>CM038677.1:325258255-325842717 GCA_021605205.1 Aegilops longissima
ACCACTTCAGCCGCCTTTGGGCATCAAACGACGGCTCGCTGCTGTAATCTCGCGCCCTGCTTAAGCCGGCGGTGAGAAGTATGCAACAGGTGCCACCGCCGACGACATGGCCTCTGTAGCTTTCGAAACTCTTGGTCGCCGGATTCGCCGTCCTCTTCGTGATCATCGCTTCGGCTTTCGTCACGGCCCCGGCGGCGTCTCTGTTGTTTATCTTGCCGCGACGGCCCGCCTGGCCGCCACGCTTCTTGCCGGACCCTCAACACCGCTCGGGCCCTTCTCCTTGTCCCGCCTCATACTCAGCCCTCTGCTTCTCAGCGAGGAGCTCAACCTGTCGGCAGTCTTGGAGAGCATGGCCTTTGGTGCGATGGATCTTGCAGTATCGCTTGTCGGAGTTTCCTGGCTCCTCGGCAGCCGCCAAGGCCCGGCAGGCGACACATCAAGCAACTTCCTTGCCGGGGTCATCTGCCTTGGTTTTCTTGGTGGAGCCGGCGTCATCAGATCCCTCGACGGCAAGCACGGCTTTACCTTTGCGCTTCCTATTGCGGCGCCGGCCTTTCTTCGCCGGGGCGGCAATATCCTCATCTGAGGAGTCGGTTTCCACACCGGCATCTTCGCCGGGGTACTTCCTTCCCTCTTCGGCTCGGGCACATCTTTCAGCAAGAACATAGAGTTCTGCTACATCTTTCACCTTGTTCATTGCCAACTCTTCGCGGTTACGCACGTTCTGACGGAACGCGCTGATGATGGCGGCAGGGTGAACATCAGGGATATTGTACTGTATCCGGCTGAACCTCTGTATATACTTGCGGAGACTCTCGCCTCCCTTCTAGAGAATGACGTGCAGGTCGCTTGCTTGGCCATGGGCTTGGTGGCCTCCAAGAAGGCGCCCACGAACTCATGGCACAACCGACCAGGAGGAAATAGAGTCTACCAGCAAGTGCATCAACAATGACATGGCGTTGGGTTTAAGAGCCAACGGAAAGTAATTCGCAGCACCTTATCGTCGCTGGCTCCGCAGCTTGCATCGCGATGGTGTAGATGCCGAGGAACTCGGACGGTGGGTCTTGCCGCTGTACTTTTCACCCACGCCGGGTTTGAAGGTGCGGTGAGGGCCACCGAACTGCCGCAGCTCATGGGTAAAGCGGACAACCTACCTCGTAAGGTAGGCCTCTGTGGCTCTCCGGTGCCGGGTGGCTCACAGCAGGCCCTGCTCGCTGTTCGATTGGTGGCGCGCTCGCGCCGGCGCCGATAGTGGTTCGAAGCGTCTTCATGTTCTCGCCTCAAGAACTTGGCGCTGGTCATGGGCCCGCGGGTCGGACGATGCTACGGAGATTTCGCCGCCCGTAACGCCGCGACGGGCTGGCGCCCGCGTATCGGGCGCAGGAGGAGGCGAGTGCACCGTGGTCGCGCACCGCCGCTTCTGCCATCAGTGCGTGGGACTCGCCGGAGCGCCGACCCGGGCTCCACCGACTCGCACGCCTTTGTTGGCCACCGCAACAAGGCTTCGGATAGTGGTTTCCATTCGCCGAAGTTTCCCGTAGTAGGAGGAAAATCTAGGAGCATGTGCACGCACGCCAGGGCTTCTGTTGGCGTTGGTGGCAACGAAACCTGCACGGATCGCGACACGCTTCGACCATGTCAGAAGGAGCTCTATCATGACCCCGCGGTCGCATGCCATCTTCACCAGCGTCTCGGCAAGCGGGCAGGTCTTCTAAATCTTGGGAGTGGCGCTCGGGGCTCTTTCCGCAGCGACGCCCGGCGTCCTCGGCGTGATTATGCGTGCTAAATCGCGCGCCGCTTGAGAGGAGCGCCGCGCCGGCGTGGGAGTCCGGAAGCCCTTTGCGCCGCCTTCGGGCGGGTGGCAGCGATCTTGAAGGCTCGCGCCACCCGCGGAGGGCCTGGCTCCGCCTTTTGATTTGGCGGCGCGCGCGGCCTGTTACCAGCGGACGAACATTGCCGCCCCAAACTTCGCTGCTGGGACGGTGTTGGTGTTTGCGAACGCGCCGGGTCCTTTCGCGACCGTCCGCTGCTCGCCTGCCGGGACGGGATGTCCGCTTCCGACGGGCCAACCGCCACCGCTATCTTCTTCTTGGGCGCCATGACGATGAAGAAGCGTTGAACTAACTGCTAGAGCCGATTTCACAACTCGCGCTTCTACCGGCGCGCCAAAGATGTCGGTGGAACGACACCTATGGGATCACAAGAATCCCTACTATGGTCGCGGGCGCAGGGCCGTGAGAAGAGCGGATCAAACAGATAGCACACGGTTTCCTTATCCAGTGTTCGGGCCGCGAGGATCGCGAAACCCTACTCCTGCTTTGGTGGTCTGTTTATCTCGTGTTCTTGAACTAGCAATGGGACGGAGGAGCTCCAAAATCGAATCCCCCCGGTCGCCTTTGGGCCTCCTTTTATAGGGAAAGGGGTTGCCACAATGGCACACAGGAGGTGGAAAGGGCTCAGTGATGCGAGTTTATCCTCAGATTACATGACAAGGCGCCTTTAATGCGCCTCTTGCTTAGGTGTCCTTGCTTTATCGGGACGGGAGAGCCTGTGTCGTCTGTCGCCGCTCCCTTTCGTGGTCGACACGCATACGCCAGCGATGCCTGTGGTGCCATGTAAGCAGGCAGGCAGCTGAGGTGGGGCAGTGGTGAGTCTCCACGAAGATCCGCTTACCGCCTTGTAGGTGCCTGCCCAACTGGTAGGGTCGGCAGCTGCATGCGAACGGCGGTGGAGGTTTGATTGGCGTGGGCCAGATGGTGGCCCTACGGGTGTTCTTGGCAAGGGCCTCGCCGTAGCCCCGGCAAGAGTCTTGCCGTGGTGCCTGCTATCATCCCCGGCAAGGCTCTTGCCGGGGGCCTTGTGGTCCTCCTTGGTTGGGATCCCGCCAAGGGTCGTCATCTTCTATAGTGTGTATCTGATCATGTATGTCTTCAGAAAGATCTGCATGCCACCATGGGGATGTCTCCCGAATCCTTGCCCCATTGGGGCAGTGGACTCAAGGGTGACTCGCTCCGTAGGTGTGGGGCGGCTGCCACGGCAAGGGTCTTGCGGGTTGCCAAAACCGCCTCCGCAAGGATCTTGCCGGGAGTCCGCTTCGTCCCTTTGCTCTTTGTGGTCTTGATCTTGGCTGTCGTTCTGCTCCTTTCGAAGCCGGCCTTACCTTGGCTCACCTCCTTGCCTTGCTCAAGTGCGGTGGTGCCTCATGCTCAGACTGCCGTGCTGCATTATAGGGGTACAAAAAGTGTACCCCTCTTTTTGTACACCGACACCTGGTTATGGACTATACAGTGGCCAGTGAGCTTTCTATGGGACATTATGACCCACCCTGGGGTAAAATACCAGGGCACATGTTATTTTCTTGTGTGCAGGGTATATGATAAATATGGTCTGCATGATTGAATTATGACTATAAGCAATAGATCTTCAACATCAGATCAGCGATTCAAAGTGTTATGCAAATAAACATGCACGATGGCATGGCAGATCATTGTTTTTAACTAGCCTATTACAAGGCATCGAACGGCCCAAAAGAATTAGTGTTTTTGAGGTACACAACATCCCATGCTATGGATAATAAGCCGACCCTTGGATCAGTTGTCTTGGCCTTGGCGTGTTGAAGAGTCTATCTTGCAATGGCTCTTCTTCTTCCTCTTCTTCGCACGTTGGCTGGAAGTCAGATGTGGCCCAATTGATCCTGGTCAAAGCTTTGAAAACAGCTTCATCGTCTATAAGGGTTGACGGGTCAATGTCAGGGGCGAAGGTGTGCTTATGTGTTGGTGGGATAAGGTTCACAACATCATGAACCGGCGCCTTCACTTTGGCGTTTTTAGCATCATAAACCAGATGATACATGGAGAGATCAGTTTCCTCAGCCAGTTTGCTTGCCCAAGGACACATCTCCCTTACTATTTTGGTAAAGTCATCGGAGCTGAAGGGAGATTCATGTTCTTTTAAACTGGGACAGCTGGTGGATATTTCTGCCGGGTCAAGTTCTGCTTGCCATGCCTTTGCCCGGCTCAGGGCGGTGATGGCGCCGGCTCTGGCGACTGATCGCTTTAATTCTTCAACCCTTTGTGGCAGCACAGAGGGCTTCTCCAACACTTCCTTGATGAGGGAAGGTGGTTGCTTCTTATGGAAGGCAACAGAAATAGCCCATTGAGCACCAGTGTACAACTATTCCACAAGGGTGTATACAACTTTAAGCCTAATGCGCATGTCTTGACCCAGCTTGGAGCTTCTGGAGCCTGCATTACCAAAGTTATTCATAAACTGGCTCAATGATTATTCAACATTGATGATGAAATATTGAAGTAGGGTCTAACTTACCAAACATGGAAGCTATCATATTATTGAGTTGATGCTTTAAACCGAATAACTCCTCAGTCACCGGTTTAAGGGCAACTTCAGCGTCTTCTGCTCTTTTCAACATAGCCGCCTTCTCAGTATCCCATCCAGCTCTCTCAACACTGAAGTCCTTTTTTCATCTTTTCGATATTTTCTACGGAGGTTGTCAGCTCTGATTTGGCCTTAGAAGTCTCAGATTGCTGAGTCTGAATGTTTTGCCTCAGATCATTGACTTGGGATTGCTTCATATTTAGTTCGGCCTGCAACATGCAAAGGATAGGCAGTGTTATGATCATCTTATTTGAAGTCCCAAGCACAATACAAGTATTTTATTCGGCACTTGGGGGCTAATGTACGTTGGTCTTTTTAAGAAAAAAATCTCTAATGACCTGGTTAAAATTTTGCAATTAAAGCCGGTTCATGGGGGCTACGTATTTGGATTTTGTTCATAATTATGGAGATAAGTCCCGGCTTAGCCATGCTGATTAAGCCGACCCTTGGGGTCTACATGTGAAATTGAAGAATTACTATTTGAAGTCCCGGCTTAACTTTCCAGTTTAAGCCAGCCCTTGGGGGCTACTCATTCTGATTTCGGAGATTATGCATTACTATGGCATAGTTACAAGATCAACAAGGATATTTAAGTCTACAACATATTCAAGTTTTTCCTATTCAGTAGACTTGACGGCTGAAAGATGTATATTTATACGGGGAAGATTGGAGTGCTTACCTCAAAACGCTCCTTCATAAGGTTGACCAGGCCAACCTCAAAGTCACGGCTAGTGTGAAGGCGGTTTAGATAACTGGAGTGAATCTCCCGCGCATTAAACCGGGCGTAACTTTCTAAGTCCAGTTTCCACTTGCCCTTATCAACAGCTGAAATTTCTTCCTTGGCGCTGGATAAGGCGGTGGGATTGCCTAGAGCAGTATAAGCCGTCCCAATAACTATTACTTCTTCCGTTTCTTGAGCCGGGTGAGCGGGACTGGGTGGCTTAGCATTCTCCGGATCAACATTTACAGACATGGTGACATGGTGCTCCTCTGGTGGCGGATCATCCATGCTGCTTCAGAAGTCTGATGCAAAGACTCAGACATTGTTTGCTTCTCCGGGTCAGCAACCTTGGGATCTTTGACTGGTTTATTAACCTTCAACCTCTTGCTGGGTTTGGCCATCGCAATAAAAGTAAAGCACATGATGAGATCAGTATACCAATTGAGTAAGGTGTAATAAGCAAGCAGGCTTAAGTGTTCTCACCTAGGAACAGTCTTGAACAGAGGAACCTGAGTCCCAGTGGAATCGCTAGATGAAGAGTGAGAAGTTCCCTGATAGGTTGAATCAGAAGGGTTAAGAGGCTGTCGAAAAAGACCCACCTTGGTAAAAGCTAAGTCAGAAATATGTGAAACCTCTGGACGGCACTTGCGGGGAGTCGGCATGTTGGGTAAGCCGGAGGACAGAACCCCATCGCCGCTGTTCTGGGTTGTGTGGCGAGCTTTTTGCTGCTGCTTCTTCAAAATAAAGTGGGGATCCAAGTAAGCTAAAGGGTGAGAAAACCTTACTTTCCGGCTTGCTTGACGAACTTCCTGTCTTGGCAAAGGTTATGAGTTGGAGGAAAGGATAGTTACCTCTTCACCATCTGTGTGGTTAGCTTTCGCGTCATCATGATAGTGAGTATTGTGAATAAGATGTATAAAAAATGAGCCAAGGGAATCAAGTTCTACCTTCGACTCATCATCATCCAAGTTAAATAACTTGGACGGGTTGGTCTTCTTCTTGGCAGGCTTTTTAGTAGCCTTATTCTTCGTCCGGGTCTTCTTGGTCGGCTTATCCTGCAACTTCTGATTCCAAAAAGGAGAATCGGCCTGCAGAAATCAAATGGTAACAAGAGGACAGTTTAAGTGAAGATATGATTAAACTGGAAATTGTTTAAAAGCTTACAGCTAGCGGCTTGTTGACAACGCAGAAAGGATTCAACCCTGTTTTGCTGCAGTCTGCCAAGCTCCCGTTCAGCAGAGACTTGGTCATATCATTGATATCATCATCGTTCAGCTCTTTTTGGTTGTGGCGCTGGGGGTCTTTGACGTCTCCAGTATACTCGCACATTAATCCAGGGCGGCGGCTTAAGGTAGAAATCCTCCATGCGACCCAACATCGAACTAGGTCGATATCAGTCAAACCGTTAGCCATTAAGGCTCTGATTTAAAAAAACGGGCATATATTTGGCCCGCTCCTCTATGTTGATCCGCTTTGGGAGGTGGTTCCTGTTGCTAAGCCGTTTTTCACGATAACCCAGCAGAGGATATTCCCCTTCTGGAGAGGTATCTTGGCAGTAAAACCATGTTTGGTTCCAGTCCTTATGGTGACTAGGCAATTTGGCGGCTAGGAAGGTGGCTTCTTTCCACCTCTGAATCAAAATACCGCCTAATTCTAGGCTAGGTCATTTTGAACCAAAGGTTCAACCCCAAATTCAAATTATGAATTAAATAGTGCCTTATCATGTTTTGATATAAATAGCATGTTTAATTTGCTTTATCATGCATGAAACCAGTGCAGATGGATAGATTGGATTTTTCTGATCATTTTTCATTATAACTTGTTTCATTTGGAGCTACGGTTCAATTTCTATGAATTTTAGAAGTTTGGGATATTTTTTGAAATTTCTTGAATTAAAATTAATCCAGAAAATGGGTTATGGCGTCAGCACTACGTGACTGTGACGTCAGCAGGTCAACAGGGCTGCCCCGGGTCAAACCTGACGCTTGGGTCCCGCATGTCAGTGTAACATGGCAGGAACAGAGGCTGACCAGTGGGGCCAGGTCAAAGCGGACTGAGCAGGTCAAACCTGACAGCCATGGCCCACTGGAGTTAATCTAATCTTAGTCAGAAACTAATCCAGGTTAATTAAGTGCTATGGGGCCCGTCCGTAAGTGAGCTAGGGGTTAGTTAGTAGCGGTATTAGCGGGTGATTAGCCGTTAATGACGTGCCACGTCAGCTTCGCTGGAGTTTGGCCGGCGGCGACCATCCAGCGCGGCGGAGGCGCGCCGGAATCGCGCTACGGGTGTCGGCTGGGCATGCGGCTTGGCTCTACAGAGAGTTGGATGTGTGCCGCATCCAGTGGTGCAGGTGGTTGGGTGCGGGGAGACCGGAAACGACGGCCACGGCGACAACCGCGGTGACCGGAGCTCGGACGGTGACGGAAACGGGGCCATAGCCGTCAAATCGAGCAACGGCTTGCACTTGCCGAACCCACGGGTGCTCACGAACTCAACAGATACACGCACGGGACCCGAAGGTCACCGGAGCCGCGCCGATGATGAGCTCGGGCGGAGGTGAACTTCGGCCTCAATGCGGCGGCGGCTACGAGGCGAAAATGACGCGGGGAAGAGAGGGGAAAAGCGGAGGAGCTCACGGGGAGGTCAATGAGTAGCTCAGCGAGCTCGGGGACGGCTTGGAGACGGTGAACCGGAGCCGACGATCTTCGGTGCCCGTCGGTGAAGACGACGACGATTGTGTTACTGCAGGGCTCCCGGCGTCGTGTGTGTTGACGGAGACGACGTACGCGGCGAGTACGGAGCTTCCAAACAAGTGGGGAGGCGAGGGGAGGCAATTGGGCACGGCGGCGATGAGCTGCGCGCTGCGGGTGTCTTCGGGCGGCTGCAGAAGAAAGAGCCAGAGCGGTGGGGAGAGGCCAGAGAGGTGGGGGAGTGGGCGAGGGGGTGCTGGGCGTCTCCAGGCGCGAACAGGCTCGAAGGGGAGGCCGCCAGCACGAAGCAGAAGGTGGATACCTCAAGTGCGTGCGCAGGCGACACGACGTCGTCTTCCTGGCAGGAGCTAGGAGATGGTGGCGAAGGCAGTGGGCTGGGGCTGCAGCTGGACCCGGCCTGTAGGTAGAGTGGGCAGGTAGGTTCCTTTCTCCTTTTTCACATTTCTGTTTCTGTTTTCTAATATTTCAATTCTGTCTTGATTTGATTCACAGCCCAAATCATTTAGTAGCTTCTGAAAATATTTATGTGGCTTGATGCAATATATTCAAAGCCACTCACAGGTTTTTTCAGAATTGTTGGATTTCCAATTCTTTTATAGAAGAATTTAATCCAACTCAAATATTTATTGATTTAAATCCAAATGGCCAAAATAATTCCTCAAAAATGTTCCATATTTTTGGTTTGGACGAAAACCCTTGCCAAAAATATTAAACATCATTGAAGAGCATTTTGGAAACATTGGATGCATTTTCCAGGGTTATTTGCCCTTCTTTTAATTAAAATGTTGAGGCTTTCAAATTTCCTCAATTCAAGTTTCCTTGAAAGTTAAACATGATGCAAGCAAGTTGCAAACACTAGGCAACACCAGAAGCTAGGGTTGTGACAACTCGCCCCCACTAAACATGAATCTCGTCCCGAGATTCAAGCGTAGGATAGGATGAAGGGGGAACGCAAACTAACATAATCTTCATGATCCAGGTGGCACTTCATAAGAATGTTGAATCGATCACCATCTTTATCTCGATGTGTTGCTCTGATAACTCCAACCCACATGACAACGAGAGGAAAGGAAAAAAAACTCTAGAAGGGTCGATCTTCTCGGAGATCAAATCAACTCAGGATCAACTCTCGGAGGGAGACATGGAAACATCTCTGGAGCTGAGAGGCAAACATGCATCGGGAAGGACGGAGGAAACAGTTCGACAGGGGTTTTCAACTAGCAAGGAGAAATTGCCATGATCCCATAACAGGGCACCTTGGGAGAGGTGCCTCGTAGATTTATCCTTGAAGTGGCAAAAATAATTACTTTGATACAAAGATCATTGAAACTCTTTATACCAGCCCAAGGCAAATCACAATCGATCATTTGGCGGGGGACAAAAAGATGGCATACCCAGACTAGATTGGATGATGTGGATTACCTTGTTGAAAACAACACAGGGGATGATTTTAGTAACTGGGGAGAAGCTCAACAGTAGAGAGTGAGTCCACTATTTGAAAAGTTATAGCATAACCGAGGAAACTGAGAGCAATCCCAGTTAGTGCCGATGATAACACCTAGCACTTGTGCGTGCTCTCAGAAACTTGAGCATTTCCATATTCTTGAAGGTCCTACCAACATCCGTGCCGAGGAGCCTGGCAACACATCATACTACCATGATGAATAGTGATGGATAATGCAAATGCAAAGGGAGACACCACTTTCTCATATTTTACCTTAGTGAAGCCAAGGGAACAAAATCTGGATGATCGACCGAGAGACACTTAGCACTCTACTTTTAATGTTCTCCTTGATGTTCTACATACCATAGTCGTACTTAAAGCATTAATATGGCCATCAAGTATAGGTCGGACTTCGGGAGCTCAAGAATCCATAAGGAATAACTATGGAAGTAAATCCTACGAAATCCTTATGGGGAGGTGGCCAACTTTCTCAATCAAGATACTATAACAATAGATCTTCCAGCAGGGTGTGTTGGCCACGACATCCACTTTACCGGGTTACAGAGAGACCAATGTAATAGTTCTTGGGAATTGTTCCGACCATCATATCTACATGAGATTCAGATCTGGTTGGGGTCAGGACATTCCAGACTCACCAAGTCTAGAAAAATGAAAGTTTGCAGCACAAATCGACGAGATGACGATGCGAGATTCTCGGGGAATGAACTATGATAGCAAGCTCCAAAACATGAGCTGATTCTGCTACACACATGTGACTCGCTGTCCCAGACAAGCATGACCACGTAGTAGTCTTATAGTAAAACACTACCGAGTTCAGATTGGGAACCATCATTAATGACATCGAAGTCTCCACGCGTGGAAGTCCAAAGAATTCATCTTAGAACAGACTCCTTTATCCTGAACAAATCAATCAGTGGCTTGGTGTGCTAGGATATACATATGGAATGAAGATGATCAGTCTATCAAACCACATAATACTTCGCACGTGCATAACTGACTTGGGATGATTCCAAGGAAACAAAACAATCTTTCTCGAATTCACGGCGGCAACTTGCACCAAATGCACGTGGATCAGAGGAAGACACTTCTTTCATCCAACATATGCTTCATGAGCTAGCATGAAGAGATGCTTTCAAAAGTTTCCAACACTCGTTTAATGTTCAACCAAATCATGGGGAGGACATGGATGTTGTCGATGGGCTCAACAACAATTCATCCAGGTTTCCATATAAATGGAATTCCATAATTAAGTGAACACGGTGATAGCATTGGTCAGACCCAAAGAATATAATGATGTATACTCGAGGAATCAACCATGAGTAAGACAACATTACGAACATCGTCGATTCTGATTTGATTTGACGATAGCCCACACTCAAATCAAAGTTTTGATAATACAATAGGTCCAACAACTGATCACAGGGACCAATCGATGAACATATCATCTTTCTTCAACACACATACAAGATATCCCTTAAAATGAACTAAGTCGGACAAGATTTTATCTTCCAACTCTCCAAGTTGTTGTCCAGCTTAACCAACTAGCTTAGGGGTATCCAGCACAGATTCTTGGAGAAGGGGTGGTTATAAGAAACCAACTTGATCATGAACTCGACATAGCGGCCAGGTGACAACCTGGTAACACTTCCGAGAAGATATTCGGAAAATCACGAACCACCGATATGCTACTAAGCTCGAGAATAATCTTGCTTTTCAGGGTAAGACGATATGATCAAAGAGTGAGGGATTGACACAATCCTAACTCATTGATCGGAGAGTGCACCGGAAATAAGGACTAGGTAGCACGATTAGCCTTAGGGTGATGATTCGATAATCAACACGCTAAGAATGAGGTTATTGTCCTTTAACTACCAGGCAACAAGGTTGCTAGGAGTATTGATTTCACACATCATAGTCCACGTGTCGGCATTCCGGTTGCGACAACACGGAACCGAGGAATGAATAATGATGGCGAGAAGTATCACTACGTCAAGAATCCATAAGAGAAGGTGTAATCCTCATGACATTCCTGACATAAGGTGGGTAATACTTCGTGGTAGGACAGAACAAAAGCTGGGTTGGCATTTTGATCTGCGAGGTACAACTACTTTGACCCAATCCTGGATATGGATGAGGTACTGGAGTTTGTTTCTCCTAGTCATTCCGATTAGAATGGCTTGACGGACCACAGGGGTAATGGGCATCGATAACACGAGTGCACGACTACTCCTGACTATCAATTGATAGACTAGGGTCGGAATACAGCTGAGGAGGGTCAACTCAAGGAACATATAGCTTTCTGAGTTGTGGATGCATAGATTAATATGTCGAGCGAAGCTCAACATTTCTTCCGGATAACCTATGCGGAAAGGGTAGAACTGGCAGATTCACAAGGTAAAATGGAGAACTCCTCAAGAGCACTCTTATTGTGATCTTTCGGTTCAACGAGGAACTTCTGCCATAAACAGGTCATGGTACTTGGAAGAAGGTAATACCATGAACCTCGAAGACTATTGCAAAGGTTACTAATATCCTGAAGGGCCTAGCAAACACTATCAACATGAAGTAAGTGAAGTGAATCTCTGGTTCAAAAACCCAGTAATAGAGTACCTACTACTAAGTGACATCACGGGATGCTTTCGAGAATAATGGCCAGAATCATCACACTGGGAACACAAAGCATGGCTGGATTACTAGGTGATACTCTAGACACCTAGGGTCATAATAATAGCTCCAACATAAATGCCGAGGCAATGAAGTACCTCAACACACTAGTTAGTGTGGTTGATCTGGCACAAAGGAACTTTGGAACGGTAAGAAGGGATTTGCAAATGCATCAGACTATTTCAGAAACCTGGGATGACTCGGACAGCATAACGGTTGTAAACGCTCAAAAGGATTTGAGACATCATGCAAAATGGTGGCATAACCACTTAGCATCACAAAAGCAAAGTTTTGAGATCAAGTTACAACACATAGAAGTAGTAGGAACTAAGCTGGGGCTTGAAACCAACAGCCCTATAAGTCTATGGATTTGTAACATGTGATCCTGATAGACAGAAGAGAAGCCTAGTTCTTAATCCCCGTAGAAGAGAAGAGGATGACTCAGATCAGAAGGCCATAGGGTAAAGGAGTAAAAAGAGCCTTACGTTCCCTTCCACAATCAATTCCCTTATATAACTAGAGCATTTCTAGACACAACTTCGACTGGTTTGGCTTGGTAATCCTACGGGCAGTCAGGCTTTGATACCAAAGCTGTCAGGACCCTGATTTCAAATCACATCGATCTAGCCGGTAACACCTCATATCACTTTGCGGCCTCACGCACGGTGTTCCCACGGGTGTCGCCTTACCATGGCCCGGGACCGTTTGCGCCTTTTGGCTCACGTATATGATAGTGTCGCTAGCATCCATATGACAGAGAACCCGGGCCGACATGACTAGTCGTGAACCCAAAGTGGCACTAACTTATAGGGACAGGCATACATGAATCAACATCGAGCATGTCGATTCGCCAGCGTGCGAATCCGGGCTGTAAGCTTTGGGCTAACAGGACTCCGGGAACCGGGCTGTAGCAGGCTAGGCAGGACTCGGATGTCACGCGTGACATTTCCCGAAGGGACAGAACCACGAGAGCGAAGTGAATCACATGCCGCCATTCAAGTGTTAGGAGCGGTAGTCTTTGGGCTAGCAGGACTCCGGTGAACCGGGTTGTAGCGCACTACTATGGTTCATGGAAGCACAAGACTACATTTCCCCATAAGAGAGGCTACCAAGCATAAACAACTAGGTTGTCGGATCCCACACATACCAAGCATTTCAATCATACACACAATATGCTCGATATGTGTAAATACAACATGGCATCACAACATAACGCTACGACTCAAGTATTTATTCATTAGGCTCCGAGGAGCGAGATATTACAAACATGGGTCTCTCGACCCAGCATTCAGAGCATACAAGTCAAACACATGCGGAAGCTTAACATGTTTGAGTACAGACAACTACAAATGAAAAAGGCTGAGAAGCCTGACTATCTACAAGACCCTGCCGAGGGCACAAGATCGTAGCTGAGGTAACAAGCTAAACGTCGAATTCCACGCGGAACTACTAGCAAGACGGAAGTCTCTCTGCCAAAACATATGTTAAGCAAACATGAGTACAAATGTACCCAGCAAGGCTTACATCAGAACTATCTACATATGCATCGGTATCAATAAAGGGGGTGGTGGAGTTTAACTACAGCAAGCCAGCTTTGACTCAGTGGCTAACCTGAACTACGACTGCAAGTAACTCTTTTGAGGTGGCGTACACGAGTCCACATATTCACCATATCAATACACCACTATGGACTCGCTCCCGTCTCCCTACGAGAATGCCATCCATAGCACTCACGCTTATCTTGCACATTTTAGAGTATCCACTTTCGCTTGTCTATGAACTGTATAGGCAACCCAGAAGTCCTTTTCCGCGGACACGGCTATTCGAATAGATAATGTTAAACCTGCAGGGGTGTACTTCTTCACACACACTCTCACCACTTATCGCCGTTTACACGACATGTACTCGACAACCTTCAAGCGGAAGCCCAGCGAGGGTGTCAGCCACGACCTGACTAACCACACAAGTCTCTAGTCCAGGTTTATCGCCTATTCGGGTTCCATCCGCAAGGAGATCCGGGCGGGGTGTCGCTCACGGCCCCAAACGATGTGAGCGGGGTTCCCAAGCCCACCTCGACGGGTGCATCTATGCTTGGTACACCGTGCCATGGTGCCTAGTCTGTCCCAAGCCCACCTGTACAGGGTGCCACTTGGTAGACTACTAACACTACCTACAAACACCAGAAACTATTTGCAACTCCTGGACAGATATCAAGTTGATTAATAAGTCGAGAGGGGCACTTAAGCATTCCAATGCGTGGTAGTAACTGTTCTTGGATCACAAACACATAACTCGGTTCCTGAGGACGGCTGCAGTGAGACAACCCACCATGTACTCCTACATGGCCTCTCACCACTACCTTTACCAAATCGTGTTCACACACTTAGCTCTCACACAGTAGGACATGTTCACACACCTCCAATTCATCCCCGGTGAATCAGACCTGACACAACTCTAAGCAATAGCAGGCATGACAAACAAGCAGGAATGAGTAGGCACATCAGGGCTCAAACAACTCCTACTCATGCTAGTGGGTTTCATCTATTTACTGTGGCAATCACAGGTCATGCAGAGGAAAGGGGTTCAACTACCGCAGCATGTAACAGTTGAATCGTTGTTGTCCTAATGCAGTAAAAGAGAGCAGGAGCGAGAGAGTGGGATTGTATCGGAATGAACAAGGGGGTTTTGCTTGCCTGGTACTTCTGAAGATAGTATAGCTCTTCATCGGTGTCGTCGATCTCATCGTCGGAACCATGTCTATCGAGAGGGGACAAATACCGGCAAACAAGAAGGAAACACAATCAATGCAATGCACAATATGATGCATGATCATGACATGGCAAAATGAGTGTGTTGGGCTAATGCAACTAGAACCAGATGGGTTTGGGTCATTTTGAACGAAAGGGTCAACCCCAAATTCAAATTATGAATTAAATAGTGCCTTATCATGTTTTGATATAAACAGCAGGTTTAAGTTGCTTTATCATGCATGAGACCAGTGCAGATGGATAGATTGGATTTTTCTGATCATTTTTCATATATAACTTGTTTCATTTGGAGCTACGGTTGAATTTCTATGAATTTTAGAAGTTTGGGAAATTTTCTGAAATTTCCTGAATTAAAATTAATCCAGAAAATGAGTTATGGCGTCAGCTCTACGTCATTGTGACGTCAGCAGGTCAACAGGGCTGCCCTGGGTCAAACCTGACGCTTGGGTCCCGCATGTCAGTGTAACATGGCAGGAACAGAGGATGACCAGTGGGGCCAGGTCCAAGCTGACTGGGCAGGTCAAACCTGACAGCCATGGCCCACTGGAGTTAATCTAATCTTAGTCAGAAACTAATCCAGGTTAATTAAGTGTTGTGGGGCCCGTCCATAAGTGAGCTAGGGGGGTAGTTAGTGGCGGTATTAGCGGGTGATTAGCCGCTAATGACGTGCCACGTCAGCTTCACCGGAGTATGGCCGGCGGCGACCATCCAGCGCGGCAGAGGCGCGCCGGAATCGCGCTATGGGTGTCGGCTGGGCATGCGGCTTGGCTCTACAGAGATCTGGATGTGTGCCGCATCCAGTGGTGCAGGTGGTTGAGTGTGGGGAGGCCGGAAACGACGGTGACGGTGACAACTGTGGTGACCGGAGCTCGGACGGTGACGGAAACGGGGCCACAGCCGTCAAATCGAGCAACGGCTTGCACTTGCCGAACCCACGGGTGCTCACGAACTCAACGGATACACGCACGGGACCCGAAGGTCACCGGAGCCACGCCGGCAATGAGCTCGGGCGAAGGTGAGCTTCGGCCTCAATGGCGGCGACGGCTACGAGGCAAAAATGACGCGGGGAAGAGAGGGGAAAAGCGGAGGAGCTCACGGGGAGGTCGATGAGTAGCTCAGCGAGCTCGGGGACGGCTTGGAGACGGTGAACCGGAGCCGATGATCTTCAGTGCCCGTCGGTGAAGACGACGACGATGGCGTTACTGCAGGGCTCCCGGCGTCTTGTGTGTTGACGGAGACAGCGTACGCGACGAGTATGGAGCTTCCAGACAAGTGGGGAGGCGAGGGGAGGCCACTGGGCATGGCGGCGATGAGTTGCGCGCTGCGGGTGTCTTCGGGCGGCTGCGGAAGAGAGAGCCAGAGCGGTGGGGAGAGGCCTTAGAGGTGGGGGAGTGGGCGAGGGGGTGCTGGGCGTCTCCAGGCGCGGATAGCTTCGAAGGGGAGGCCGCCAGCACGAAGCAGGAGGTGGATACCTCAAGTGTGTGCGCGGGCGACATGACATCATCCTCCTGGGAGGAGCTAGGAGATGACTGGAAGAAGGCCTGGTGGGCTGGGCTGCGCAGCTGGACCGGCAACAGGTAGGTGGGCCAGGTAGGTTCCTTTCTCCTTTTTCACATTTCTGTTTCTGTTTTCTAATATTTCAATTCTGTTTTGATTTGATTCACAGCCCAAATCATTTAGTAGCTTCTGAAAATATTTATGTGGCTTGATGCAATATATTCATAGCCACTCATAGGTTTTTTCAGAATTGTTGGATTTCCAATTCTTTTATAGAAGAATTTAATCCAACTCAAATATTTATTGATTTAAATCCAAATGGCCAAAATAATTCCTCAAAAATGTTCCATATTTTTGGTTTGGACGAAAACCCTTGCCAAAAATATTAAACATCATTGAAGAGCATTTTGGAAACATTGGATGCATTTTCCAGGGTTATTTGCCCTTCTTTTAATTAAAATTTTGAGGCATTCAAATTTCCTCAATTCAAGTTTCCTTGAAAGTTAAACATGATGCAAGCAAGATGCAAACACTAGGCAACACCAGAAGCTAGGGATGTGACAAAAATAAAATAAAATTCTAAACCTAAGGTGGCGGCAGCAGAAGAACTCATATGCTCAGATGTGATTTTTGTTCAGAAAGGGTATTATTTGCGATTGGAAATGGATGCTACAACGACTGCCACACAACATCAGTATTATGTCCAGATAAAACCAACCCGGGGCCTAATGTTGGGGATATAACTAATAGGTATGACCCATACATGAGGGGTCGGGTCATGCAACTGGCGGCTTAAGATGAAGTGGCCCATAAAGATGTGAAGATGGTGGTTCATAGAGCAAGCTTATTAAAGGCCCAAGACCCGGGGACGACTTGAGGCCTATGGGTGTGAGCCGCCATGTGTTTAACTTGTATTGTATGACAAGCTTAGTTAGATACCGAGCCAGACACATTTTGTATGAGCCGGCCGGGACTCTGTAAGCCGCCGGGCATCAACTTGTATATAAAGGGGTGACCCGACGGCGGGTTAACTCAAGAAACAACTCATCAAGAACTAGGTCAACCGTATTCACTCCCTGGTAATCGAAACCCAAGCAATACAACCTAAAGTAGAGCAGGCTTTTAGCTCATTGAGAGGGGCCGAACCTGGGTAAACTCTCTGTGTCCTTTGTCCCGTTTAACCCGCTCAAGCTAAACTAGCTGCGATGGCTCCACGCCTAAGTCCTTTTGCTAGGGCATCTGCCGTGTTAAGTCCATGACACCGGGGTTGAGTGGATGGAGGGTACCTTTATAGATACCATCAAGATCTAGCAAAAAGAGTGGTTCTATATCATCGAACCATGCGGCGCTGGCTGGGCAGCAGTCCTCGAGTTTAGATCCGGATCTCCCATGATGGTAAATTAATGGACCATGAAGGGCCTAGACTGGGGGTCGCCTGCAGAGGTGGAGTCATTGCAGAAACGCATCTCCAAGATGATAAAGGTGAAGGCCAAGCTGACCAACGCAGTTCAGGTGATGCTTCGCCATCGCCTCCTACCATGCCAACACCAGGCCACCCCAATGTGGTCCTACAAGCCCGAGGACCCTGCCACTGTGTTGTGCTTCTATGGCAGCATGCACGACAAGCTCTGGAAGGTGCTATTCAAGCCCCAAGAGGAATGGTCGGCCAAGGAAGAAGACATCAGCCTTGACGCCGCACACCCTCCTTGGGAGATAATAAAGTTTTATCCTTTATGTTCAGATATTTGCCTTTTAACAAGGAACTTGACTCTTCCTTTCCCGTATTCACAGAGCGGTCTAGAGAAAGCCGCCCAGATTGACAGCCCGGCCCCGCTACCCGAGGGCCCTAGGACTTCCCTGCTGGAGGAGATGTTGGATGTGGCGCCATATAATGCGCCCGAGAAGAAGGAGAAGAAGACAGGCGAAAAGAGGGAGGCTAGAGAGGGCCTCCGCCCAGGGGGACCCCGGATACCAAATCCAGGGAAACCTAATGTGACGCCCGGATAATTAGGCTACAGTAATCCCACGTTAATGATGCCACGTCACCACGGCTACTGTTGTTAGTCTCGCATTAGTTCAAAACGATTCAAATTCAAATTTAAGTTAAAGGCAAACCACAAAAGTTTTCAAATATTAAAACAAAAATGTTCGAAATGCGGCATATAAATCATAGGTAATTGTGGTGGAGAAATCATCTTTTTTATAAAATAGTTAGATGGACTAAATTAATTAACACATCGTTACAAAAAATAATTAAATGCCCTTTAAGTAATAAACAAATACAACATACTTATTTAAAGTGCCAAATTATTTATAACAGAGATATAGTTAATAATATTAATATACTTTTAACTTTTGTATTTCATAACACTTCAATAAAACTAAAACAGGAAAGAGAAAATAAATAAAAACTAAAACAAAATAAGTAAAAGGAAAAAGAAGAAGAAGAAGAAGCCCCCCTCCCCCGCTGGGCCTTGGCCTAGATGGCCAAGCGGCCCAGCCAAACTGCCCAGCCGGCCACCCCATGGCCTATATGGCATCACCCACCTAACCCTAACCCGATCCACCCGCTCACTCGATACCCCATCGCTCCCCTCATCCCCTAACCCACGCCGCCACACGCACGCATGCACACTCAGTGGAGCGGGCACCCGAGCCGCCGCTCCCCTGAGGCCGATGCCCGCCGGCACCGAGCACCGCCACCCCCAGCCTCCTCCTTGCGGCTCCCAACCTCCTGCACCGCATCCCCGTCTTCCTCTCCACCGGACTGCACCCGCCTCCCCGACGCCACGACGCCGCCCCGTCGTCCTCGTCTCCTCCTCGCCGGACGCGACCTCGACTCCTCCCCAAGCCCACTTCCAGTTCCCTATAGCCCTCCTGTGAGCTCCCCTTCTCCTCGCCAA
Source organism: Aegilops longissima (assembly GCA_021605205.1). Taxonomy (NCBI): domain Eukaryota; kingdom Viridiplantae; phylum Streptophyta; class Magnoliopsida; order Poales; family Poaceae; genus Aegilops; species Aegilops longissima. The sequence goes on from CM038677.1 coordinate 325,277,380, forward strand.
GTCACCTTGATCAAGCGCTGTCTCAAGACGCCTGCCGCGCCTAGCCCGCTCCTGCTGCGCGCGGCTCCTCCTTCGTCCTCCCTCCGCTTCCCTGCCTCCGACCCGCTCGGCCGCGCCACGGTAGCGTGCAGCGCGCCCTCGCGCTGGCCCGTGCCCTCCTGGCCTCGCCTCTGCCTTGCTGCGTGAAAGCACGCACGCGTTAGCTCCTCTATCTGCCGCCGCTGCTCACCCCCCTGCCGCGCCCGCCTTGGCTCCTTGCCTGCCATGGCCTGCCTCCCCACTCGCTTTGCAGCCGGCGCCCAGCCCGCCTGGCGCGCAAGCGTCTTGGCGCTGGCGGCCGCCGGGTTCGCCCGTTAGCAGCGCCGCCCGTCGCCCTCCTGCCCGCTAACCCGCTAAGGCCCCCTAGGGTCAATGACAAGAGGGCCCCGCCTCCAGAACGTTTTAAAAAAAAGAGATAAAAATACATAATTAATAATAATAATAATTAATTAATTAACTTAATTTAAGTATAATTAGTTAACCTAATCACCTATTCAATTAACTAAACCATTTTAGTTAACCTAAGCCTATGACATGTAGGACCCACGCGTCAGTTTGACGAAGTCAACTGACTGTTGACCTGCTGACATCACTCTGGTGTCATGCTTGCGTCATCGTTCACTATTCTGGATAATGTTGAATTAAAATAATTAAATAAATTCTAAAAATGTTTAAATCTTTTAAAATTAATATAAAATAAACCGTAGCTCGGATGGAAATACTTTGTACATGAAAATTTCTCAGAACGACGAGACGAATTCGGATACGCCGCCCGTTCGTCCGCCACACATCCCTAACCTATTGAACTCGCAACTTTCCCCCTCCGGTTCATCTGTCCGAAAACGCGAAACACCGGGAATACTTTCCCGGATGTTTCCCCCCTTCACCGGTATCACCTACTACCGCGATTGGGCACACCTAGCATCACGCTTTGTCATGTCATGCATCGTCATGCATTTGTTTGCATTGTATTTATTGTTTCTTCCCCCTCTTCTCTCGCTAGACACCGAGACCGACGCCGCTGCTACCCAGTACGACTACGGTGTTGACGACCCCTCCTTCTCGGCTGAGCTTCCAGGCAAGCCCCCCTTGATCACCAGATATCGCCTATTCTTCTCTCTACTGCTTGCATTAGAGTAGTGTAGCATGTTACTGCTTTCCGTTAATCCTATCCTGATGCATAGCCTGTCCTTGCTACTACTGTTGTTACCTTTACCTGCAATCCTACATGCTTAGTATAGGATGCTAGTATTCCATTTGTGGCCCTACATTCTTGTCCGTCTATTGTGCTATACTATCGGGATGTGATCACTCGGGAGGTGATCACGGGTATATACTATATACTTTATACATGATACATGTGGTGACTAAAGTCGGGTCGACTCGTGGAGCACCCGCGAGTGATTCACGGATTGGGGGCTGAAAGGATCTTTGTCCTGACGGCCCTCTGGGTGAATCTTTGTGGCGGAGAGACACGGTAGGTTGAGACCACCTAGGCGAGAGGTGGGCCTGGCCCTGGTCGGCGTTCGCGGTTACTTCATAATAACACGCTTAACAAGATCTTGGTATTTGATCTAAGTTGGGTCATTGACCTTATATGCACTAACCGCCACGTGGGACAAGATATGGGCAACCGGCATCGTGGTATTAGGCGAAGCCTTCGTGACGTTAGCGACTGAGCAGCGCGCGCCGGATTGGACTGGAACACCTACTCTTGTATAAGGGAGGCTAGGTCTGCTTCCGGCCGCCCTCGCAACGTGCAGGTGTGCAATGGGCGATGGGCCCAGACCCCTGCGCCATAGGATTTAGACCGGCATGCTGACCTCTCTGTTGTGCCTAGGTAGGGCTGCAACGTGTTGATCTTCCGAGGCCGGGCATGACCAAGGAAAGTGTGTCCGGCCAAAGGGGATCGAGCGTGTCGGGTAATGTGGTGCACCCCTACAGGGAAGTTTATCTATTTGAATAGTCATGTCCTACAGGATGACTTGGAGTTGTACCTTGACCTTATGACAACTAGAACTGGATACTTAATAAACACACCCTTCCAAGTGCCAGATATAACCTGGTGATCGCTCTCTAACAGGGCGACGAGGAGGGGATCGCCGGGTAGGTTTATGCTATGCGATGCTACTTGGTGAGCTTACCATCAACTCTCTTCTACATGCTGCAAGATGGAGGTGGCCTGAAGCGTAGTCTTCGATAGGATTAGCTATCCCCCTCTTATTCTATCATTCTGCAGTTTAGTCCACCGATATAGCCCCTTTACACAGATACCCATGCATATGTAGTGTAGATCCTTGCTTGCGAGTACTTTGGATGAGTACTCACGGTTGCTTTTCTCCCTCTTTTCCCCCTTTTCATTCTACCTGGTTGTCGCAACCAGATGTTGGAGCCCAGGAGCCAGAAGCCACCGTCGATGACGACTCCTACTACATCGGAGGTGCCTACTACTACGTGCAGGCCGCTGACGACGACCAGGTGTAGTTTAGGAGGATCCCAGGCAGGAGGCCTGCGCCTCTTTCGATCTGTACCCCAGTTTGTGCTAGCCATCTTAAGGCAAACTTGTTTAACTTATGTCTGTACTCAGATATTGTTTCTTCCGCTGACTCGTCTATGATCGAGCAATTGTATTCGAGCCCTCGAGGCCCTTGGCTTGTATTATGATGCTTGTATGACTTATTTTATTTTTAGAGTTGTGTTGTGATATCTTCCCGTGAGTCCTAGATCTTGATCATACACGTTTGCGTGTATGATTAGTGTACGGTTGAATCGGGGGCGTCACAAGTTGGTATCAGAGCTTATTGCCTGTAGGAATCCCCCTTCCACACTCCTTGGACGAAATTGAGTCTAGTCGATGAAAACTGTTTTACTAACATGGCTGTGCGGCCCATGGGCCCACGTCACCATTGGGTGGTATTAGGATCTTTTACTCCTCGATCTGTACTCTGGGAATCTGATCTCTCTTCTATTCGGGTTAAACGATTTTTACTAACTCTGACTCGAGGTTCTCGATAATACTTTCTCCCGGAGAGCCTCTTCAGTCCAGATGATTACTTGGTGCACCGAAGGATTCCGAAGATACCTTCCGAAATTCTCTCGAGTCCTTGTGCCCGTTGCTTTTGCAATTCCCTACCACTGAAATATCCCTATGGATAAATACTTACACCCGTTGTTCTTACTTTATACCCAGTCGATCTTGTTATTACAAGATACCCCGAAATTCTCTCTAATATTCCGAGAATACTTTGTGCCTACTGCCTTGCAATATTTTGCCACATGAATACCCCTACGGATAATTTCTCGCACTTACCGAGTATCCACTCATCCCCAGTTGATTCATGTATGTCACCAATCCTTGAAATACCATTCGATCTTCCGAAAATCCTCAGCATCCTAATGCTCTTGAAATTCTTGCTTGCTTACATTATAGTTAATCCCATAAGTCTAGTAATCTTATTGGAATCCTTTGTCACTATCATTTTGAGTCCCTCGCAATCCTCAGGATTTATCCTTTTGGCTCAGACATCATTTTAAACATGAGCTGGTTCTCGACCAATCGGATTGCCATCGATTGTACCCCAAAGCCTACGCAACTTATCCATCCTTAATCAGAGCATTTGCTTCTATTCCCTTGATCGGAAATCACAATTCTTTTGCATTTGAGCTTTGAATTAGTCAGTTGTTTCTATAGTCTGATCTCTTTGCATTACTTCTTCCTCTGGTTGAGTACCGATGCTCACATCAGATCCCTTGAGGACCACCGGATCCTTTGTTGGATTTTATCCAATAGTGTCCTTCATATTCAATCACTTTGGAAGTTCTTTCTCCATTGGTAAATCCTATCCTTTGATTGGCCAACCATGCTCTGCTTTCGAGCTTGTGTTATTTACTCCTGAAGTTTGTGGTATATGTTTCTAAGAAGTCCCTATGGGTTGAACATATGCCTTCTCTAAACCGTGTGAACCCGAAAGTTTTCATGAGACATACTCTTCTGATGCTTCGCCAGATAAAATTTCAACACTACAACTTCTTCGAAGACGAGAAGTGAATGAAAGGTTATGCATTAAAGAAGTGGGAGTCGACGTTGAACTTTGTGTTCATGCCCATGGACACGATGTAGATCCTATCATGGAAGATTCTTGTAATAATAACTATTTCCTTGATAAATATCATCTGGTATCTGTGAATTGATCCTTTGCAACCATGGTTCCGACCATGATTGTTCTCCTTTGATTCTATTTCTTGGACAAGTTAAAGTACTTGCCTTCTGCAGATCAGTACGCCTTCCCAACCTCTATTTTGTTCTACCTTAGAGTATTAACCCCTGGTATCTCGAGGATATCAACCCATTGCACTTCATCTATGAATTTCTGATGAAGTAGTACCTTTCCCCATCATGGTCACTCCATGGGTTCTGGGTTGTTGTCAACCGAGAACACCGATTTGGAATCGAATCAACACTAAGGTTCGGTACTCCCAGTACTTTGTTGTTGAGAGGTTAATACTCCATCACGTCACTCCCAGCCTGATCGGCTACATAATTATCATGCTAATTTTAACTGTGCTATCGGGTCCTTAATTCCGGAGCACAACTTTCGATGATGAGCTAAGCTTACGGCGATTTCCTCGTCTTATCGTTCCACCTTAAACAACAAGCTTGATTGTGAGTTTGTGTCGTGCCCATGGTTCCAATAACCTTTTGCTTCATCATTCCTTTGACTTGGTGTCGTCGCTGATTGATTACGTCTTCATGAAATCTCTCGACAAATGTGTCATGATCATCATCAACCTTATGAGCTCTTACAGGATATCAATCGAATTCATGATGAGAAATACCATCCTTGCCCTCGATGATTTGTCTTATCATCGGCCACTTTATTGCCTTACCTCCAACACAAACATGATCGTGTTTTGTGTTATACCTTGAGTTCCTTGATGTCCAGCGTTTGTTCTTCTTTACCTTGGAATATTACCACCTTTTATGTCAAGAAGGTTGTGAGAATTTCACCACCTCTTAAGAATTCTATGTATAGTAATACTTCTTGCCATCTCCGCTCATTCCTGGGTCCCCGTGTTGTTTCTAACCGGAAGACCGTCAATTGAACTATGATGTGCGAATTCAAAACTTCTAGCAACCCTATTGCTTAAAGTTAACGGTCGACATTTCATTCTTAGACTATTGGTTATCGAATCACCATTCTAACATTGATCATACTACCTAAGCCCGTATTTTGGGTGCACCTTTCAACCAATGTTTAGTTGTGTATGTTTTCCTCGAGCATACCTCATTATACCATTTGATCCGACAAATGTTATCTCCTTGTTCACATACTTGTGGAAATCCATCTGTCATAAATCTCGACGAATTGTCGCTGAGTCCATCAGCCACCCCCTCACCCTCTCCTTGGTTTAATGATGCACTCTTGTTTCGGAAATTGCTTCATAGTTCAATTCCTGAGAAGCTTACAAGGTCATCTCGGCAAATTGTGTTGCACCTTTCTTCTCAGGCATCCTGAGTCTGAGTTATGCTGACACCTCTCAGATCTGAATCTCGGTCAGATATGATGGTTGGAACTTATTTCCAAGATTTATAACATTGGTCGTTATATGACCCGGTAAGGTGGTGTCATGCCTAGCACACCTGGCTGGATGACCAATTGTTATAGTTCTTCCTTTTTTTTGTAAGGTTAGCCATTCTTCCATAAGAAAATGGTAAGACTTATTCTATGAGTTGTTCCTGAAGGATCCCTTGTGTATCCAAAATCTGACCTTTGCTTGTAGACCATGTCAATGCTATCTTGAAGCATGTTTATGGTATTCTAATTTTCAACAAGAACATTTGAAGCCCAATGCTAAATGTTTCCAGCTCAATTATCCAAACACCGTTGTATGGGTAATGTCATGAAATTTGTCTCCCCTTACCTAAATGGTTTTCTGGTTTCTACCCTATCATGGATATCATGCTCTACTTATCCTTGGGAAGGATATACCCTTGAAATATGTGTTTAAACACATTTCCTTTCCATTGTTCTGTTTAATCTGATAATCATATTTTTCCTTTCCGTTGGTTGGTTTAAGATTTCTTGTGATCTATATGATCTAAGCGGTAATATTCTCCTGCTTATGTAAACACCTCGCTGTACAATTCTATCAGCAAGATCCTGTTACTATGTTGATAACATTCCGGTAGCCACCGATGGACGAGAAATTTGCCTATTGGCCCGCCTCGTTCAACGAGCAGGAATATGGTTCTCTTCGTCCCTCGCCCTTGGTACCGACGTTGTTGGCGAAATAACTGATAGAATATTTTCTGACATGCCTGGCTATCATGACCATGCAAGATGACATCACCCTCCCTATTTTTAACCCACATGGTGGGCCTATAACCCACAGTTCCATAGGATCGAAACCTGATTCTCCTATACACCCCCGGTTTCCAAAGTCAAATTCCACGCACTTGACCTCGTATGTGATTCACGAGCCACCTTCCGAGAGATCATCAATTTTGGTATCAGACACAATACTTCTTCCCATTGCTTTAAACCCCTTTTCATGCCCTGTTTCAGGCATCAAACTATAGCCTACCCGCTCGAAAGTTCCATTTTGCACCTTATTACTTTGCTCTCGATGATTTCTTGAGTTTCAATTCGAGAGTTACTTACGCCACCCTTCCTGCTGTTATCTACCAGATAAGCCACATTGTAGCGGTCCATTTTTCTGAAGTTACCCCTTGTCGTACGTACGATGGAGTTCCCGAAGAAAGAATGCCGACCTCATCACGATGACCCGAAGCAGAGAAATGAAGAAATCAACGTAATGGATCAACCTCTTTGAGGAGAGCAACCAAGACCGAGAAGACCCGTTAGATTTTTCGTAACCCAATCCCTCCCCCCTTACTCCCCTCTTAAATCTCGAGACGAGATTTCTTGCAGTGGAGGAGAATTATGATGCCCGGATAATTAGGCTACAGTAATCCCACGTTAATGATGCCACGTCACCACGGTTACTGCTGTTAGTCTCGCGTTAGTTCAAAACGATACAAATTCAAATTTAAGTTAAAGGAAAACCACAAAAGTTTTCAAATATTAAAACAAAAATGTTTGAAATGCGGCATATAAACCATAGGTAATTGTGGTGGAGAAATCATCTTTTTATAAAATAGTTAGATGGACTAAATTAATTAACACATCGTTACAACAAATAATTAAATGCCCTTTAAGTAATAAACAAATACAACATACTTATTTAAAGTGCCAAATTATTTATGACAGAGATATAGTTAATAATATTAATTTAGTTTTAACTTTTGTATTTCATAACAGTTGAATAAAAATGAAACAAAAAAGATAAAATAAATAAAAACTAAAAAAATAAGTAAAAGGAAAAAAAGAAGAAGCCCCCCTCCCCCGCTGGGCCTTGGCCTAGATGGCCAAGCGGCCTAGCCAAACTACCCTGCCGGCCACCCCATGGCCTATATGGCCTCACCCACCTAACCCTAACCCGATCGACCCGCTCACTCGATTCCCCATCGCTCCCCTCGTCCCCTCACCCGCGTCGCCACACGCATGCACGCACACTCAGCGGAGCGGGCACCGCCACCCCCTGAGGCCGCCGCCCGCCGGCGCCGAGCACCGCCACCCCCGGCCTCCTCCTCGCGGCTCCCAACCTACTGCACCGCATCCCCGTCTTCCTCCCCACCGGACTGCGCCCGCCTGCCCGACGCCACGACGCCGCCCCGTCGTCCTCGTCTCCTCCTTGTCGGACGCGACCTCTACTCCTCCCCGAGCCCACTGCCAGTTCCCTACGGCCCCCGTGTGAGCTCCCCTTCTCCTCGCATGATGGCTTATCTCACCGCTTCATCCACGCCGCCAAGCGCCGCGCCTAGCCCGCTCCCTGCCACACGGCTCCTCCTTTGGCCTCCCTCTGCTTCCCTGCCTCCGACCCGCTCCGGCCGTGCCCTGGCAGCGAGCAGCGCGCCCTCGCGCCGGCCCACGCCCTCCTGGCCTTGCCTCTGCCTCGCTGCGCGAGCACGCTCCGCGTCGGCTCCGCTCTCTGCTGCCTCGGCTCACCCCCACTGCCGCGCCCCGCCTTGGCTCCCTGCCCTCCCATGGCATGCCTCCCTCTACTTTGCAGTGGCGCCCAGCCCACTGGCGCTGGGCTGGCAAGACGCACCGCGGGGGGCCGCCTGGTTAGCAGGCGCGGCGCCGCCCGCCGCCTCCCGCCGCTAACCCACTAAGGCCCCCTGGGGTCAATGACAGGAGGGCCCCGCCTCCAGAACGTTTAAAAAAAGAGATAAAAAATACATAAATAATAGTGTTAATAATTAATTAATTAACTTAATTTAAGTATAATTAGTTAACCTAATCACCTATTTAATTAACTAAACCATTTTAGTTAACCTAAGCCTATGACATGTAGGACCCACGCGTTAGTTTGACCAAGTCAACTGACTGTTGACCTGCTGACATCACTCTGGTGTCATGCTTGCATCATCGTTCACTATTTTGGATAATGTTGAATTAAAATAATTAAATAAATTCTAAAAATGTTTAAATATTTTAAAACTAATATAAAATAAACCGTAGCTCGGACGGAAGTACTTTGTACATGAAAGTTGCTCAGAATGACGAGACAAATCCGGATACGTAGCCCGTTCGTCCACCACATATACCTAACCTATTGAACTTGCAACTTTCCCCCTCCGGTTCATCTGTCCGAAAATGCGAAACACCAGGAATACTTTCCCGGATGTTTCCCCCCTTCGCCGGTATCACTTACTACCGCGATTGGGCACACCTAGCATCACGCTTTGTCATATCATGCATCTTCATGCATTTGTTTGCATTGTATTTATTGTTTCTTCCCCCTCTTCTCTCTCTAGACACCAAGACCGACGCCGCGGCTACCCAATACGACTACGGTGTTGCGACCCCTCCTTCTCTATTGAGCTTCGTGCAAGCCCCCCCGATCACCGGATATCGCCTATTCTTCTCTCTCTGCTTGCATTAGAGTAGTGTAGCATATTCTTGCTTTCCGTTAATCCTATCCCGATGCATAGCCTGTCCTTGCTACTCTTGTTGTTACCTTTACCGCAATCCTACATGCTTAGTATAGGATGCTAGTATTCCATCTGTGGCCCTACATTCTTGTCCGTCTGCTGTGCTATACTATCGGGATGTGATCACCCGGGAGGTGAACACTGGTATATACTATATACTTTATACATGATACATGTGGTGACTAAAGTCGGGTCGGCTCGCGGAGCACCCGCGAGTGATTCACGGATTGGGGGCTGAAAGGACCTTTGTCCCGACGGCCCTCTAGGTGAATCTTTGTGGTGGCCCGACTATAGTCACCACCTAGGCGAGAGGTGGGCCTGGCCCTGGTTGGCGTTCGCGGTTACTTCATAATAACACGCTTAACGAGATCTTGGTATTTGATCTAAGTTGGGTCGTTGACCTTATACACACTAACCGCCACGTGGGACAAGATATGGGCAACCGGCGTCGTGGTATCAGGCAAAGCCTTCGACGTCAGCGACTGAGCCGCGCGCGCCGGATTGGACTGGAACGCCTTCTCTTCTATAAGGGAGGCTAGGTCTGCTCCGGCCGCCCTCGCAATGTGCAGGTGTGCAATGGGCTATGGGCCCAGACCCCTGCACCATAGGATTTAGACCGGCGTGCTGACCTCTCTGTTGTGTCTAGGTAGGGCTGCGACGTGTTGATCTTCCGAGGCTGGGCATGACCCAGGAAAGTGTGTCCGGCCAAAGGGGAACGAGCGTGTCGGGTAATGTGGTGCACCCCTGCAGTGAAGTTTATCTATTCGAATAGCCGTGATCTTCGGTAACAGGACGACTTGGAGTTGTACCTTGACCTTATGACAACTAGAACCGGATACTTAATAAAACACACCCTTCCAAGTGCTAGATATAACCCGGTGATCGCTCTCTAACAAGGCAACGAGGAGGGGATCGACGGGTAGGTTTATGCTATGTGATGCTACTTGGTGAACTTACCATCTACTCTCTTCTACATGCTGCAGGATGGAGGTGGCCTGAAGCGTAGTCTTCGATAGGATTATCTATCCCCCTCTTATTCTGTCATTCTGCAGTTCAGTCCACTGATATAGCCACTTTACACAGATACCCATGCATATGTAGTGTAGATCCTTGCTTGTGAGTACTTTGGATGAGTAATCACAGTTGCTTTTCTCCCTCTTTTCCCCCTTTCCATTCTACCTAGTTGTCGCAACCAGAAGTTGGACCCCAGGAGCCAGACGCCACCGTCGACGATGACTCCTACTACACCGGAGGTGCCTACTACTACGAGCAGGCCACTAACGATGACCAGGAGTAGTTTAGGAGGATCCCAGGCAGGAGGCATGCGCCTCTTTCGATCTGTACCCCAGTTTGTGCTAGCCTTCTTAAGGCAAACTTGTTTAACTTATGTCTGTACTCAGATATTGTTGCTTCCGCTGACTCGTCTATGATCGAGCAATTGTATTCGAGCCCTCGAGGCCCCTGGCTTGTATTATGATGCTTGTATGACTTATTTTATTTTTAGAGTTGAGTTGTGATATCTTCCCGTGAGTACCTGATCTTAATCGTACACATTTGCGTGTATGATTAGTGTATGATTGAATTGTGGGCGTCACACCTAAGCCCCCTCCGCTCATGAGGAGGAGTAGGGAGGACGGGGAGGAGAGCGACTCCTCCCGCAGTAGAAAGAGAGCGGCGTCCGATGACGCGGAGGAGGACCAGCATCCTCCTGCCCCGAAGAAGCATTGCAGGGCTAAGGTGGCCCTGGCCGATGATAGCCCAGACTCCGCAGAAGAGTCGGAGGCTTCTGAAAAGGCTCCCCACAGGAACCCCCGGGTCAAGCCCCCGCTCAAAGGTATGAATCAGAAGACTCTCCGGGCGTTTTCCTTAAGGTTCATTACTAACCATATGCGTGTCGTCCATATTGTAGCCTGCCGCACGACCTCCCTACCGATCGAGCCTCAGATGGGGACTCTTCGCCTGCCAAGCTGGCGGAAAGCGGGACCACATCATGCTCAACGCCTCCTCTGGTCATCAAGGAGACTGGGGAGGTGTTGTCCAGAAAGACCCCTCCCAACCCGGATAGGGGGTGCGGGGGTGATGATATCATGGCCGAAGTTAATACCTGGGTCCCCGAAGACCAGGAAGGGAGATCCCTTTTGGCAAACAAGGAGGGGAGATCAGCCAATCCGAGCTTTCCCCGAAGATGGTCTTGGAGCCCCTGAGGCCCCGGGAGTCGACCATTCCGACCTCTGCTGAAGGGGGTGGGGGGAGGGGGCAAGGCTCCGCCACCGGCGCCATCTGCAACAGAGCAGGGCGCGGCTGGGTGGCCGGACATGATGGAGGAGGCTTTGAATAGCTCCTCCATTGTCGAGGAACACCGCGCCCTGGTGGGCGTGGTTTCACAAAGTATTCAGTTTGTCAACAGCGGACTGCAGGAGGCTTTTGGCGGCCTCCTAATGGGATTCAAGGTAAGCCATGTAAAATCCCTTTATATGCAGAATTTATTTACGCCAGTTCATGCGATCCTCATATATAGCAGCCCCCGAGCCCTAGATGAGTTTGGAAAACTCAAGCAGGGATCGAAAAGAGAAAAATGTGTGTAATAGCAAACAGTGAATCGTAGCCGCCGAGACTCTGCCAAGAGTTAAAAAACCTGGTGGAGGATCGAAAATCAATAACTCGACAGTCTGGTGTGTGTAATCTATCATTGGCCTCATCCTCGACGGCGGCTGCTAACGCTGTGGAACTGGCCGAGGTGAATCAGAGGCTCAAGTGCTCCGATGAGGAGCTCGTCCTCCTCAACAAGCGGTTCGAAGAAGCGCAAGGTTAGTCTGGACTAGACTTCTTTAGTAGTTCAATTTTTGCTTTATTGAGCGATGTGTTCGGGGTTAACCCTGAGCAAGGAGTGTTTTATTATGACTGCAGCTCTCACCGTGGAGGTCAAGAACCTCAAGGCCGAGCTAAAGAAGGCGAAGCAACAGGCCACAGAACAAAAGGCAGCGGCAAAACGAGCGGCAGCTGCGCTGCCGACGGTGAAGACCATCACTGATAAGCACGAGGCCAGACTGGCCAAGGTGAAACAAGAGCTCAAGGATGCCATCACTAAGTGCGAGGACCTTGAGCAGAAAAACAAGGGTCAGGCCACCGAGCTATCCTCCATGAAGCTTGCGATCCAGGAGGCAAGGATGGAGATGCGAGGAGCCCAAGAAGAACTCCGCCAAGTTAAGCTTATTGTAGATAGTAAGCCGTACTTACTGCAAAGTGTCTTGGCGTTCCCCAGGCGCTTTTGCGGATCTTCCGAGGAGTGCGGCGGATGCAAGTTATTATGCGTCCCAAGAGGGCAAAATGCCGAGCATAGGCTATTTTGGGCACAATTCTAGGCGCCTGAGCACCCTCCCCTCCTAAGCAACCAAATGAAGCAGTTGATGGAGTTGCACCGGATAGTGGAGCTGGCCTTGAAGGACCTCTGTGTCCGACTGTGGCCTGCAGGGCCATTGTCGAGTAGCTACTTCGGCTTAGTGCGAAAGCTATGCGACGCTGCTACCCAGATTTCCACTTTGAAGTGCTTCGTCTACATCGAGGGAGCTCGAATGGCCTTCGCGAAGACCATGGTTCACTGGCCGAAGATCAAGCCAGTCCAGATGGCCACCCGGTGCCCGCCCCCTAGGAAGGAGGACGGGCACCTCGAGCAGTATTTTCCCATCATAATGGATGGTACTCGGGCGATAGAGGCCTAATGCTCAAAAGATGTAATTTATGAGAGAACCATACTATCATGTATCAGATGATAGTTGAACTTTTGTGCTTTATAATGTAGTTGCTTTGCATGGTGTATCATACTTTGCCTGTTTTTGTTTATTTTGACTCCTATGCGGCCGCTTTAATATGAAAGTTACCAGTCGTCGGCTTTAGCCCCATTGTAGATGCTACGAGGGGTATTTCGATCTCCATACTGTGACCCTTAGCCGACGTCTCGGTGCCCGGAGGCAGTAGCGTGTACGGGAGACTAGGCAATCAGACTATGTGGTTTTAGTGCTTTCACTTAGCCATAGGAGCTTGACTGTGGGGGACTAGAGACTAGCCCCCAGTGTATTGTGATGTTCGGGTGTGTCGAGGTTGAAACCATTATCACTCGGTTTGTGTGAGTACAAACCCTTCATATAACACGGCGTAACCACCATTGATTTTTAGTTTAATACTTGTCATCAGATCGCCGACCAGTTCTCGCCTATTATGACAGTCAGTTTTCGGCTTTCTCCACTGAGTTACTTAACTAGGCGAGTTGGAAGTACAATCAAGTGGTTCTCCCTTTACCCTCCTAGCCGAACATGCAGAACATAAGAGGGTAAGCACAGGAACTGGGCAACCCAACTATTGACCCAAGACATAATTCGGAACCAATTCATATAATGTAATATCCGAGACACCGAGCACATGGGATAGACATTAGTGCTGGGGTGATGCTTGGGGTGAGTTTTATAATCGAGCCCCGGGTCTATGAGCCGATCGCATCTAGATAAAACATGTACCAAACTAGTTTGTTCTAGCATCAAAGAGCGGAAAGAGTTGTGCAACATAAATGACTACAATGGGACCATAAAGAGATGGTCTTTATTTCCGATGAGCCTGTGATGTCTAAGCATACAATCCAAACTGCCGAAGCAACTGTTATCGATAATTTATGAAAAAATAAAACTTTACAGAGGAAAGGTTTACACAGGGCCCTCATGAGTGGTTTCATGTCCCTACTATGCCCTGCTACACGTCCGCGCCTTTGCTCCATAGAGGAGGTAGTGATCGGCGTACGGGCCCTTAAAGAGTGGTATTGAGAGGTCGCTGTAGTATATTAGCTTGATGCTAGGTAGGTACTAGATGTTACCTACAATTGTCCGAAGACATGTTTGGCCTTATCTCGGTCAAGTCGAACACTTGGAGATTGGATAATAGGTCCCCACAGCTGCCCATGGTATTTTGAGCGCGAAATTGTGCCTCTAAGGCACATACTTTGTGGCTAGCAGGGCCATGCTGTGGGGAGCATTTCCCTATTTACGTTCACCATGGGAGGGTTCTAAGAGTGGATATAGGGATCGAGCCCGTTTGCTCGCCTCTCATGCCTTAGCGACAGATTGGGACTTTGGCGCCTCGTTGCCGAACTGGACTTCTGCTGCCAGGTCCGCTGTGTGTTCCTCGATTCGGAGTGAGTGCTCCATGTTGCCATTAACGGTAATGCCACCCTTGGGTCCGAGCATCTTGAGCTGCAGATATGCGTAGTGGGGGACGGTGTTGAAGCGAGCGAATGATGTACGACCGATAAGTATGTGGTAGCCACTATGGAAAGGGACAGTGTCGAAGATCAAGTCTTCACTGCAGAAGTTGTCGGGTGAACCGAACACTACTTCCCAAGTCATAGTGCCCGAGCAGCGGGCTTTGATGCCTGGGATTACTCCTTTGAAGGTGGTGTTGCTGGGTTTGATCCTTGACAAATCAATGCCCATCTTCCTCACCGTATCTGAGTAAATCAGATTGAGGCTACTGCCTCCATCCATGAGGACTCGAGTTAGGGGGTACACATCTATAATGGAGTTGAGTACCAAGGCCACCAACCCTCCATGTCGGATACTGGTCGGATGGTCCCTGCGGTCAATGGTGATCGGGTATGCCGACCATGGGTTGAATTTCGGGGCTACCGGCTCTACGATGTAGACGTCCCGAAGCGTGCGCTTCCTCTCCTTCTTGGGTATATGTGTGATGTAGATCATGTTCATAGTTTTTACCTTAGGAGGGAATTGCTTCTGGCCTCCATTATTCGGCCCATGAGGCTCGTCGTCGTCCTTGCTGCGGGGCCCTTTTCCTTGTTACTTGGCTGTGAGTTTGCTGGCCTGTTTGATCACCCAACAATTACGATTGGTGTGGTTGACGGGTTTGTCTGGGGTGCCATGGATCTGGCAGGGCCTATCCAGGATTTTGTCTAACGCGATGGGTCCATCCCGGTTCCCTTTAGAGGGCTTCTTCCGCTGTCCTGGTTTGTTGAATCCGGCATTTACTATTGTTTCTTTGGCTACACCGCCGATGTGCCGGCGTTTGTTCTTGTTGTGTCGCGGTTTCCCGTTGCCGTCTCAGACTTCTGAGGTGCCGGGTTTGTCCGAGTGGTTGCTTCTACGAGCAAACGAACTATCCTCGCCCACGCAAAAGTGGGTCATGAGAGAGGTTAGTGCCGACATTGTCTTTGCCGAGCTGGTGAGCGAGCCATTCATCCCATATACCCCTTGACGTCGGCGTTTGGGCGGCTCCTCGCCGGCTTATCTCCATACTTTCCGGTGGTGACGTTGCTGTTCGTCCCAGTGGTACCATCGCCCTTATCGTTAGGGGTGTCCATCATATAGACGTCGTAGGTGGAGGTGGTTGTCCACCGTCTGGTGCTGGGAGCGTGTGGTATTTCGGGTTCCGGAAAAACCCTTGAGGTTCGAACACTGGGGTGCGCACGAAGATCTCTGCCCTCTAGCTCACGCCCTCACCGCGATCGCAAAGCTTCAACGCGTCGAGCTCGAAGAAGAAAGGGATAGAAGGTTTATACTGGTTCGGGCCACCGATGTGGTGTAATTCCCTACTCCAGTGTGGTGTGGTGGATTGCCTCTTGGGCTGAGGAAGAACTAGTATAGGGGAAGAACAACCTCCTGAGGAGAGGTGCTCTTGTGCTCGGTGAGTTTGTGTGGATGAGGATGATCTGAATGGCCCCAGATCAGTTGCCTTCGATTCGTCCAAAATGAGATGAGATGCCTCCTACGGTGGTGGCTAGCCCTATTTATAGAGGCCCTGGTCCTCTCCCCAAATGTTAGGCGGGAAGGGATGCCACAACAACCAAATTTGAAGGGAGACAACTAGTACAAGTTATCCTGACAAAAGGTGCTCTTCGCCTACCAAAGGCTCTGGTGGTGACGCCGTCCTGGGCTCCACGGTGACCTCCATCTTACTGTCCTACTGGTCTTGGTCTTGTTGCACCGATATGGAAACTTTTGCCTGATGCCTCGGGACTCCTCGCCCGCGGTTGCCTCTTTAGCACCAAAGAGGAAACGAGGACACTGCGCGCGCTGGCGCCCGCCTGGTGCCCACCTGGCCCCGGTCGTCATGGCTTGCATCACAGGAACCACGCGAGGTGCCCCTTGCCTTGATCTCTCTGCCCCTCGCGAGCCGGCCTGGTGAGGCCGCCCCCGAGGAGGTATTGCGTCGTCCGCCTCGCGAGGCTTGGCCCCTCGCGAGGGTCTTGAGTGTTTGCTGGTGAAGATGGGCCGTACAGGGCCGCTGGTGGAGCCACACTGCAGGCCGCAGGCAGGCAAGTTTGGGAACCCCTGTTCCCAGGACGCCGACAGAAGGTAATAGAGGCAAGGGTGTCCCGATGTTCCGATGAGATGGCTATCATTTTCTGTGGGAGTTAACCATGACGATCCGACTACGAACATGCGAGATGACGTGCCTTAGCAATCCCTAAACCAACTTCCGAGGAGTTATTGACCACGCCGGAGCACGATCAACCTGACCACGAGGGTCTATTTCCTGCGAGCAAATGAAGAACAATCAAGAAACTGAGGTTGCAATATGGATATTGCGAATATATAGGAGGAAAGCTTTATTGATCAAGTGGGGTTCTGTGACGTCTTAGTCGGGTCATTGAACACAAACGAAGTACGTGAAGTTGCAGCTATGGCGAACTTTTAATCTAAACAAAACCCACAGTCTAAACGATGCCCTAAGGGCTGTATATATGGAGGAAGGGGGGGGGGGATTTCGTGGCCCTTGGAAGAGGTGTCCGAAACATCTCTAACTCTTGTTTCCCACAGATACGTACTCTAAAAATAGCCTATACTCAAGTATTTCAAAATTACATGGGCATGTCCCAATAATAGGGCGATGCAGCACCTATAATAGCCTCTGGACAAATTTTAGAAAGTGGCATCTTGTATATTTCATCCAGCCGTCATACACTCATTATGGTGGCTTCAAAGTCCTGAAATCATCACTTGAAACTTCATTCTTGTTCCCCTTGCGCTTGCCATCATCTCCATGCTTGAACTTCCTCCAAGGCTCATCTTTCTTGTCCAAGTTAGGGCCTTCATTTGTAAGCAAAGCAAATGTATCCAATTAGGTAGCGTCATATTCTCACGACCATTAGAATATTTACCGAGAAACGAAAGTACCTGGTAATTCCATTAGCGTACGCGAGCTCTAGTAATTGGTCCAGTATGTATAGAACCAGGGGCTGTGGGTGTAAAAATGGTATTGATGTCCTCATCAGAGGGGCAGTAGCAGTATAGGCCATGGCGTCGACATCTTCATCCATGTCGCCGGCCTCCTCAGAAGCGTAGTCCAGCATGTCAGTTAAATCTTCGACAGTGGGTACCAAGTGGGTGGTAGGTGGGACAAAAATTCCCCAATATCTGCATCGGGCCCAATCCGATCATAGTTCGAAGGAGGGGCACCTCTGATGCTCATTGTCTGGATCCAATCTAACATCTTGTTTAACAGGGAGAGACTAGCCAGATCGGTATCTGGGATTTTTTTGGAGTCAAACTCCGGTGTGGTATTGTAAGGGGCTTGTCCGGCCAAGGTTGACTTCGGGCATCGAAGCCGGCCGACCCGGAGATAGGGTCGGAAAGGAAATCCGAGGATGAAGCCTCAGGGTTTTGGGGCTCCTTAGATGAGGCTGAGAACCCGGTGAAGATCAGTTCGCCCCGAGCGTCGGCGATGTACTCCAGGTTGCCAAACCTAATTTGATGCTCAGGGTTGGCATGCAGAACGATGCTGTCGAATGCGAAGAGCTGGCAGGGAACAAAGATGTCCCCGGTGCGGATGCCATCTATGATGACTAGGCGAGCCATCGATCCTTCGGTGATCGCAAAGTGGAACTCTCAACGAAAGCACCAATGTCAGTGTCAAAACTGGTAGATCTCGGGTAAGGGGTCCCGAGCTATGAACTTAGATCGATGGGGAACATGAGAACACAGGGACATTATTTACCCAAGTCCGGGCCCTCTTGCAGAGGTAAAACCCTACATCCTGCTGATTGTATTGATGTGTATACGATGGGTATAGAGTCGATCTACCACGAGATCAGATGAACTAAACCCTAGGCGAGTAGGATGATTGTTCTTTTTCTAGCCTCTCCAGAATAAACCCTTTGTCTTATATAGATACCGGCGGTACCTAGCGTTACACATGGTCAGTCGCCATCAGGGAATAAACATGTTGA
This sequence comes from Aegilops longissima, assembly GCA_021605205.1. Taxonomy (NCBI): domain Eukaryota; kingdom Viridiplantae; phylum Streptophyta; class Magnoliopsida; order Poales; family Poaceae; genus Aegilops; species Aegilops longissima. The sequence goes on from CM038677.1 coordinate 325,295,703, forward strand.
TTCTTCCATCTTGACTTGAAGGACACACCAAGGCTTCGAAGGTTTCCTGTCCGGACACGGAGTCACCTTGTAGCTTGGTCTTCTAGTAGTGGCAGGGTAGCCCAATAGCCTAAGGACCCCTTATTCTAGGACTCCCTCAGTCCCCTCGGTCTCGAGACCTCTTGCACGTCCATGTGTCATCGGTCAACTTGGCGCTTGGGGAGACGAAGGTAGGTCCATGGGGATGACCTTGGGATGCTCCGCATCATCTCCCCCCCCCTTTGAGAAAGATCTGACCTCCTATAAAAATCTTCATCACCATGGAAGGGACATAGATCCGTGATGTTGAAGATCACTCACGTTGTACTTGTTTCATGGGATGTCGATCTTGTATGCATTGTTGATGTAGCGTGCTAGCACCTTGATCGGTCCATCAGCTCGAGGTAGGAGTTTGGACTTTCGTTTGTTTGGGAAGCGGTCCTTGCGAAGTGTAACCACACAAGATCTCCAATGTTGAATATCATGGGTTGCTTGCTGATGTTGATCTTGGTCGCGAGTTGTTGTACATGATGAGATAGCTTGCCGTGCACTCGCGTCCATGTTGATGCACTCTTGAAGAGGTAGCAGCAGAATGTCCAATGGTGACAATGGATTGAATCCATAGACGACCTTGAAGGGGGACATGCCGGTAGTAGAGTGTATTGCTCGATTGTAGGTGTACTCAACGATGGGCAAGCATCCTTCCACTCCTTGATGTTCTTCTTGATCAAGACTTGAGGAAGTGTAGATAGCATCCGGTTGGTGACCTCCGTCTGGCCGTCAGTTTGTGGATGGTATACCGATGGGAATAGTAGCTTGATTCCGAGCTTGGCGCATAGGGCCTTCCAAAAGTAGCTAAGTAACTTGATGTCGCGGTCCGACACTGTAGTCTTGGGCGCTCCATGTGGACGCAAGATTTCCCTACAAAATAGATTTGCAACATGTGAAGCATCGTCTATCTTGTTGCATGGAATAAAATGTTCCATTTTAGAGAAACGATCCACAACAACAAATACCAAATATTTTCCATTTTGATTTCTAGGCAAACCAAGCACAATGTCCATACTAATATCTTCCCATGGGTGATACGGAATAGGAAGTGGCATATAGAGACCATGGGATTGAGCTTTAGACTTAGCTTTGCGACATGTAGAGCACCGACTTGTGTAGCGTGTGACGTCGCGAAACATCTTGGGCCAAAAGTAGTTCTTGGAGAGCGTAGTGGATGTCTTGTCGCGTCCAAAGTGCCCCATAAGTCCTCCACCATGAGCTTCTTGCAAAAGCAACAAATGAACAGAAGACTCGGGTATGCAAAGTTTGTTAGCTCGCATTAGATAACCATCTTTGATGTAATATCTCTCCCAAGAAATGCGAGTCAAGCATTTGGCGTAAGGAATTGCAAATGAAACATCATGAGCATACAAGTCTTTGATGTTCTCTAATCCTATGACATTCAATTCAAGTTGAGTTACAAGCATACATTTGTGGGAAAGAGCGTCCGCCACAACATTTTCCTTATCTTTGATGTACTTGATCACATAAGGAAAATACTCAATGAACTCACTCCATTGGGCATGTCGCTTATTCAATTTTGTTTGACCTTTAAGGTATTTAGCATTTCATGATTCGTCTGAAGAACAAATTCATGAGGGCGGGATAATGCTCCTAAAAATGCAATACTCTCACCAAAGCATGCAACTCTTTGTCATACATGGGATAGTTAAGTTGTGCTCCAGAAAGTTACTCGCTAAATAAGTGATTGGTCGCTTTTCTTGCATCAACACGCCACCTATACCATTACCACTAGCATCGCAATGTACCTCAGAAGTTTTATCAAAGTTGGGTAATGCAAGCAAAGGAGCATGTGTAAGCATATTCTTAAGCTCATCAAATGAGGTAGCTTGAGAGGGTCCCCAAACAAAGGGTGCATTCTTATTACTCAAATCATGTAATGGATAAGCAATGGTGCTAAAGTGCTTACCAAAGTGATGATAGAAACCGGCTAGGCCAAGGAAGCTACACACTTTTTGCAAGTTGGTTGATTGTGACCAAGTTTTAATAGCATCAATTTTACTCTCGTCAACAAGAACACCCTTATAAGACACAACAAAACCCAAGAAAATAAGCTTGTCAACACCAAATGTGCATTTCTCCATATTAGCATAAAGTCGCTCGTTTCGTAAGTGTTTGCAAAACATCCCTAAGATGGGTGACATGATCTTCTAGAGATCCGCTAAACACAAGTATATCGTCAAAGTAGACCACACCACATATGCCAATGTATTTGTAAAGACCATAATGCATCACATGCATCAAAGTGCTAGGTGCTTCGGATAAGCCCATAGGCATGACTAACCACTCATACAAGCCAAACTTGGTGTTGAAAGCAGTTTTCCATTCATCACCCTCTTAATGCAAATTTGGTAATAACCAATTTTAAGATCAATTTTTGAGAAAATAGTGGCTTTGCTAAGCAAATCTAGCATATCATCAAGGCGTGGGACGGGATTCCTATAGCGAATGGTGACAACATTTATGGGATGACAATCGGAACACATGCAAGAACTACCATCCCTTTTAGGCACAAGAATAACCAGAACGACACAAGGACTTAAGCTTTCACGTACATGCACTACAAAAAAAATACACTTCCGTGATGATACGTGTTTGTCACAGTAGGTCGCGTTTTTTGTCATGCATGTACATCCATGACAAATTTATGACAGAATCAAGATAGTCATACCTGTGCTGTCGTAGAAGTGTTCCATGACATTACCAAAATTATCACCACGGAAGTGTCCACTTCCATGACAATAAATCGCGCTTCACAGAAGTGCTTTCGTCAAGGGTGACCGACATGTGGCATCCACCGTAACGGAATGCCGTTAAGCTATCGGGTCGGGTTTTGGATCCGATAACCCGTTAACAGCCCCGACCAATGGGGATTTTCCACGTGTAAAATCATCATTGGCTGGAGGAAACATGTGTCGGCTCATCGTTGGGACAGATGTCATCCACTCATTGGACGGAAGGCGCCTATGATACGTCGACCGTGGCACGGCCCAACAGAGGCCCATTCCCGTGAAAAGGCCGACCCGCTTGACTTGGTCAAAAGGTGGCGGGCCGCCCATGGAAAGCCCTTTGTTAATGGCCTGTTCGCATATAGCCCATTTACAGCCCGATAACCCAAGGCCCGTTACGCCCTATCCGAATTAGGCCCAGTAGCGTCATCTGGGCCATCCAATATGATTCCAGCCCATTTTCACTTCTGGCCCATGTATGGCCCATGATGTCTTTCGGCCCATATGAGGCCCTATGTAACTCTTGGCCTATTGACGACCTGTGGTGAAACTGGCCCGTAATGAACAGTGTATCACTTTACACCCATTAACGGCCCGTGGTGAAACTGGCCCGTAATGAACAGTGTATCACTTTATACCCATTAACGGCATGTTATTCCGTTAGGCCGTTTCCAGCCCATGTTATCTTTCGGCCTTCTCATAGCCCATTTATTCTTGGGCTCATTTCCAGCATTCGTTTACTTACGTCCTGTTACTGTCATTTTCTGCCTGTGGGCCAAATTCAGCCCGTGGTTACAGTCGGCCCATTTGTGGTCCGTTAATACGTTGGGCCATTTTCATAGCGTCATCAAATAAGGCTTATTAACGATGGCCCATTATGGTTGGCCCATGAACGAACGATTCCAACTCTAGCCCGTTTACGACCATAATGCGGCCTGTTATTGGCCCATGTTTGGCCAATTGATCATACGACCGGTATAAGGCCCATTGATGATTTGGCCCGTAGAAGGCCCATTGTTTCTACGTCCCGTAGAAGGCCCATTGTTTCTATGGCCCGTAGAAGGCCTACTGTTTCTATGGCCGGTAGAAGGCCCACTGTTTCTACGGCACGTAGGAGGCCCAGTGTCACTACAGTAAATATTAGACCATGGTTATTGTGGCCTAGTTTTAAAAAATAGGTTATTGCAGCCACTAGCAAACCGCGGAAAAAGAACTGCACTGACTACAAGCAAACAAATAAACAAGACAACAAGGAAATAAATAAGCAAGCAACTTATGCTAGGCTATCACGGCTATTACACATATTACATCCACTGGGCATCAAAGTTCGCCACCAGTGCAAATATAGGGAACAAAGCAGCATATAAACGCCGCAGCAAAACAAGTCCAGAACTGAAACCACTTCAGAAGAGTTCAAGAAACAATATCCTGCATACCCATAATGCTGGCAAGATGCTTAGCAAGCTTATTGACTTTCTCTTGTTTGGCGCTTAAATCCTCCAGTAACTTGTTGTTGCACAAGAAAGTACGATCTGAATTCTGCAGGACTTCCTCGGTCCTTTGGCTTCTTGCGCAAGACGGTGATCGATGCCTTTCAGCTTGTAGCTGAGACCGAAGAAGTCAAGTGATTCAGCAGCGAGTTCGAAGAGCTTGTGCAGTGGTATCGCGATAACTTCGAACACTACATCCACGCAGGACTATGGGGTTTTCTCACTGTGTACAAGATCATTTTTATCACCTTTCTTGGAGACCAACAGGGTTGTCTGCATTACTTCCTCTACCATTGCATAGTGGGGTGATCTTCTCCAATATTCTGTTTGCATACTACAAGAGAAACAAGCAGACACATCACAGGTTTAGCTTGTAGTATACGAAACTCATTTTGGTAAACCGGTTCAGTAGTAAGGTGGACAGGATAACAACATGAAACGAACATATAACTATGTACTATGGTCACTGTGTTGTCCATATCATTCTAGTTTATGTTCCCTAATCATGATAGAGACACAGTTCAACTCATATATTTTTAAGACACAACATCATAGACAGAATATAAGTGTGAGAAACTACACAACATTGGCAGCACTTTTAATGTGCATCACATGAGAACATAACTGTTTATACAACTTAAACTGAAATCAACATAGAGCAAGAAGTTAGAACAGCAATCCAGTTAAAGAAATAGTTTTAAAACATACCTGTTGCGCCATTGGAGTTTCAATTGGATCCTTCAAATTTGAAAGTAGTTGGTATGAGTAAATATAGTGATGCAACAGCAAAGGAGTATGGACCATAGCTACGGAATCTGACATGAGAATAGTTGCTCTTCTAGTTTAAGGGCTCCTTTGATTCAAAGGATTTACATAGGAATTTTGGAGGATCATAATCCTTAGGATTTTTTCCTATGTTGGCTGTTTGATTCAAAGGATTGAATCCTACAGGAATTTTTCCTAAGGATTTTCTTTGTACTACTTCCAATAGGATTTCTAGCATCCACTCAAACCTCTTTGAAGGAATCCTTTGTTTTTCGTATGATGCAATCAAACAACCCAAAATCCTATAGGATGGAGATGATCATGACATTACAATCCTATGTTTTTCCTATTCCCGTGTTTACAGAATCCTGTGAATCAAAGAGGCCCTAAACGTGGAGTTTGGGTTAGTTGTGGTGGTCTTCGTGCTTTGGGCACTGCAGTAGCTTTACAAACTGCTCGTGTGGGGGTACTCTGTGGTGGACATGGTGTTTTGTCAACTATAAGTGGGTTACTATCTGCTGGGGTTGCGGTTAGATGTGTTGTAGCTGGTTCTCTGCCCAACGGTGTAAGTGTGCAATCTGGAAGAGTGTCGATTATGTGTGGTGGGGCTAGTTTGTGGGCTAGTACAACCATAGTTCTATCTGCATCGACGGGTAGCACTATCTTTTGTGAAGAGCGGGTTTTTGCTCCCTTAGATACTGCCATCACCCCCTCCAATTCAAATGGCTGATAAACAAGAAAAGAAATTGAACGTACAGACATTGTATGATAGACAGATGTGGTAATTCACATATATGTTGTCTAACCAAACATGACAACATGACACAATTTCGATGCCTAACTAAACAGGATAGCATGACATAGTTTCAGATATATGATGGATAACTTAACAGGATATAATGGCATAATTCAACATATGATAAGTACCTAAATAGGATGACATGAAAAAATTATATGATGTCTTTCTAAAATAGGTTGGGATGAAATAATTCACATACATGTTGTCTAAATATACATGATGGCATGATATAATTGACATAATTGATTCATATACTAAGCAGCTGGCACTCGCATGTATGATCTCTAAACTAAGCAGGTAGAATTCAATATTGTGCATATGATGTCTAAACTAAGCAATGCAAGACAACATATGCATCATATGAGAAATATAAACATTGCAATAGAGCATACACCTCAGGTGGGATATAGGACTGGTCATCTGTCTATGAATCCTCCTCTGAGGATCTCCCTGTAACCATCGAGATATATGCTTCAACAGGTACCATTGCCTGCTCTAAAGACCTTGTTTTCACTCCAGATTTTTCCATAACAGGCTCAAATGGCTGATACACATGAAGAGTAGTTCAATATACACAGATTGTCGACAAATGGAATACGTAATGAAAAAAAAGATGGCATGAGATAATTCACATATATGATGCCTGGCTTCATGACGGTGCATAATTCACATATATGATAACTGGCTGAAAAACATGGCATTGCATAATTCACATATCTGATATAGAAAGCAAATAGGAGGCATTCACACAAAGCATGTCTAATCTAAGCAGATGGCATGGCAATGCAAGACACCATATGCATGATATGAGCAATATAACCCAGCCAAGTTAGAGCATGCACCTCGAGGGGGGATATGATGGTCATCTCTCTGAATCCTCCTCGAGTAGCTATCAGAATCAGCAAGAAATCTGCATCGATGTAGCACTCGATCGCTCGTAAGACCTTGTTTTCACTCCAGATTTTCCCATGACCGACTCAAATGGCTGATGCATAGGAAGAGTAGATGAATGTATAAACATTGTTGACAAATGGAATACATTATGGAAAAAAAATATGGCACGATACAATTCACATATACGATGACTGGCTAAACAAGATGGCATTGCATGATTCACGATATGATGCCGGCTAAAGAAGAGGGCATTGCATAATTCCCATATACTCCCTCCGTTCCTAAATATTTGTCTTTTTAGAGATTTCAAATGGACTACCACATACGGATGTATATAGACATATTTTAGAGTGTAGATTCACTCATTTTGTTCCGTATGTAGTCACTTGTTGAAATCTCTAAAAAGACAAATATTTAGGAATGGTGGGAGTATGATATAGAAACCAAACAGGTGGCATTCACACAAAGCAAATCTAAACTATGCTGATGACATATAAGATGTATAGTGTAAGCAATGCAAGGCGCCATATGCATGATATGACCAACATCAGCATGCCAGGTTAGAAAAAACACCTCAGGTGGTAAACAGGCATGGTCGGCTCTTTCTGAATCTCCATCTGAACAGTTATCTTCCTCCGAATACAACTGAAATGCAGGAGGGGGGGCCACTTCACCCACCATGGAGCGGCGTCTGCATGACATTATATTTGCATGCAACGGTCTTCTCTTTTTCTCTACATGTTCAGTACGATTGTGTACAATATCTGACATGCATAATAAAAAAATAGTTAGATTTTGTAAGGCCTAAGGGGTGCATGCAAAAATCAAGACTGATGGTAGAAAACGAGTGGATGGATCCAAAACTAATGATAGCAGGTAGATTATAGCTTCAGTTTAAAAAGTCAGACAATGGATCATCTATTGTTTGTTGCCCACCCAACATGAACCACATAGAAGACCCCATATGAACCAGATAGTAGACAGATACTATTCGTTGCTGGCTCAATATGAGACCCATGGGCAATTCAAAACTCAAGATTGAACGATAAAGTAGCAGGTAATAACAACCGATGTATAACATAAGCAAACACGAAAGACTGCGACCTCTCTTCCAGAACTATGTAGTCCTCAGGTTCATCTGCTCAGTCGATGATGGTAATGCAGTTGGCGTGGCTTCCGGCAACGAGGAAGATGATCTGAGGCGGCGAAAGGAAGTCTGCAGGGGGATCTCTACTGCAGTGAACGCTTCTGTAAATGGTGCACCTCGGGTGGGGTGGATGACGGCAAGGCAGGAGCAGGACATAACACACAGAGTTTTCTTTGACGCCTATCTAAAAATGAAGTAAATCTGTAAGGGCTCCTTAGAATTGGAGGATTCTATAAACGCAGGGACAGGAAAAACACAGGAATAGGATAGGAATGCACATGCAAAACAGAGCATTTGGAAACATAGGATTTCAGTCAACCTGGGTGTTTGGCTCACATGAATTGGATGAATAGACGAATGGAGAAACAATGTGATGCGACGAGTGTACAACCTCTTTAGCATAGCCTTGTGGACCTCAGCACCATTGGGTTGGACGTGGAGGATGGTGATGATGCTGGTGTGACTGTCGGAGGCGGGGAAGAAGATCCGAGGCCTTTGGAAACGGCGCCGAGGGTACTGCTCCGTTGTGATGGACGGTTCCATCGTTGGAGCAGCTCCGCTAAGGTGTACGGCGACGAGGCTGAAGCATGACAAGACAAACAATGTTAATCTGAAGTGGGACCCTAATATCATCTGCAATAGATGATGTAAAATACATCACCAAAAAGTGCTAGATGTAAAATGCATCAGCCGCGCCACGGCCGCTCCGACAGATGCTGTAAGTACTGTTCACTCTGAACTTAACTGAAGAAAATGAACTTCACAAATCGAAACAGAATTTTCTTGTCGAAACTGATTGAACTAGTGTGAGCATTGCAATAGATGTTTAGGGTGTTCGAGCACTAGTAGCAGAGAAGCAGTGATCTAAATCAGCAGACGCTCGAGCAGGGAACGCACTAGCAGAGAGCAAGTCGTGCAGTAGCACCGCGAGCGAGTGCTAAAGCATCAACTCCTGTAGCTGCTGGAGGTCGTGCAGTAGCAGCAGCAGCAGCCCAAGCGAGAGCAAGAGCAGAGCAGCAGCATGAACGAAAGCAAGAGCAGTGCAGCAACGCGACCGACAACAAGAACAGAGCCGCAGCGCGAGCGAGAGCCGGAGCATTTGCATCTAGTGCCGTTGTGGAATTCGCCGCCGAGGAAGCAACGACATGGGGGAGAAAAGCCGTGGATGATGTGGCCAGCGACGGTGTCGTCGATGGAGACACGCCATGTCTGCTTGGTATCGAGCACCAGCAGCCCCGTGAAATCGAATAAAAGATAAAACGCAGCGGTGAGTGCAGAACCTCCTTGGTGGCGCTGAGTTAGCCTCTGCTTCATCGGAGGAATTGGTGAGGGTGTTGCGGTTCCGGTGGGGCAGGTCAAGACGGCGCTGTGGGGATTGAGGTGGCGCGATAGACAAGGAGAACTTCGGGGCAGCTCCTTGGAGGTGGAGGACGGGGCGGCTGATCCGGCGGGACGATAAAATCGACAACGGATCCTCATCCAGTGCGGTGGATGAGGGACGGCGAGCTGTTGCGGTGGACGACGTAGTCGGGGAAGAGTCTCCGGCTGGGCGGCGGTCGGGAGGCCGACGGAGGAGCGTGGGGTTTCACGGGTTTTGGCGGCCTTGGTGTACGAATGGGGGTGGGGGGCGAAGGGGGAGGGGGGAGCCAATCTTAGGGACGCGCTTGTCCGAAATGTAGGGTAAGTTACCAGCGTACCCCCACCAATTTTGACACCACGACGTGGAGCTTCATTTCCGGCTGAGGGGTAGAAGGGGGATTTCGTGTGTCTGGGCTGCGGGTGCGATTTTGGACGAGGAGGTAGTTCTCGCGTGCGTCCAAATTTCGCGATAACAAGGCGCGGCGCGGGTTGAAGAAGCGGGAGTTTGAAAGCAGGTGAGACAAAAGATACTCAAGCTTGAAAATTTTGGGATAACAAGGTGCGGATTCCTTATTCGACAGAACAAACTTAACGTGTAAAAAAACAATTCATACAAGACACAAGAGAGTCATGTCCCCTTTTACTATATTGCTATAGATGCCATTGAAAAAACTACAAGAAAAATGTAAAAAATCGGAGAACAAGATTACCTGCACAAGAATAAATCGATTCGCACTTCCTCAACAACAACAAAAACAAATCAATTCCCACCAAAGAAAGAGTAATGTCCCTTTTATATGATTACAGATGCCATGATCTTGAATTTCAATTTTTGAATCCACGTTATGTTGAATTCGAATATATCGTTAGGTGACCTTGCGGTTTATAATTGATGTAGTCGTACATTTTGATCTTCCATCATATATGAACATTTTACTCCACCATGTGAACATATATATTGTCGTCTACCATGTGGACTAAATTTCAATCAATTTTCCTTATTTGAATACGATTGTTGTCAAGTTATACAATAATTTAAATATTATCTTGATAACAAAAAACATGCATATAGCAGTAATCATATTACACTATGAACTACATGTACCATACGCTCTCCAATTCAAATATTTGTATCCATTTTATGTTGAATTCAAATCATAGTACATTATTGGTCTAGGTAGCGAGATGTTTGGGATAATCTAAACCCTATTTTCATACGTATAATTTTTGGCTGAATTGGGACAAGTTTTGGTATAAGCTTCTTGCAAAACCGGAGATTCTCTCAACAAGCCTCGTGTTTCCGAGAGGGAACGTGTCACCTTTGTGTGCGAAACGATATACGCTGCCTCCCCCCTTATTTTATTTACAGAGGCAACATAGAACTATATGAGTGCCTTGTTAAATTTCGGAATTATTTCGGGTTCATTTAGCCTTTTTATATATTAATTGAGTTTCTGGACTTTTAATGTGCATAATCTAAATATGAATTACATGCACATGCTCCGGTGCACCAAAGTGGGTTGAAAAATCACATGTGTGTCCTTGGTTGAATTTCTAGGTCCCATGGAAGAAATGAGAATGAAATTCAAACATTTGGGCGTCATGACTCGGCCGAGAACATCGAGAAACTTTGATTTTTAATTCATGTAAATCCAAAACTCGTCTGGAAATCATGAAACTTGGCATGGTGTCATGTCATGGCACTAACATGTTGTGGTAAAAATTGGGCGATTTGGAAGCACGTGGTTCTAAGAGGGAACGTGCCACCTTTGAGTGTGAAACGATATATGCTGCCCCCCCCTTGAGTTTCTTAACAAAGGCAACATAGAACTACATTAGTGCCCTGTTAAATTTTGGAATTATTTCGGGTTCGTTTGTCGTTTTTTATACATTAATTGAGTTTATGGTCATTTAGTGTGCATAAGTCAAAGTTGAACTACAAGCACATGCTCTCGTGCACCAAAGTTGGTTGAAAAATCACATTTGTGTCCTCGGGTGAATTTCTAGGTCCCATGCAAGAAATGAGAATAAAATTAAAACATCTGGGCATCGTGGCTCGGCCGAGAACATTGAGAAACTTGGTTTTAAAATTCTTGTAAATCCAAAACATGTCTGAAAATCATGAAACTTGGCATGGATGTGATGTCATGGTACTACCATGTTGTGGTAAAAACATTGGCCGAATAGGAATAGATTTTGGTATAAGCTTCTTGCAAACCGAAGCTTCTGTCAAGAAGGCTTGTGGTTTTGAGAGGGAACATGCCACCTTTGAGTGCGAAACGATATACGTTGTCCCCCTTGAGTTTGTTTACAAAGGCAACATAGAACTACATGAGTGCCCTTTTAAATTTTGGAATTATTCCGGCTTCGTTTGGCCTTGTTTACACATTAATTGAGTTTTTGGTCATTTAATGTGCATAATTCAAAATTGAACTACAAGCACATGCTCCCGTGCACCAAAGTTGGTTGAAAAATCACATTTGTGTCCTCGGGTGAATTTCTACTAGGTCCCATGCAAAAAATGAGAATAAAATTCAAACATCTGGGCATCGTGGCTCGGTCGAGAACATTGAGAAACTTGGTTTTAAAATCATGAAACTTGGCATGGTGTCATGTCATGGTAGTACCATGCCGTGGTCAAAAAATTGGTCGAATAGGAACAAATTTTGGTATAAGCTTCTTGCAAATCGGAGCTTCTCTCAAGAAGGCTCGTGGTTCTGGGAGGGAACGTGTCACCTTTGTGTGCATAATTCAAATTTGAAATACAAGCACATGTTCTAGTACACCAAAGTTGGTTGAAAAATCAAATGTGTGTCCTTGGGTAAATTTCTAGGTTCCATGCAAGAAATGGGAATGAAATTCAAAATTCTGGGCGTCGTGGCTGGGTTGGAAACATTGAGAAACTTAGTTTTTTAATTCCTGTAAGTCCAAAACATGCATGAAAATAATGAAACTTGGCTTGGTGCCATGACATGGCACCAACATGCTGTGGTAAATTTGCAGTCCGATTTACGAAGACGCGCACATTAACAATCAACAAAGTCATTTTGGAACAAGTGTTTTCACGTTACAATCGGAAACACAAAGTATTATTGAAACCGTGGGCGTTCTACTTACTAGTACCAATTACGTGCCGCCACGCGTCCCCATTTTTTATTAGCTAGGAGGTGCCGTGCAGGGTAGCTATTTGAGTACGAGAGGCGTGCGATCAGACCCCTGCACGTGCTTATCGGGAGGAGAGCCCTTTGACCTCCATCTGCCGTCCACTTCTCTCCCAAGGTCTCCATTAATGGCGCCCGAGCCTCTGTTTAATGGCGTGGCTATGTCTCACTCGACTGAGATTTAAGAGAGAAAAAGGAAAATCTGAAAGCACGGATCTTGATGTAAGATCCGACGGACCTATATAGCATCTACTGCGACTTATAGCATGACTGATGAATATATAAGGACGATTAATTTTTTTTTGATCAAAGAAGGGCTTGCCCCTTCCGATTTTCATTACTGAAAACCACCACAATTCACAAGAAGTTCAGCACAACTCAAGCCTAACACGAAGGACTAAAAGCTACCAGATTGAAATCGCAACATCCCAAGAGTCCAACAAAGGCCAAACATCCGTGCTAGAACCCAACATTTCACAACCGACGACACAATCCACATCCTAAACTGATTATTACATCAAAAGAAACCAGGAAACTGAAGGAAGCCCAGCAGCAACTAGAAGAAAAGCAACGCCAGGGTCGCCACAGCAAGAGTTTTCTTCATTCCAGCCTCGAACATTGATCTTCCATAGAAAGATAAGGACGATTAATTGTCTTACATAATTAGAAAGATAATTAAAAAAGCCACATGGGGCTATGCCCGAAATACACAAGGGCTAAAGAAGAAGGAAGACAAGGATCTGGCTCGCTGATCTCTACTTTCTTGATGCGTTGCTGCAGGCCGCGGGAACTAGTCTCCGCGGCGAGCGGCGATGAGCTCTTTCGTGTCCTCAAGACGCTGCTTGAGAACATCCAAGGATTCCTCCACCAGCCTTTGGCGCTCGTTGCGGAGTGATACATCTCCAACGTATCTACAATTTTTGATTGTTCCATGCTATTATATAACCCCTTTTGGATGTTTATGGGCTTTATTTTACACATTTATATCATTTTTGGGACTAACCTACTAACCGGAGGCCCAATCCATATTGCTGTTTTTTTTTGCCTATTTCAGTATTTCGAAGAAAAGGAATATCAAACGGAGTCCAAACGGAATGAAACCTTCGGGAGCGTGATTTTTGGAACGAACGTGATCCGGAGAGCTTGGAGTGCAAGTCAAGAAGCTTCTGAGGAAGCCACGAGATAGGAGGCCGCGCCCCCCCTGTAGGGCGCGCCCCCTGTCTCATGGGCCCCTCGGGCGGCCACCGACGTACTTCTTCTTCCTATATATACCTACGTACCACGAAAACATCCAGGGGCACCACGAAACACAATTTCCACCGCCGTAACCTTCTGTATCCGCGAGATGCCATCTTGGAGCCTTCGCCGGCACTCTGCCGGAGGGGGAATCAAGCACGGAGGGCCTCTACATCAACATCCTTGCCCCTCCGATGAGTTGTGAGTAGTTTACCACAGACCTATGGGTCCATAGTTATTAGCTAGATGGCTTCTTCTCTCTTTTTGGATCTCAATACAATGTTCTCCCCCTCTCTTGTGGAGATCTATTCGATGTAAACTCTTTTTGCGGTGTGTTTGTCGAGATCCGATGAATTGTGGGTTTATGATCAAGTTTATCTATGAATAATATTTGAATCTTATCTGAATTCTTTTATGTATGATTGAGTTATCTTTGCAAGTCTCTTCGAATTATCAGTTTAGTTTGGCCTACTAGATTAGTCTTTCTTGCCATGGGAGAAGTGCTTAGCTTTGGGTTCAATCTTGCGGTGTCCTTACCCAGTGACAGAAAGAGTTGCAAGGCACGTATTGTATTGTTGCCATCGAGGATAACAAGATGGGGTTTATATCATATTGCATGAGTTTATCCCTCTACATCATGCCATCTTGCTTAATGCGTTACTCTGTTCTTATGAACTTAATACTCTAGATGCATGCTGGATAGCGGTCGATGTGTGGAGTAATAGTAGTAGATGCAGGTAGGAGCCGGTCTACTTGTTATGGACGTGATGCCTATATACATGATCATGCCTAGATAATCTCATAACTAGGCGCTTTTCTATCAATTGCTCAGCAGTAATTTGTTCAACCAGCGTAATACTTATGCTATCTTGAGAGAAGCCACTAGTGAAACCTATGGCCCTCGGGTCTATCTCTTATCATATTTGCTTTCAATCTACTTTTATTTGCATCTTTACTTTTTTGCATCTATATTATAAAATACCAAATATATATTTATCTTATCATACTATCTTTATTAGATCTCACTTTCGCAAGTGGCCGTGAAGGGATTGACAACCCCTTTTATTGCGTTGGTTGCGAGTTCTCAGTTTGTTTGTGTAGGTCCGTGGGACTTTTGAGGAGCCTCCTACTGGATTGATACCTTGGTTCTCAAAACTGAGGAAAATACTTACGCTACACTTGCTGCATCACCCTCTCCTCTTCGTGGAAAACCAACGCAAGCTCAGACGTAGCAAGAAGGATTTCTGGCGCCGTTGCCGGGGAGATCTTCACTCAAGTCAAGACATACCAAGTACCCATCACAAACCCATCTCCCTCGCATTTACATTATTTGCCATTTTCCTCTCGTTTTCCTCTCCCACACTTCACCTTTGCTGTTTTATTCGCCCTTTTTCCGTTCGCCTTGATGTCTTTCTTGGCTTGTTTTCTCGGTTGGTTGAAATAGTTGAATATTTATTCCTAAACAGAGAAGCTAATATCTATGTATCCTCATCCGCTTGATAATATTTTTAAGAGATCCAATTATGATGAACCAATTCCTAGTGATTTGGATGCACAAGATTATCTTTATAAGCTTTTGCCTGAAATCCGTAAATCTGAAAATTGTGATGAAGTGCTTCACGATAGATCTTTGAAGAAAAAGCATGATTGCAATGATTTTATTATAAATTCTCTTGATGTCAGTTGTGCTAATAATATGCAAAACCCTAAGCTTGGGGATGCTAGTTTTGCTATGTCTACTACTTTGTTGCAATGGTCATGATTGGGGAGATTCTTCTTATGATCTTGAAAATTTATTTAAGCCCCATGATGAATATAAGATTGATAATAGTGTTTGCAATAATATTGAAAGTGGTTTTGGAAGAGTGTCAACTTTAGATCCCACATATTTGGATAACATTCAATCTTATGAAATTTTTGATAAAAGTGGGCTTGGAGAAATCATGACTTTAGTTAATGATAATCCCACTATTTTGGAAGAGCGTCAACTTCGCATGCATGTGGATCGTGTTGATAATATGTTATGTGATATCTATATTGTTGAATTTTCTTATGATCCTACATGTAATTATTATGAGAGAGGAAAATATGGTTATAGAAATTTTCATGTTACTAAATTACCTCTCGTTATGTTGAGATTGCTATTGTTCCTTTCCGCTTCTTTGCATATGCTAGTCTTTGCTTGCCTTGAAAATTTGTTTGCTTATAATATGCCTATGAATAGGAAGTATGTTAGACTTATATGTGTTTGTCACATGTTTCATGATGCTCTCTTTGCGCTTCAATTCTTATCTTTCATGTGAGCATCATTAAAATTATCAATGCCTAGCTAAAAAGGCTTTAAAGAAAAGCACTTGTTGGGAGACAACCCAATATTTTTCCTTGCTTATTAGTAAGAAATAATCCATCTACCTTCTGTTTAGATGGGTTTTTATATTTAATTAGTGTTTGTGCCAAGTTAAACCTATAGGATCTTCTTGGATGATAATTATTTGATCTTGCTGTAATTTCCAGAAACTTTCGGTTCACGAAAACAATTGTTAAAAATCACCAGAACGTGATAAAATAGTGATTCCAATTGCTGATGATCAATAAACAAATTTTCTAGGTCGTCCTATTTTGTCTGGATTTTGCAAGTTCCATAAGTTTGCGTTAGTTACAGATTACTACAGACTGTTCTGTTTTTGACAGATTCTGTTTTTCGTGTGTTGTTTGCTTATTTTGATGAATCTATGGCCAATAAAATAGTTTATAAACAATAGAGAAGTTGTAATACAGTAGGTTTAACACCAAAATAAATAAAGAATGAGTTCATTGCAGTACCTTATGTGGTGGTTTTGTTTTCTTTCACTAACGGAGCTTATAAGATTTCCTGTTGAGTTTTGTGTTGTGAAGTTTTCAAGTTTTGGGTAAAGCTTTTATGGACTATGGAATAAAGGGTGGCAAGAGCCTAAGCTTGGGGATGCCCAAGGCACCCCAAGATATTCAAGAATAGCCAAAAGCCTAAGCTTGGGGATGCCCCGGGAAGACATCCCCTCATTCGTCTTCGTTCATTGGTAACTTTAGTTGGAACTATATTTTTATTCGCCACATGATATGTGTTTTGCTTGGAGTGTCGTGTATTATATTAGTCTTTGCTTTTTAGTTTACCACAATCATCCTTGCTGTACACACCTTTTGGGAGAAGCCTATTTGATTACAATTTGCTAGAATACTCTATGTGCTTCACTTATATCTTTTGAGCTTGATAGTTTTTGCTCTAGTGCTTCACTGACTTAATTTTGAATAAATTTCTAGTATCTCATGCTTCACTTATATTATTTTGAGATTCTTTTAGAACAGCATGGTATTTGCTATGGTCATAAAGTTGGTCCTAGAATGATGAGCATCCAAATTGGGTATAATAAAAACTATCATAGGAAGTGAATTGGATGCTATGATCAACTTGATACTTGATAATTGTTTTGAGATATGGAGGTAGTTCTATTAAAGTCATGCTAGTTGGGTGATTATGAATTTAAAGAATGCATGTGTTGAAGTTAGCAGTCCTGTAGCATGCACGTATGGTTAAAGTTATGTAACAAATTTGAAACATGAATTGTACCTGGCTTGTGCATCCTTATGAGTGGCGGTCGGGGACGAGCGATGGTCTTTTCCTACCAATCTATCCCCCTAGGAGCATGCGCATAGTACTTGATTTTTGATGACTTCTAAATTTTTGCAATAAATATATGAGTTCTTTTGACTAATGTTGAGTCCATGGATTATACGCACTTTTACCTTTCCGCCTTTGCTAGCCTCTTGATGCAGTGCATTGCCCTTTCTCACCTTGAGAGTTGGTGCAAACTTCGCCGGTGCATCCAAACTCCGTGATACGATACGCTCTATCACACATAAACCTCCCTATATCTTCCTCAAAACAGCCACCATACCTACCTATTATGGCATTTCCATAGCCATTCCAAGATATATTGCCATGCAACTTTCCACCGTTCCGTTCATCATCATCATAACATACTTTACTTTTGTCATATTGCCATTGCATGATCATGTAGTTGACATTGTATTTGTGGCAAAGCCACCACGCATTATTTTTCATACATGTCACTCTTGATTCATTGCACCATCCCGGTACACAGGCATTCATATAGAGTCATATCTTGTTTTAGTTTTGAGTTGTAATTCTTGAGTTGTAAATCCATAAAAGTGTGATGATCTTCATTATTAGAGCATTGTCCTAGTGAGGAAAGGATGATGAAGGCTATGATTCCCCCACAAGTCGGAATGAGACTTCGGACTTTACAAAAAGAAAAAAAAGAAAAAAAAAGAGAAAGGCCAAAAAGAAAGAAAAAAAAGGAAGGCCAAAGAAAAAAAGAAAATAAAAGAAAATAAAATGAGAGAAAAAGAGAGAAGGGACAATGCTACTATCTCTTTTTCCACACATGTGCTTCAAAGTAGCACCATGATCTTCATGATAGAGAGTCTCCTATGTTGCCACTTTCATATATTAAGTGGGAATTTTTCATTATAGAACTTGGCTTGTATATTCCAATGATGGGCTTCCTCAAAATTCCCTAGGTCTTCGTGAGCAAGCAAGTTGGATGCACACCCACTAGTTTTCTTTTGTTGAGATTCATTTATAGCTCTAGTGCATCCGTTGCATGGCAATCCCTACTCCTCATGTTGACATCAATTGATGGGCATCTCGATAGCCCATTGATTATCCTCGTCAATGTGAGACTTTCTCATTTTTTGTCTTCTCCACACAATCCCCATCATCATATTCTATTCCACCCATAGTGCTATATCCATGGCTCATGCTCATGTATTGCGTGAAGGTTGAAAAAGTTTGAGATTATTTAAGTATGAAACAATTGCTTGGCTTGTGATCGGGGGTATAGAAGTTGGGAACATCTATGTGTGACGAAAATGAAGCATAGCCTAACTATATGATTTTGTAGGGATGAACTTTCTTTTGCCATGTTATTTTGAGAAGACATGATTACTTTGATTAGTATGCTTGAAGTATTACTATTTCTTTTATCAATATGAACTTTTATTTTGTATTCATTTGGATCTGAACATTCATGCCACAATAAAGAAAATTACATTATGAATTATGCTAGGTAGCATTCCACATCAAAAATTCTCTTTTTATCATTTACCTACTCGAGGACGAGCAGGAATTAAGCTTGGGGATGCTTGATACGTCTCCACCGTATCTATAATTTTTTATTGTTCCATGCTATTATATTACCCCTTTTGGATGTTTATGGGATTTATTTTACACATTTATATCATTTTTGGGACTAACCTACTAACCGGAGGCCCATCCCATATTGCTGCTTTTTGCCTATTTCAGTATTTCAAAGAAAAGGAATATCAAACGGAGTCCAAACGGAATGAAACCTTCGGGAGCGTGATTTTTGGAACGAACGTGATCCGGATAGCTTGGAGTGCAAGTCAAGAAGCTTCCGAGGAAGCCACGAGATAGGAGGCCGCCCCCCCCCCTTGTAGGGCGCGCCCCCTGTCTCGTGGGCCCCTCGGGCGGCCACCAATGTACTTCTTCTTCCTATATATACCTAAGTACCCCGAAAACATCCAGGGGCACCACGAAACACAATTTACACCATTGTAACCTTCTGTATCCACGAGATCCCATCTTGGAGCCTTCGCCGGCACTCTGCCGGAGGGGGAATCAAGCACGGAGGGCCTCTACATTAACATCCTTGCCCCTCCGATGAGTTGTGAGTAGTTTACCACAGACCTACCGGTCCATAGTTATTAGCTAGATGACTTCTTCTCTCTTTTTGGATCTCAATACAATGTTCTCGCCCTCTCTTGTGGAGATCTATTCGATGTAAACTCTTTTTGCGGTGTGTTTGTCGAGATCAGATGAATTGTGGGTTTATGATCAAGTTTATCTATGAATAATATTCGAATCTTATCTGAATTCTTTTATGTATGATTGAGTTATCTTTGCAAGTCTCTTCGAACTATCAGTTTAATTTGTCCTACTATATTGATCTTTCTTGCCATGGGAGAAGTGCTTAGCTTTGGGTTCAATCTTGCGGTGTCCTTACCCAGTGACAGAAAGGGTTGTAAGGCACGTATTGTATTGTTGCCATCGAGGATAACAAGACGGGGTTTATATCATATTGCATGAGTTTATCCCTCTACATCATTTCATCTTGCTTAATGTGTTACTCTGTTCTTATGAACTTAATACTCTAGATGCATGCTGGATAGCGGTCGATGTGTGGAGTAATAGTAGTAGATGCAGGTAGGAGTCGGTCTACTTGTTATGGACGTGATGCCTATATACATGATCATGCCTAGATAATCTCATAATATGCACTTTTCTATCAATTGCTCGACAGTAATTTTTTCACCCCGTGTAATACTTATGCTATCTTGAGAGAAGCCACTAGTGAAACCTATGGCCCCCGGGTCTATCTCTTATCATATTTGCTTTCAATCTACTTTTATTTGCATCTTTACTTTTTTGCATCTATATTATAAAATACCAAAAATATATTTATCTTATCATACTATCTTTATTAGATCTCACTTTCGCAAGTGGCCGTGAAGGGATTGACAACCCCTTTATTGCGTTGGTTGCGAGTTCTCAGTTTGTTTGTGTAGGTGCGTGGGACTTTTGAGGAGCCTCCTACTGGATTGATACCTTGGTTCTCAAAACTGAGGGAAATACTTATGATACACTTGCTGCATCACCCTCTCCTCTTCGAGAAAACCAACGCAAGCTCAAGACGTAGCACGGAGCATGTCATTCTCGTCCATAAGTTTCTTGACGATGACACCGGTCCTCTTCAACAAGGCACTGGTCTCCTCCTGCTGGTCTGCACTTCGGACGATCTTCTCCCTCAGCAGGGCGTGCTCGGCCCGGAGCCTCTCATTGCCCTCCCTTAGTTGCCGGATGACACATGTAGCCTGTGCAAACGAGGCTTTCATGTCCTCCTACAACCTCGCCCAGCCGGAGGTCTGATCCATCTGGCTATGGACGATCGCATGCATGTGCCTGTGACAGTCGTCGCCTGCCCGCGAGAAATTTTCCCAGGCCACCGCGGCGCGGCGGGACATCTCTGCTGCATTCGAGGCGCGGAGGGACATCTCTGCTGCTTCCGCGGCGCGGCCGGACTAGTCTGCTACATCGACGGTGCGATGGGACCTCTGTGCTGCTTCAGCGGTGCGGCGAGACCTCCGTGCTGCTACTTCCACGCGGCGGGACATGTCGGCTGCTCTTGCAGCGAGGCGGGACATCTTTCGTGCTTCCGCTTCCATGCTCGCCTCTCCCTGGTGGCAATCTCTCAACCCAGAACTCACGCTGGCCATGGAAGACACAAGGGAAGGATGCTGAATGACCTGTTTGTTTTTGTGGATGAGGAGTTGAGGAGGAATGTGCAGTCATCTTGGCATACTAGTATTTATAACCGAGTACTAATACGCTCCTAAGTGGGAAACCGTTTAGGTTGTGATCGGTGTGAACAGGTTTGCAATTCAATATAGCGTGGTACTAATACGCTCTTAAGTGGGAAACCGTTTAGGTTGTGATCGGTGTGAACAGGTTTGCAATTCAAATAGCATGGAGTAATTTGGAATGTGACGAGACGCAAGCTCAAAATTTATTGACGGTTCTAGTTTCTAAGTGCGGCACTATTCCCGGATGGAGTACTTCTTTTTCTACTCCCTCCTTTCCGGTTTTAGACTAGTCACAATGGGCAGTAACTTGGAGTAGTAACATGCATATGTTTCTAGTCTATGTTACTACCTCTATAGAGGGGAGTAACATATGTGTTGTGTCATGCATCACTTCACCGCCACCAAAACCCACCATTTCTTAAGGTAATTGTTGCATCGCCTATTGGAAATTACTGATCTGATGTCGAAGTAATTGCTGCATCGCCACCAAAACCCACCATTTCTTAAGCTAAAGTAGACCAAGGTAATCCCTATATTAGCATATTACTAAGATAAACAGAAGGCACTATAGAAACATTTAGGACGTGAGCTTGTCAATCTGAATGTGGAGGGACATAAGCTTAGCCCCGGCCAGCAGCTTGGGCGGAACTGTCAAGAAGGTCAGCTCCTGCACGTCGACGTCGCTGGGATCCTTGCTGCTTGTCACCTCCATTTCCACCTTGACGGCGTCGGTCGTGCCTTTGGGCTCCCTCGGCGGGCCGTTCGCCCACAGCTTGGCCACGTAGTGCGGCAGTGGGGACGCCCCCGCTCTGATGTAGACGACCGACACTGCGATAGGCGCGCCGATGTCCAGCACGCCCCGACCAAGAAAAACGCGCGGCGGTCCTCCTCCGCGAACAGCAAGAGCCGTGGCTCCGACAGTGACACTTGCAGCTGGAGCACCTTGCCGTACTGGATCCTGTGCACGGGCATGGGATGCGCGGTGCTGATGTGGTGGTAGAGCACCGGCGGCAGGCCTTCGTAGCCGCAGACGGGCACGGGGCACTTGCAGGGCGCGAGAAGACACACGCTCTGGTGATCGGCGAGCTTGTGGTAAGTGACATAGAGCCCACAACCTTCGTGCGAGCACTCCACCCTCACCGACGAAAGGACGGAGTCCACCGCCGTGTTCGGCACATCGAAGCCACCGCCGCGCTCGCACTTCTGGCACTGCCGCTGGTTCCCGGGGCGCTCGACGCGGCAGTCCGTGCAGGCCAGGTGCCCTCCCTTGCACTGCAGAAATAAGTCGAACAACACATCAATCAAGAAACCTGCACCTTGCTCAATCAGCCGAACGGACGAGGTGTATTCGAACCTCATAAACTGGAGGCGTCAAGGGGCGGAGGCACAAGGGTCAGTGGAGCACGGTGAGGTCCATTGAGACCTTAGAGAGCTCCATCGTCGGGTCCTGTTCGGTCTGCATGATCTCGCCCTCCTCGTGCACAACCATCTCTCGACTTGGGCCGGGGTATTACAAAGCTTCACTGTCACATATTTTATACTACTTCAAGGTGCATTAAATCAACACATGCAAGTATCAAAAGGAGAGTCACGGCATGCATGCATGCGTTGTAATTAATGCATCGGTAAAGGCAAATTATTGAAATATATCGAGTGCAGTGCTTTGATGTGTCGCGTCAACTCGTACATCAACGAGAAGTTTGATTATCCTCTCCTCGCGGACTTAACTCGCACCTGCCTTTGGCTGTATGACAGGTTGGCCACACACCTATTGGGCCCACTCGTCATACACGCAAAGGCAGGAGCGCCCTCCTCGCCCATGGCGTGGTGGCTGGCAAGACTAGGAGAAGCTTTCGCTACACGCTCTCGCTCCCGCACGCGGTGGACATGCAGCAGTTCAATCGGTGTCAGATGGCCAGAAGCGTACTATAGTACTCCTCCAGTGCGGTAGTACTCCATCATTGTTCGACTACCCGAAGAGGCGAAGAGCCAAGCACAGCCCGGACGCTCGTGTGGCAGTTTCATGTGTAGAGTAGTCTAGGATAGTGTGTACCGTGCCTGTAAGCTTAAAATCGTTGGGGTCGGCTCCATGCTATGTGTCCGTCTCGAAGTTTTTAAAAAAAATAGTCTTCTGGCCCTACCCGACACCCTGGTGATTGTAGTTTGCACGCTCATCTGGTCAAGACAGGAATATATATTTTAATTTGTTTTGTTTTTTTCGAAAAGGGGGGACTCCCCGGCCTCTCCATCAGAACGATGCATATGGCCACATATATTTTAATTTGTGGTTTGTAAACGTTAGATGTTGCAGCAAATATATTGTACACTGCGGGTCTTTCAGCCAAGTTTAGAGGCAAGCATGTGGGGCCAGTGCTATGATGTGTCGCATCAACTCGTACAACGAGGAAAAGCTTGATTTTACTACACGCCTTCTCCCTCACCCATGCGCACGGTTGCTCGCAAACGAGGACAGGCTTTTGCTTAGTAGTACTTCTACAACAAGCTATCCGTCAGCGCTTCATGGTGGGCGGACATCAGTGATGGATTTGACACTGTAGAAGTAGTAGTAGTAACATCATTGTTCGTCTTCTCGAAGAGGCGAAGAGCCAAGCGCAAACCAAACATTGCAGTTGTGAACATTGGAGCACGCATATAGCCAGGCTCTTGCATGAGACAAAATTTATGTGAGCCCACTATTGTACTAGTACGTACAACTACTTGCTAGTATAGCCCTGTAAACCCGAAAGGAGTATTTTCCCTTCTAGAGATTTCAACAAGTGATTAGACTACACCGAGATGGAGTACATATGGAGCAAAATGAGTGAATCTGCACCGTAAATAAATACGTACTAGTTCTATCGTTTTCCTCTCCGAGGTGCACAATATTGAGTATCTTGACTAGTCTCTTTTGACACACATTTACGTTTTTTACACAAGAGGCACGCAAGCGCTCATATACACGCAGCATACACTCACCCCTATGAACGCACACACGCACGACACTATCATCTTGAAATTCTGAAGTCACCATAGGCACCTCGTCGTCGACGGGTCCATAGGTGCTTGAATGCCAAGGAGGGAGAGGGTAGCGGTTCCCAAGACGTTGAGCAGTCAATGATGCATCCTCAATTACATGCGAGAGGAATTAATTGGAGAAGCGAGAATAGAGCCAGCACGATGTGAATGAAACAGAGTTTGGACTCTCATATAATAAAGGCGCCCCACCACTCCAATCCATCTACTCCCAAGTCTCTGCACAACACTGCTCACTCCAATCCAAGACCAAGTGACCAGAAGCCACAAGCACCTATGGAGGCGATGGACGCGAGCGGCAGTCGGCTGTGCCAAATCATCCAAGGTGCCGGCCTGCGGCCTCGCACCGCGCAGCGTTTCCAGACGGTGCTGGTGACGACAGGCATCGTAGCCCTCACCGACGGCGGCTTCGCCTCTCGCATGGACGACATGATGGTGAACTCCATCCGCAAGTTCACCGCCGTCAAGAAGCGCGTGGACGACCTTGCCGTACTGCTCCAGCCCACGCGCCCAGGCTCCTCATTGCCTGCCACCCTCATTGGCCTCCATGGTGACAAACTCTTTCAAGACCTGTGGCCCTGCAGGTGTCGGAGGTCGTGACAAAGAATGTGCACCTCGAGGCCACGCTCGCCGCGCAGCGCCTCGCCATGCAAGAAACCGTCGACCTCCACATCCACGTCTACGAGGAAATCGTCTACATAGGCCACTACAAGGCAAGCGAGGACAGAAAGACGTTGGCCTTCTTCCAGTGGCTGGAATCTTTGGGCGCCATTGTTGAAGCACGTCGACACAGCTCTGGCTTGCTGCTACTTAGGCGCCGTTCGGTGGGCGGCATACTGAGTCGAGGAGGTGGACGTCGTTGATGGATGCATCTCTTCTTCTTGCCTCCTCTAACCAGCACTGCATTGCCTCGTGGCTTTAATGTTTTATTAGTATAGTACTCCCTCCGTTCCCAAATATAAGTCTTTCTAAAAATTCCAGCAAGTGACTACTACATACAGAGCAAAATGAGTGAATCTACACTCCAAACTATGTCTACATACATATGTATATTGTATTCCATTTGAAATAGTATCTAAAAAGGCTTCTATTTATGAACGGAGGGAGTATATGGCATTTTTATTCCAGTCGTAACATTTTCACTATGAGGTGGGGCCGCAGTTGAGCAAACCCACTATCGGTGTCAAAACCGGCGGATCTCGGGTAGGGGGTCCCGAACTGTGCGTCTAGGCGGATGGTAACAGGAGACAAGGGACACGATGTTTTTACCCAGGTTCGGGCCCTCTCGATGGAGGTAAAACCCTACTCCTGCTTGATTAATATTGATGATATGGGTAGTACAACAGTGGATCTACCACGAGATCAGAGAGGCTAAACCCTAGAAGCTAGCCTATGGTATGATTGTTGTTCGTCCTACGGACTAAAACCCTCCGGTTTATATAGACACCGGATAGGGTTAGGGTTACACAGAGTCGGTTACAATGGTATGAGATCTACACATCCGTATCGCCAAGCTTGCCTTCCACGCCAAGGTAAGTCCCATCCAGACACGGGACGAAGTCTTCAATCTTGTATCTTCATAGTCCAGGAGTCCGGCCAACGGTGATAGTTCGGCTATCCAGACACCCCCTAATCCAGGACTCCCTCAGTAGCCCCCGAAGCAGGCTTCAATGACGATGAGTCCGACGCGTAGTTTGTCTTCGGCATTGCGAGGCGGGTTCTTCTCCAAATTCCATATACTTGTCGAATAGTGTTCGGCTTCTGCTAAATGCTGCGCTCCTTGGCTTCCACGCCCAATAATGGCCATCTTCCACGTGTTTGAATGAATGCGAAAAGCCAGGTATTTTTACACTTATCCCCCTAGTTGTGCAAGTGAGCCGCCTATAAAAGGGACGAGGACCCAGATCTAAGTCACACCATCCCACCTCCGCGAGCTTTCATCGGAGCGCCTCTGACAAAAATCCATTCCATCATGGACACTCGACGCGACTCCTCCTCTCGCGCTCCCAGCCCTCGGCCTGGAAATTGGGAGAGATGCTCGATCCCGATAGCAAGCTAGTGACACTCCAAACCAAGGATTTCTTCCCCGGCCTTCATGGTTCGGTTCGAGCGGACTCGCCACCTATAAGGGCGGAAAGCAAGCGGAGAGTGTCCCGATCCCTCAAAGGACAGCGGGTATGCTTTGTCTCTTATCTAGTAAGAGGACTCGGATTTCCAATTCATCCGTTTCTCCGGGGCTCTTGGAGTTCTCGGCCTCGGTTGCACCACCTCACGCTGCCTCCATTTTGCACATCGCGGGCTTCGTGGCCCTTTGCGAACTGTTCTTGGGCATCGAGGCTCATTTTGCGCTGTGGAAGAGATTATTCTGCCTTGTACCCCGTTCTCATGAGGGGTCAATATATCAAGTGGGTGGAGCCGAGCTGTGGCGCATCGCCGGGACCGGATATCTATCCGGAACCCCGAAGAAGGCGTCCGAAGACTGGCCTTCAGAATGGTTTTATATAGAAGATGTCACGCTGCCGGATCCTGTTCGGATCGGTCTCCCGGAGTTCAGCAATGCTCCTTTGAAGAAAGGCCTGAGTTGGCGCCCGCGAAGCCCCCAGAGGGGACGACAGGGACGTCCTTTACCTGATGAGCCGAATAAGATTGTTGGCTCATTCCGGACTGACCATGATCGGTGTCATGGCCACATGTATTATCGGGAAGTGCAGCCGCTCGATATAGGGGCCACCCATGTGGGATTTCAATGGGGAGGGCGATGCCACCCGTCATGGCCGTAAGGGGCCGGGATCGGTCGCCGATCTGGTGAAGATCTTGTCCGCGATGTACAAGGGAGAAGGGGAAGATTTTCTCCGTGTCAGTCAATTGAACGAATTTTCTATGAACAATCCTCGAAGCTGGGTAAGCAGACATTTCTTTTTTGCACATGCGATCCGTATTCCCATGGTTAGGTATCTCATTTTGTGATTTTGACGCAGGAACTGCGCCAGGTCGTAAAAGACATAAACAGCCCGCCTCCACAACCCGAGGATCCGGAAAGGCTCCTCGATCCGGCCTCCCAAGAGGATCCAGACATATTGTCGGAGCTGATTGATGGGGTATTTGACCAATTGAGCATCGATAATGCCTTGGTTGCCATTACGGCCGATTACCCCGGAATACTTCCAGCCTCACAGGTAACTGAGACCGAGGTCCCAATACTCTGATAATGACCCATCCGTGCTTATTTTTTATCACCATATACAAATGGTGTTTCGCAGAGGTGCCTTGAGGCGGGAGGCCGAGCTGCGGCGACTAGCCAACAAGGGCGTCTGGCCCCAGAGCTAAAAAAAGTGCGGTCCGGATCGAACGCCGCTGCAACGGTATGGCGCGTCACCATATTCCAGGATTGATTCTGGAAGGCGTACTAACGTTGGTGCTCTTTTCGGAAAAAAGCGCCGCGGACTTTGTCAGGAGAGGTTATAATCGAGCCTCCGCCAGCCAGGCTCCAAAGCCGGGTCGAAGCGGAGGCGAGCACGAGGCGCGGCGTTGGGCGCTCCTCCGGCGAGAGGATGCCGACAGATTGTCCGCCACCAACTCCGAGGTGGAGAGTGCCATGAATGACAAAGCGCCCGGTCAGTTCTTCGTGGCGCATGTTTCTCCCAAGAGGCATTGAATGCCTTCAATTGGAGATCGCACCTCCGTGCCACTCAAGATGGTCTAGCCAGAGCCATGGAGCAGTATGTAAAGGACATACGGGTGAGGAAATTTGACAGTTATATATGCCAGTAGCCCCCGAGACTTAAAATAGTTAAAATAAATGATTTAAGGATCATTTGTTATGCAGGATCTTACAAAAAAGAATACCCGACTTTCCCAGGAGCTTGAAGAATGCAAGGCCCAACTTTAGGTCGCACTAGCCTCTACAGGGGGAGCCATGGAGACACCCTCTGGTAGTATATGCTTCAAAAGATAAGTAGTTTGTGAAGTGCGGCATGTGTGTGAATCTGACAATAATATTGCAGATGGCGCCGGACTAGATCCGTACAAGCAACAACTCTTGCGCCGGTTGAAGGCCGGCGAGAATGTTCTTACAAGGGTGAGGCAAGAGAAAAATAATCTCCAGGATGCCAACACCCAGCTGGGTGAGGAACTAAAGGATGTTCGTGCCCAGCTGTCTGACTCCGTGAAGGAGAATCGGCGACTTCGCCGCGGCATTTATAGTAAGTGCTTGAGCGAACTTTGAAAAAGAGAGTTTGGCCAGGAAGTCAACTAACGAGTTATATGCAGTAGGTATGCTCTGGGTCGTCCTGCAGAGAAATGCCGGTTCTCGGGTGACCTTCTTCGAGCTATTGCAGCTGCACGAGCGAGTTCGACGGTGATGAAAGGCGTCGCACAGGCCTTGTGGCCATCTATCTCCCTGCCGAAGGCCTTGGAGAGCTTGCAGAGAAGCTTCAGGAGCACGGCGCTTCCGACTATGGAAGATATCGGCTGTCGTCAAAGGCGCCAGGAGGCTGGGCCATGGTGAACACGGTACACGGCGGACCCAAACCACATGGCGAGTCGGACTGTGGGGCCCGACGGGAAGGAGATCCCTGTGAGCTTAGTGTACGGCCAAGTAGAGTTGGCCACAAAGTATTCCCAGCAAGACTATAAACTAGACAGCCTATTAGATGGCATTGAAGAGGAATACAATCAGTCAAATTGACTGTGTAATTTAAAATGACATATAAAATGCCTTCTAGCCGGATTGTAGATCGTTTGTCGTAGCGGACCTTTTCGCTTCAACCTCGGGACCCAATAGTCCGGAGTGTGTCCGAATACCCTCACGGTTATGTAAAAACCGGGGCATGCGTGGAGACCAGGCGTAGGGGTCATGAGTTCTTTATCAGACAAGTGCCCAACTAGTTATGATATATTACATGGTTAGTAAGAAACATCTTCCAGGGAGAATAGTTCCATTAGGGGTTCCTTTCACGGGAGGCATGCCCTAAAGTGCATGTCGGGACATGAAAAAAGCGAGAAAAGCATCCGGGGAAGATAAATGAAAAATAAAAATCATCTTTTAGTTCATCGACGAATATTCCCTTAAGAACGCTAGCTTTCGGCTTCACCCAGTCTGAGGTACACGTCCGGCTGACCCGGTGGTAACAATCGCAGAGGTGCTCCCTTACCACCTAGCCGAACAATCGGGAACCTAGGGGTAAGTAAGCACAGGAGCCAGGCAACCCAGCTTGGCCAAAACTTAAGTCACATCGATGCATATAATGGTGAATAAAAGGTACATGCGGAAGTGTGACACATGTGTTGGGCATAAAGCCCGTATAAATAAGCTTCATTAAAGAAGCCCCGGGTATAATGGAGCGGATAGCGCGTCAAGTGTGTGCGAGCAATGCATAAGCGAGCCTTTAACGGCTTCGAGAAAAAGGAGGAGAAGGAGAGAAATAAAAGACAGCTTAAATTATAAAATATAGGCGGAGGAAGGAGGCGAACTCAGAATCGGCGCTAGGCGTAGAATCTTCGGAGGCGGGCTGCGTTCCATGGGTTCGGCTCGAGTCGGTTATCCGATCGTTTGCAGAGGCAGTGCGCTCCGCCGGTCAGGACTTGGTCGATGATGAAGGGACCCTCCCATTTGGGCTTGAGTTTGTCCTTTTTCTTATCCGGCAGGCGTAGAACTAGTTCGCCAACGTTGTAAGCTTTGGCCCGTACTTCCCTGCTTTGATATCTTCGAGCCTGCTGTTGATAGAATGCGGAACAAGCTTTTGCCACGTCATGCTCCTCCTCCAAGGCGTCAAAGCTGTCCTGCCGATCGAGCTCGGCTTCTCTTTCTTCGTACATGCGCACGCGAGGTGAGTCATGAATTATGTCGCAGGGCAAAACTGCCTCTGCGCTATATACCATAAAAAATGGTGTGAATCCGGTAGTGCGATTAGGCGTGGTCCACAGCCCCCAGAGTACGGAGTCGAGCTCCTCTACCCAGTGCGTGTTAGATTCCTTGAGGAACCGCACTAGCCTGGGTTTAATGCCGCTCATGATTAGACCGTTTGCTCGCTCGACTTGACCGTTAGTTTGGGGGTGATAGACTGAAGCGTAGTCGAGCTTGATGCCCATGTTTTTGCACCAGAGTTTGACCTCGTCGGCCGTGAAGTTCGTGCCGTTATCAGTGATGATGCTATGGGGGACGCCGTAATGGTGTACTACCCCTGATATGAAGTCTATCACTGGTCCGGATTCGCCGTCTTCTGAGCTTGGCCTCTATCCATTTGGTGAATTTATCCACCATGACCAATAGGTATTTTTGCTTGTGGGTTCCTCCTTTAAGGGGTCCAACCATGTCAAGCCCCTGGACATGAAGGGCCGGTGATGGGTACAGTTTTGAGGCGGTGGGTGGCATGTGGCTTTGATTAGCAAAGAGCTAGCAACCGACGATCGTTGGACTAAGTCTGAGCATCTGCCGGGCCATCGGCCAATAAAATCATGTCGGAAGGCCTTGCCTACAAGGGCCGGGCTGCGGCATGGTGCCCACCGAGTCCGGCATGAATTTCAGCCAGGAGATTCCGCACTTCCTCTTCTGAGATACACCTTTGAAGGACTCCGGTTGTGCTTTTCTTATAAAGCTCTCCCTCATGGACCTTGTAGGCTTTAGACCGCCGCACTATGCAGCGGGCCTCGTTTTAGTCTCGGGAAGTTCCTGCCTAGTTAGGTAGGCTAGGAATGGTTACATCCACAGGCGATGACTGCCATTATTTCATGGGCTGACGGTGTTATTTCGTTGGCGGGACCACCAACTATGTCGGAATGTTCGGTGTGGGGCAGTGTGGTTGGGTCCGGGTCATTATTTCCGGACTCTCCCTCCCATAGTATTGATGGCTTGAAAAGCCTCTCTAGGAAAATGTTGGGGGGGACGGCATCGCGCTTTGTGCCAATGCGTGCCAACATGTCTGCTGTCTGGTTGTTATCCCGGGCTATATGGTGAAATTCGAGCCCCTCAAACCGAGCTGACATTTTTAGGACGGCATTACGATAAGCTGCCATTTTCGGATCCTTGGCATCAAAGTCCCCATTTATTTGGGATATTGCGAGGTTTGAATCCCCACGCACCTCTAGGCGTTGAGTGCCCATGGAGACTGCCATCCGTAGACCATGTAGAAGGGCCTCGTATTCGGTTGCGTTGTTGGAGTCCGTGTACATTATTTGAAGTACGTATTGGACTGTATCTCCGGTTGGGACGTCAGAACGACGCCAGCCCCCAGGCCGGTCAACATTTTGGAGCCGTCGAAGTGCATGATCCAGTTGGAATATGCGCCGTCCTCTTTAGGGAGTTCGGCTTCAGTCCATTCGGCGATGAAGTCAGCCAAAACTTGCGACTTAATAGCTCGCCGTGGCTTGTAGGTTATGTCGAACGGGAGGAGCTCAATGGCCCATTTAGCAATCCGGCCCATTGCGTCGCGGTTGTTGATAATGTCATTAAGAGGTACTTCGGAGGCTAATGTTATCGAACACTCTTGAAAGTAGTGTCGCAGCTTCCGGGATGCCATGAACACCGCGTATGCTATCTTTTGATAATGTGGGTACCGTGACTTGCATGGAGTTAGGATAGTGGACACGTAGTAAACTGGTCTTTGGAGAGGGAACTTGTGTCCGTCCGTTTCTCGTTCGACAACGAGCACCGTGCTTACAACTTGATGGGTTGCTGCGATGTATAATAGCATTGGTTCGCCCATGTTGGGCGCGGCCAAGACCGGATTTGTTGCCAATATGGCTTTGATTTCTTCGAGTCCGTCCATGGCAGCATCCGTCCAATCGAAGTGTTCGGTGCGCCGGAGGAGGCGATAAAGGGGTAATGCCTTTTATCCTAAGCGGGAGATAAAGCGGCTTAGAGCCGCCATGCATCCAGTCAATTTTTGTATTTGTTTGAGGTCTTTGGGGATATCCAATTGTGACATAGCTCGGATCTTGGCTGGGTTTGCTTCAATTCCTCTACCGGATACAATGAAGATCAAGAGCTTTCCGGCTGGTACGCCAAAAACGCATTTTTTCCAGGTTGAGCTTGTTGTCATATGTTCGGAGATTATCGAATGTGAGCCTCAAGTCGTCGACTAGGGTTTCGACATGCTTGGATTTGACGACCACATCGTCTACGTATGCCTCCACTGTTTTGCCGATCTGGTTTGCCAGACATGTCTGAATCATGCGCTGATATGTTGCGCCGGCGTTTTTGAGCCCAAAGGGCATTGTGTTGAAGCAGAATGAGCCGTGTGGAGTGATGAATGCCGTTGCAGCTTGGTCTGGCTCTGCCATCTTAATTTGGTGGTAGCCGGAGTATGCGTCGAGGAAACACAATGAATCGTGTCCTGCGGTAGCGTCGATAATTTGATCGATGCAGGGGAGGGGGAAGGGATCCTTTGGGCAAGCCTTGTTAAGGTCCATGAAATCGACACATAGGCACCAGGATTTGTCCTTCTTTGGTACCATTACCAGGTTTGCTAGCCAGTCTGGATGTTTAATATCTCTGATGAATCCGGCCTCCAACAGTTTAGCTAGCTCCTCTCCCATGGCCTGTCTCTTGGGTTCGGAGAAACGCCAAGAGCTTGTTTGGTGGCTTGAATCCTTTTAGGATATTTAGGCTGTGCTCGCTCTGCCGGCGTGGGATTCTGGCATGTCTGAAGGGTGCGAGCAAAATGTCCCAATTTTCGCGTAGGAATTCTCGAGGTGCTGGCGCCCACATCGGGGTTTAATTGTGCCTGATGGAGGCCGTTTTGTAGGGTCCGTTGGATGGACTTGGAATTTGACTATTTCGTTTGCGGTTTAAAAGAGGTGGACTTGGACCTCTTATCCAAGTATCACATCGTCCTGTTCACCGTGGAGCGCAAAGCGCAATGAGTTCCTCTGCCGCTAGGGCTTGGATAGTGCCTCAAGGGCAAGTGCGGCTGTTTTATTTTGGCGTGGGCGCTATGTCCGGTCACTAGCGAGAGTGATAATTCCGTTGGGTCCGGGCATTTTGAGCTTCATGTACCCGTAATGGGGTATAGCTTGAAAAATTGTGAATGCCTCTCGCCCTAATAGAGCGTGGTATCCGCTGCTGAACGGGGCCACTTGGAATGTGACCTCCTCGGACCTATAATTGTCCGGCGCGTTAACACCACATCTAGTGTGATCTTTCTTGTACAAGATGCTTCCCGGTAGGGATTATTCCTCTAAAGGTTGTGCTGCTTCGCTCAATGCGGCCCGGTCTATTTCCATTTTTCGAAGGGTTTCCTCGTAGATGAGGTTTAATCCACTGCCGCCGTCCATGAGTACCTTGGGAAGGTGAAAGCCGCCCACTATTGGTGAGGACCAATGCGGCTGGTGCTCGGTCTGTTCGAATTTAGGTTAAATCCTTTGGCGTTAAAGGTAATAGCCGTGTTACCCATGGATTTATTGTTGCTATCTGGTAGACTTGCAAGGCTGCAGAGTGTTCGCTTCGCATATTATTTGATGCGAAAGTCTCAAGATTGTTAATACCGTCTTTGGTATTGCTGGGCTGGTGCTCTGGAGCTAAGAGCTCTTCGCCACTTTGGCCACTGCCGTAGTATCCAACATGATCTAAGGCTATGAGTTGGAGTGGCGCCCTCCGCTATGAATTTTGCAGGGTCCATTGAGCCATCCCTCCGAAGACGGTTCCATGCCCTTTGGTTTTTTTCCTTTTGGTATGTAACCCAGGTGCCTGGTGATGATGCACCCTTTTATTTCGGACTAGGGTCGTATTCGGGGCCGGATTATCCCAAAATTTGATTTCGGTTTTCCAGGCACTCTCCATCGCGTAGTACTTTCATACTATGGATGCCAAGTCAGCGAAGCATGTAATTTGACGACGACTTATGGCGTTTAGGATTCCCTTGTCCGTGCAATTATTGCAGAAGAATGAGATTGCGTCCTCCTCGCGGCAATCCTTTATCCTTTCCATAACCAGGAGGAATCTGGCCCAGTAATGATGTACTGTTTCACCGAGCTCTTTCTGGATTTGGGATAGATCGCTTATGTTTGGGTGGGCGGGTGGAATTAAATTCCGAACCCCATCCGATCTAAGATTCAGGGGCCAAGAAGTTTCCGAACTTGGAAGCTTGTGTTCTTGGAGGTTGTCCAATGAATCTAGCCCGCTGCCTGACTTTAAGTTCAGGGCTTGAGTGGTGTCCTCCTCCGGGGAATCCGGCATGGAGGGGTCGGGAATCGGACATAGCTAGTCCTTAAGGTAGGAGAAGAATCGCCGATTGTTCCTCTACCACAAGAAGCGTGGTGGGTAGCCCGGGAGAGTTGATCTCTCGGATCAGATTTAGGTCCAATCTGATCGTAGTCTGTAGCGACTCCTAGGGCGGCGATGCGATCCAAGAGCTCGTTTAAGGAAGAGAGCTCCATCAGATCTAACTGCTCGGTGAGTTCCGAGTTAACGTGAAGATTGCTTTTCGATGACACGAGAAGTCATCGTCGCTGGCGGCGAACAGCGGTCATAAGAAAACCGCTTAGTCGGAGAGTTTGGCGGTGGCCAAAGCTCCTTTAACAACGGTGCCGTCTTTAAAGACGGATGAGGCATCCTTCCCGACAGCGACGGCACGGAGGAACTCTCAATGAAAGCACCAATGTTGGTGTCAAAACCGCGGATCTCGGGTAGGGGTCCCGAGCTGTGCATCTAGGCGGATGGTAACAGGAGACAAGGGACACGATGTTTTACCCAGGTTGGGCCCTCTCGATGGAGGTAAAACCCTACTCCTTCTTGATTAATATTGATGATATGGGTAGTACAAGAGTGGATCTACCATGAGATCAGAGAGGCTAAACCCTAGAAGCTAGCCTATGGTATGATTGTTGTTCGTCCTACGGACTAAAACCCTCCGGTTTATATAGACACCGGATAGGGTTAGGGTTACACAGAGTCGGTTACAATGGTAGGAGATCTACACATCCGTATCGCCAAGGTTGCCTTCCACGCCAAGGAAAGTCCCATCCGGACACGGGACGGAGTCTTCAATCTTGTATCTTCATAGTCCAGGAGTCTGGCCAACGGTGATAGTTCGGCTATCCGGACACCCCCTAATCCAGGACTCCCTCACCCACCCCGCCCACCGGGCATCGGCCGAGTTTAGAATTAGAAGAGAGAAACGAGGGAGGAGAGCTAGCTGTAGCACAGATGCTGTTGTCAGATGGGACTCGTGTTTATAGAATAGGAGTCCTGAGCACCCGTGCCTCTCTTTTTTTGAGGGAAAAATTAGTCATATGTCTAGTACCACTTGTTGGGTGCGTGTGACCTATAGTTGTCATCACTTTACGTCTCCTTTTCGAACCACGGCTACGCTTCACAGTACATATTAGTTCACGCATTTATCCTCCTATATGTACTCCTAGGCTATTTCCACGTGCTCCCATTCGCAGACATGTGGGACATAGAGCATCTGGGTCGTAGTGCATGCACGACTCGGAGCATATGCTGGGGTACTTTACATTTCAGACCTCATGAATTACATGCAAATCCCCCGCAGAAGAATAAATAGATGAATGAATTACTACATGAAACCGGATTATTTTCATGGAAACCGGAGCACGTTCATTAAATTTTGGACATAACACGTTTATAAAAAATGACCAGACCGAAACCAGTCTAAGGGCCTCTTTGATTTTTCCCGCAAAAAGGGCCTCTTTGATTCACAGGATACTGAAAACACAGGAATGGGGAAAGTATGATGGCGATGCACTCAGACGAGGAGAACTCTAACTCAGTTAGAGGTTAGAGTTAGATTCTAACCCTGAACTAACTCTAAACCAAAGAGGTGTATGGATGGCAGGGTTAGATTGACAATAAATGCTCTATCTCAATCATTTGACTACTTTGGACCCTATTTCCTGCCGGATTTGGAGGGTGCTTGGATACGTTTTAGTTCCATGACTAAAATTAGTGGGACTAAAACTTGCTAGCCTCCCATGCTTGGATCCAAATACTAAAGAGACTAAAATCAAGTTAATGAGCATTTATTATCCTCCAAACCCTCCAATCCAGAACTCACCTGTGTTAAAGGAGAGGAGTTAAATGAGGAGAGAGAGGACTAATCCACATTTTAGTAGGGGTACCCCTGACTAAATTTTTTTAGTCTCAAGACTAGTTTTAGCCCCTCTTTAGTCAATGGTGCGTGGATCTTTAGCCTCTTAAAGAGAATATTTTTAGTCAGACTAAAATAAGTCCCTTGGATCCAAGCACCCTCTTGGTGTGGCCGGCTCTTCTGTGGCCTCCTCCCGCTCACAATTAACATAAACGAACCATCTATACAAATCAAGCATGCAAAACATGATAATTTTTACTTTGTCCATACAAATGAGATATCCCACTTAAACATACAAGTCGTCAATCAAGCTTCACAAAATAAAAAAACACTTCATGAAACAAAGAATGAGCTAACTCATCACGGAAGTCATTCATGATAGGGAGGGAGCCCGGAGCCCCTCACGCACCGAGGGAGGAGCTCGCCATCGTCGCTCTGGAGGAAGGCTCTGTAGAGCCCAAGCCCCAGGAACCCCTCCAACGCCGGCCCTTGCGAGTTGAGGTCGACACCGACATGGGTAGCAAGGCCGCTTGCCGCCGACTGGGAACTTAATCTTTGGGCCTCTAGAAATAATGCAAGCCTGTGACTAAAATACCTAGAAAGGTGAACTAAATCTTTGGGCCTCTAGAAATAATGCTAGCTTGAAAATGAAATACCTAGAAAGGTGAACTGAATCTTTGGGCCTCTATAAATAATGCAAGCCTGAAAGTGAAATACCTAGAAAGGTGAACTTAATCTTTGGGCCTCTAGAAATAATGCAAGCCTGAAACTAAAATACCTAGAAAGGTGAACTGAATCTTTGGGCCTCTAGAAATAATGCAAGCCTGAAATTGAAATACCTAGAAAGGTGAACTGAATCTTTGGGCCTCTAGAAATAATGCAAGCCTGAAATTGAAATACCTAGAAAGGTGACCTGAATCTTTGGGCCTCTAGAAAGATTTATTACCTCCTCAAGCAACATCAAACAATTCCATGCATGCACCACAAATCTATACCAAGTTTGATCAGGATCTACTTTTCCAAATAAGAATTAGCGCTAGAGCAAGCAAGATCAATGATATGGCCGTGAGATGAGAAGGAACGAACAAACTCACCCTCTCGCGACCTCCTTGGTAGATGCGCCACCGCTTGCACTGACAGAGGGAGAAAACGACTGGTGAAGGGGAGGCGGGCGACCTTCAAGGCCGAGGAGAGGCGGCGGAGTAGGGCGGCGGAGGCCGGAAGGAGAGGGCGGCGGAGAGAGAGAGAGGCGGCGGCCCTATGGGGAAAGAGAGGAGTCGTGCGAGAGGGGGAGCGATCTAGTGCGAGAAGGGGAGATTTTTTAGTTCTCTTTTAGTGGGCCCGAGGATAACTAACCCAATTAGAACCTCTCCACCGGGCTAGTTTTTTTAGCTGGGTTAGAGCAAACTAGCTCAAACTAACACCTGTTGTTTCGATAATTTGAGGCTATTTCAACCCAAACTAGCTCTAACTCAGGGATCCAACACAAAGAGGAGTGTTACTGTACATGCTACAGTGTGGACCATAGCACATTGTTTTGTATGGCCATATCACCACATTATTTTCTACTGCTGGTTCATTGGGCTACCGTGGTTCGCACTGCTGGTTCACTGGGCTGTCGTGGTTCGCACTCCTCCGACCTGAGTAGTACTCCATCCGTTCCTAAATATAAGTCTTCATAGATATTTCACTGTGGACTACATACGGATGTATATAGATGCATATTATGTGTAGATTCACTCATTTTTCTCCCTATGTGGTCCATAGTGAAATCTCTCCAAAGACTTATATTTAGGAACGGAGAGAGTAGTATAGTACTAGTATATACCGCATCATTCTTTGCTCCTTCTTACTACTCCGACATGTGGGAGAGCCAGCATCCGGGTCGACGTGTCATGCACCGGATTAGAGTGTGTAATGGAAGGGGGGCATCACCCCGGTCGGAGCGCCAGTAATTCATGACTATATGAGTGGTCATACCACAAGTCTTTCCAGCAGTAACGCGCCGTCAAATCACGCAGCCCCACTCACTCACCCTCCTCGCCTCTCTGTCAAACTGCCTACCCGAAAACTTTCGCGCGTACTGCCCGGGAAAAGCCCCGCCCTCAACTTTTAACTACGCAAAAATAGTTCAAGCTTGTTCGTTCTATATAAATACAGTACTTACTATATGTTTATTCACTCGTGGGGTTGTTCAATGAATGGAGGGCGGGGAGCACAAGTGAACAATATCGTAGTACTACTAGTAGTAAGTAGGAGTCGTACAGTTGTCACCTTAAATAGAGAGTTTATTTTCTTTAATGCCACGTACACAAATTGAAACACTTGTTGTGGAGAGAAAAAAGATAATCACTCCACTATATATGGACGCAGGGGCCTGAGCGCTTGCTTTACTAGGGTTGCTCTCTTCATTCTCTCATCCTCTCCAGATATAAACAAGACAACGATAGCGACATTTTCTCTCTGCTCACTGGTGGTCACAGATCCGGCCGGATCCTTTCAGCTGGTGTGTGAGAGGACTAAAAGGTGCATCGTTCACGCGGTCATCGCCGCCGAGGGAGGAAACCCACAGCTGCCAGAGGGGCCCGATCCTCTACCCGTGCCGTTCTCTCCGACACAGAGCCGGCTCGGGAGGTCCTCCGACCCTTCTTCCTCCCTGCCATATTGTCCACAGATCTGACCTGCCGCCGCCGACATCCCGGCGACCCTCAGGTATAAGTTCTTTGAAAGAGGCCTTGCTCTACTGCCCCAGCTCCCCATGTCTCTGCATGTGCATCCTTTTCTACTCCCATCAGCTCTTCCAAAGCCACCTAAATTTTTAGTATTATTAGAGGTAAAGCTACTTCATGCATTCGAATCTAGGGCTTTGTTCAAACAACGAAGAAAGGGGGAAAGTTGTAGCATGAATCTAGGACTTGATTCAAAGAGGAAATAATATGGTGAAAGTAGTAGAGACCGGATACCCAACGGTCTCTTGGTTGAAAAAGGAAATAATGGGAAAATGCAGTACAAAACTGGATAAGGAACAAATCTATTATTGGTTGAAAAAGGATAGAAAGTGGCGGCTGGTGGACAAGTCAACAGAGTATGTCTAGGATTAGATTTGCTTCCATCACATAGTAAAAGGTCTCGAGGATTAGATTTGCTGCCCTCACATAGTAAAAGGTCTCGTGGATTAGATTTGCTGCCCTCACATAATAAAAGGTCTCTGGATTAGATTTGCTGCCTCACATAGTAAAAGGTCTCGAGATTAGATTTGCTGCCCTCACATAGTAAAAGGTCTCGTGATTAGATTTGCTGCCCTCACATAGTAAAAGGTCTCAGGATTAGATTTGCTGCCCTCACATAGTAAAAGGTCTCCAGATTAGATTTGTCTTTGTAACACCCGGACGTAATTTTCCATATTTGTAACTCCAACTCTTGCCATTTTCGGCATTGTGATATGATATTCCTCCGTGGTTGGGTTTTTTCGCTTTTTGCATTTTGTCCATGTCATGCATTTTATATCATGTCATCATGTGCATCGCATTTGCATACGTGTTCGTCTCATGATTCCGAGCATTTTTCCGTTGTCCGTTTTGCAATCCGGCACTCCTATCTCCCCGCGCCCTTTTACGTTTTTCCGCAAAGCGGGTACTAAACCTTCTCGAATGGACCGAGGTTTGTCAAGTGGCCTTGGTATACCACGGTAGACCACCGGTCAAGTTTCGGGTCATTTGGAGCTCGTTTGGTACTCCAACGGTTAACCGCACTCTCGCAAAGGCCTCTTTTAAGTTGCAGCCCAACACCCCTCCAAAATAGTCCAATAACCCATCTAGGTCACTTCCATACTCTCCGTCGTTCGATCATGATCGTGTGGGCGAAAACTACACCTCATTTGGACTCTCCTAGCTCCCTCTATGCCTATTTAAGCAAACTTCCCCGTCCAAATCCGGGTCTTCTTCCCCCGAAACCCTAAATTTCATCCCGCGCCCGTACGGACACGTCTGCCGCCGCCGGACGCAATCACCGCCGCCCCCGCAGCCAGTGGCAGCGCACCACGTGGCCCACCGCCGCCTCGATCGCCGCGCGGCCCGCCGGGCCAGCCTGGGCCCTCCGGCCGAGTCGCCCGCCCATGGGCGCCGAGCCCGCGCCTCATGCGCGGTCCGCTGCTCGCCGCCGCCTCGCCCGGCGTGCAGCCCGCCGCCACTCGCCTCCGCACCAGCCGCCCGCCGCCGCCCTCGCCGGCCGGCGCTGTCGCCGTCTCCGCCACCACCGGATCTCGCCGCCATCCGGCTCGTCGCCACCGGCCCCTCGCGCCGTCACCTCCCTCCGCCGGCGCCCCGGACCCCGGCCCCGGCCTCCCCTCTCCTTCCCGGCCAAACTCCGGCGCCGCCGCACCGCTTCCCGATCGGATCGGCCCGATCCGGATCCCGATCTAGCCCGTTGTCCTTCTTCCCCCCTCATATTTTTCTTCCGAGTTTTTTATCTCATTGATATTTCGTGGCATATTCAACGTAGTATAACTTTGCATCTGTAGCTCCATTTTGCGCGTATAATATATCAAAATGTTCGTCTCGAGGAGTAGATCATTTCATCCCATTGCATCATTTTCATTTGAGCTCATCTTGATGCCCGAAATGCTGTTTGAAGAGGGCTGCGTGATGTTAGTTTCTGTTTCTTAACAGAACTTGCACTTTTGTTATTTTTGCTATGATTGATGTGTGCACCCTATGAATTTGAGTCCTACATGTGTTTTGTAATATGCCATGCCATCTTTCCAGGGGTGTATGCCATGTATTTTTGTGATCTATGTGGTGACTAGCACAAGCATGCAAAGTAGGTGTCCTGATGTTGCTGTTTTCAGCCCTGTTTAGCTGATATTTTGATGCCATGTTAACTTGATGCTACCAAGAGATCCATGCATATTTTGAGATACTTAAGTAAGGATGTTTTGTTAAACATGTCTTGCTCTATCCATCCATGCCTTTGTTTGAAATTATGGAGTGCCATAGCTTGAGTCAATCGAGCTCTACTTTTGCTATCAAATGTTTCCTGGCAGATTGTTTACATGTTATTCAATTTTGCCTAGGTTGTTGTGGTTGATCCACGTATGCTATGTTATTGTTCTTTCCATGTATGTATTCTATGCCATGTCTTCTTGATGTATGTATGCTTATTTTATCATATAAGGCTCTGTAGTGAGTGCATTGAGCTTGTAAACATGCCTACTTGTTATCAGTTTTGGACATGCCATGTTGCTGAATCTGTTAACGAAACTTGCGATATTGACATGGATGTTACTATATTTTTCTGATCCTTTTTGGCTTATGGTCAGTAAGGGACTTTTGTTCTATGCTTTGAGTAGATTCATGCCATGCCTTGTTTTGCTATTATAAATTCCTGTAGCATATAGTTTTGTTGCTCTGAACATTGCTACCTGATGCTGTTTTTGCCATGTCCAGCCTGACATTTTGTGCACTTTTGCCATGCTTGTTTGAACCTGTTATGATGTGATTTAGCCATAGCTAAGTGCTCATCTTTTGTTAAGCATCTTGTGT
The DNA here is from genome assembly GCA_021605205.1 of Aegilops longissima. Taxonomy (NCBI): domain Eukaryota; kingdom Viridiplantae; phylum Streptophyta; class Magnoliopsida; order Poales; family Poaceae; genus Aegilops; species Aegilops longissima. Next base: position 325,337,433 of record CM038677.1, read on the forward strand.
AGATCACTGCCATATACTTTGTTGATACGTTTGGGTGCAGTAGCTTAATTTCTTGTTGCTTGCTAAGTAGTATCATGCTGTTAATGGCAGATTTGTGCCATTCTTGTTTTGCTTGTCATTTGCAAACCGTGCATCCGATTCCGGTGATCTTTATATCGATTTCAACCGAAATCATATCATCTTTCCAGTGGCGTACTTGGTTTGCCAAGTTGATGCCTGGTTCATCATTTTCCTTCCGGGCGCTTTACGCATTGCATATCACATCTCGCATATCATGTCATGTTTTGCATCATGTTGCTTGTGCATTGCACCGTGATTTATTGTGGTTCCTTTGTTTGTGTTGTTGCTTTGGGTAGAGCCGGAGGCGAGTACGTGAGCGAGGAACCTGTTGAGAACGCTTACGAGGATCAAGCTTTCGACAACTCGAGAACATTGCGAGCAAGATGACCATACCCTCGAAATCACTTCTATCTTTGCTATGCTAGTTGCTCGCTCTTTTGCTATGCCTATGCTACGATGCCTACCACTTGCTATATCATGCCACCCATATTGCCATGTCAGCCCTAACCATCCTTTCCTAGCAAACCGTTGATTGGCTATGTTACCGCTTTGCTCAGCCCTCTTATAGCGTTGCTAGTTGCGGTGAAGTTGAAGTTTGTTCCTTGTTGGAACATGGAGATGTTGTTCCTGTTGGAACATGTTTACTTGTTGGGGATATCACAATATATATCTGCTATAATTAATACATCTATATACTTGGTAAAGGGTGGAAGGCTCGGCCTTATGCCGGTGTTTTGTTCCTCTTGCCACCCTAGTTTCCGTCAAACGGTGTTATGTTCCTTGATTTCACGTTCCTTACGGTTGGGTCATTTATGGGACCCCCTTGACAGTTCACTTTGAATAAGACTCGTCCAGCAAGGCCCAACTTTGGTTTTACCATTTGCCACCTAAGCCTTTTTCCCCCGGGTTTTCGCGAGCCCGAGGGTCATCTTTATTTTAACCCCGGACCGGTGCTCCTTCGAGTGCTGGCCGAATCGAGCTACTGCAGGGGCCACCACGGGGAAACTCGAGGCTTGGTTTTACTCGTAGCTAGTCTCATCCGGATGTGCCCTGAGAACGAGATATGTGCAGCTCCTATCGGGATTTGTCGGCACAATCGGGCGGCTTTGCTGGTCTTGTTTTATTGCTGTCGAAATGTCTTGTAGTCCGGGATTCGAGATTGATCGGGTCTTCCGGTAGAAGGAATATCCTTCGTTGACCGTGAGAGCTTATAATGGGCTAAGTTGGGACACCCTGCAGGTAATATCTTTCAAAGCCGTGCCCGCGGTTATGAGGCAGATGGGAATTTGTTAATGTCGGTTGTAGAAAACCGAAGTTGACCTCAATTAAAATACACATCAACGCGTGTGTAACCGTGATGGTCTCTTCTCGCGGAGTCCGGAAGTGAACACGGTGTTGGAGTTATGTCTGACGTAAGTAGTTCAGGATCACTTCTTGATCGCTACTAGCTTCACGATCGTGCTTTGCTCCTCTTCTCGCTCTCTTTTGCGAAATAGCCACCATATATGCTAGTCTCTTGCTGCAGCTCCACCTTACTACTCTGTCCTTCCTATAAGCTTAAATAGTCTTGATCTCGTGGGTGTGAGATTGCTGAGTCCCTGTGACTCACAGATTCTACCAAAACAGTTGCAGGTTCCGATGATGCCAGTGCAGGTGACGCAGCCGAGCTCAAGTGGGAGTTCGACGAGGAACGTGGTCGTTACTATGTGTCTTTTCTAGATGATCAGTAGTGGTGCCCTGTTGGGACGATCGGGGATCTGTGTAGCATTTGGGGTATCTTCTTTTATTTTGGTTCCGTAGTCGGACCTTGAGTGTACTGAATGATGGATGTTTATTTATGTCTTGTGTGAAGTGGCTAATGTAAGCCAACTATGTATCTTTTTCCTTATGTATTACATGGGTTGTGTGAAGATTACCTCACTTGCGACATTGCTTTCAATGCGGTTATGCCTCTAAGTCGTGCCTCGACACGTGGGAGATATAGCCGCATCGAGGGCGTTACAAGTTGGTAATCAGAGCCTTCCCCGACTTAGGAGCCCCCTACTTGATTGTTTGCTGGCGTTGTTGAGTCTAGAACGGAAAAATGTTTTGATTCTTAGGATTATATATATCGGAGTGTAGGATTCTTTTTACTCCCCAGTCCCTTCGTCGCTCTGTGAGGTCTCCTGACGTAGAGTTTTGACTCTCCTCTTCTCAAATTTCACTAAAAAAATATTTTAGGATCACGTGGGTATCTTGGGATCGTTCCGATGGTTTTGTGACGAGAACATTGTTCTTGGTGCCTCCTGACATTTAGGTGTTGTGGCAGTGTCCCGGGGAGTTGAGCTCCGAGGTGTTGTCGTCACAATTTTATCGTTGCGATTCTGGAATACTGAGTTTTGCCGACATCGAAATCTCTTTTGTGCAGTTGTTGGTGAGATAACCCGATAACCCGATCTTCGGGCGAGCTCGGGAGTATTGCCATGACTTGTATAACGGATGTTTTTCAAGGTCGAGGTACACGATTTCGAGGATTTCTTGGTTATGTGTTGACGGATGGATACATTTGGATCTAGGTATTGTTAGTTTGGGTGATATATTTTGTGTCCCTGTATCCCCAACACCAGATTGCATAACCGAAAGTTTGGGAGTTTATAGGTGGGAATTCTAGTAGCTTACGGGATATCTTTCCGACGGATGTATGATTTGAGATTGGGGTTCAACGTCTAGTGGTCCGCCCATTCACGGTCGATTCTGATGGTCGCGAGGCGTCTTAAAGAATCCTTGGCTATGCTGATTCGGGGACGTCTTGTTTGTCAATCGTGGCGTCCGCTATCGTCGTGTCCGTGTGGGCCCCACCACGAACACTTTGGGCGTAAATCTCTATCATGTGTTTGTTCCGCTCATTCTAGAAGCCAATCTTTTGTTTTCAGTTGTGATATTCCATTTGTTTCTAAGATGATGTTGTTTCCATATCTTTATCTAAGTGGCTTCTCACCTTAATGGGCGTGTGATGATTAACTTTGGAATTCATTCGTTCATTCTTGTTGAATGTTTATTGTGAAGACTATATGTTGCAATTTCTATCCGTTGATTCAACTTGACTATTTGTCTATCAAAGGACTAACGGATGTCACCCTCTTCAGATGGCTCCGCCAACGTCCGAATCCGAATCGCAATGATGGGGATCGATCGAACCTCCACCTCCACCTCCGCCTCCGGAGGCTCGGCAAGCTATCATGGCAGCCACCAATGCCAATGCTCGATGATTTTGCAGCTCTTGCAAGAACGTACTCAAGGGCAAGGCAATCAAGGAAATCAAGGTCAAGGCAACAACCAGCCGCACTTTGCTACTCTCGGTCGGTTCCTCGCTAATCAGCGAAGTCTTTCGGTTTACGTGTCGAGGCTACAGACGACGACGATTGGTTAGTGGACATCTGCAAGCATTTTGAATGTAGCAATGTCGGACACGAGGACTTTGTCAAGTTTGCATCGTTTCAACTCAAGGATCAAGCTGCTGAGTGGTACCGACAATACAAAGATTCCAGAGGAGGTCGTGTCATTACAGGATGAGTTCCGCCGAGATTTCAGAGCTCACCACATTCGAAAAGTGTTGTTGAGAGCAAGCGTGAGGAGTTCCGCAATCTCAAGCAAGGCAACATGTCTCTATCAATACAATATCCAGTTCGAAACTCGATCGTTTTGCTAAGCAAGGCGTGCACGATGAAAAGAGTATGATCTATCAATTCAGAGGTGGTCTGAGAGAAGATCTGCAATTAGCTCTTGTGCTTTTTGAGCCAGAAAAGTTTGATGAATTCTACAACATGGCACTGAAGCAAGAAGCTGCCCAGCTCAAATGTGAGGCTTCTAAGAAGAGAATCAGGGATGCAGTTCAGTCTTCTTCTTCCTCTCAAGTGGCAGCTAAGCAGCAGAAGTTCTACCTTCCTCTTCCTCCGTTCCGTCAGCCTTATCAGCAGAAGAACTCAGGTGGCCGTGGATCTTCCCACCCGCCCAACCCTGGCTATCAGAACAAGTCAAATTCTCAAGCTCCAAGGTCAAGTGCTCCTTACCCCCGTCTGCTCTCTGAGGTGACTTGCAACAAATGTCAGTAGAAAGGTCACTATGCGAACAAATGCTTCAACCAGAGGCGCCTTCCGCCGCCTCCTCCTGTGAAATCTTCCAGCAATGCAGTGGTCAAGCATAATCCAAAGCATGCCAAGGTGAACATGATGAATGCAGCTCAAGCGGAGGAATCTTCGATGTGATAATGGGTAATCTTCGATTAATGATATTCTGCAAAAGTCTTATTTGATCTTGGTGCATCGCATTCTTTCATGTCATATCCTTTTGCATGAAGCACAATTTTGATCTGGAGGAATTACCTAAAGCATTGCAAGTTATTTCTCCGGCTAAGCGTTTGAGCTCTAGCATGATGGTTCGAATGTCGGTATCAAGATGGGCGATTATAGATTTTGGCTAAACCAATTGTCCTTGGTGACTCGGATATTGATCTTATTCTCGGAATGGGTGGCTTTCTCAGCACAAAGCTCAGCTTGATTGTGCTGCCGGGAAATTCAATTGACTCACTCTTCTAATGATGTGATCATCTATGCCGCTCGTGATGAAACCATTGGTTGTTTTCTCTCAATGAGAAGGGCTAATTGGATGCTATCTCTCGATTCGATCGTTTGTGAGTACCAAGATGTCTTTCGGAAGAGCTTCGGGTATGCCTCCTCATCGGCCGCTTGAGTTTGTTATCGATCTTGAGCCGCATTGAACCCGTTTGCAAGCGTCCATACAAGCTTGGACCTGATGAGCTGAAGGAATTGAAGAAGCAGCTCGATGAACAAGAGCGTCTGGTTTGATCGGACGAGTTCATCTCCTTGGGGTTGTGGTGTTCTTTTGTCCGGAAGAAGGATGGCACGGACCGACTTTGCGTCGATTACCGTCCATTGAATAAGAAGACAATCAAGAACAAGTATCCACTTCCCAACATCAATGAGCTTTTGAGCAACTCAAAGGTGCTAAAGTGTTCTCCAAGCTTGACCTTCGTATGGGTTATCATCGATTCGCATTCGTGAACAAGATATTCCCAAGACAGCATTCGAACAAGCTTTGGTTCTTATGAATATCTTGTCATGTCTTTCGGCCTTGTCAATGCTCCTCCGACATTCTCTCGGATGATGAATTTCATCTTCAACCCCTACACCAATGAATTCGTCTTGGTCTATCTTGATGATATTTTGGTCTTCTCCAAGAATAAGAAGGATCATGCCAAACATTTGCGATTGGTGCTAGACAAGCTTAGAGAGTATCAATTCTATGCGAAGTTCTCCAAATGTGAATTTTGGCTTGATGAAGTGCTTTATCTTGGTCATATCATCTCCGCCAAGGGCATCGCTGTTAATCCCGAGAAGGTGTCCGCAATTGTGAATTGGGAACCTCCTCGAATGTCAAGCAGCTCCATGATTTTCTTGGTCTTGCAAGCTATTGCGAAGATTCGTTGAGAACTTCTCCAAGATTGCAAAGCCTCTTTCCAACCTCCTCCGAAGCATGTGAAGTATGTACGGTCTCACGAGTGTGACGTTGCTTTCAATACTCTCAAAGAGAAACTCGTCACAGCTCTGTCTTGACTCCTCTGATGAATCCAAGCCATTGAAGTTTTCTGTGATGCTTCTCTTCAAGGTCTCGGTGCTGTGTTAATGCAAGAGAAGAGAGTTGTGGCTTATACCTCTCTTGATTGAAGCCCAACGAAAAGAACTACCCCACTCACGATCTTGAGTTGGCGGCAGTTGTCCATGCATTAATAACGTGGAGACATCTCTTGTTGGGAAGGAAAGTGGACATTTTCACCGATCACAAGAGTCTCAAGTACATCTTCACTCAGCCCAACCTCAACCTCGAGGCAGACTCGATGGGTGAAATGATTCAAGAGTACAACCCAAGTATTGAATATACTCGGGCAAGGCCAATGTCATTGCAGATGCTTTGAGCAGGAAGGCTTATTGCAACACTTAATCCTCAAGCCCTTCCACCGGATCTCTGTGAAGCTTTCCATAAGCTGAATCTTCAAGTTGTTCCTCAAGGCTTTCTTGCCAACCTCATAGTCTCTCCTACTTTGGAAGATCAGATTCGTGAGGCTCAACTTCGGATACCATGGTGAAAAAGGTGAAATGTGGTATCGACAAGGGCATTTCAAGTACAAGTGCTTCCACATTGATGACAAAGATACTCTTTTCTTTGAGGACGGATTGTGGTTCCTAAGGGTGATCTGAGAAAAGTCATTATGAGCGAGGCTCACAATTCGCTTCTATCCATTCATCCCGGAAATACGAAGATGTACCATGACCTCAAGCAGTCATATTGGTGGACTCGAATGAAGCGAGAAATTGCTCAATTCGTGAATGAGTGTGATGTCTAGAAGAGTGAAAGCAGAACACCAACGACCAGCTGGTCTCCTTCAACCTCTTGCTATTCGAATGGAAGTTTGATCATATCGAAATGGACTTCGTGGATTGGATTTCCAAAGTCCAAGCGTGGAAATGATGCTATCTTCGTTGTCATTGACAAGCTTACTAAAGTGGCTCATTTTCTTCCTATCAAAGAATCTATCACAACAGCTCGGTTGGCGAGCTATACACCTCGAGATTGTCTCCTTGCACGGCATTCCACAAGTGATCTCTTGAGACCGTGGCAGCATCTTTACCTCCAAGTTTTGGGATTCTTTTGAAGGCCATGGGCACCAACATTCGTTTCAGCACAGCTTTCCATCCTCAAACAAGTGGCCAAGTTGAGCGAGTAAATCAAATCCTTGAAGATATGCTCGGGGCTTGTGTCATTTCTTTCGGTATGAAGTGGGAAGATTGTCTTCCATATGCCGAAGTTCTCCTACAACAACAACTTCCAAGCGAGTTCGGGCAAGGCCCCATTCGAAATTCTCTATGGCGAAAGTGCCGTACTCCTCTCAATTGGTGCGAGACAGGTGAACACCAACTTCTTGGCAATGACTTGATCACGAAGCGGAAGAAATGTGCAAAGTCATTCGTGAGAATCTCAAAGCAGCATAATCGCGCGGAAGAGCTATTATGATGATAAGCACCGTGATGTGGCTTTTGAAATCGGAGACCATGTCTACCTCCGCGTCTCTCAATGAAAGGCACTCGTCAACCCGGTATCAAAGGAAGCTTGCCCCTAGATACGTGGGTCCTTTCAAGATCATTGGCAAAAAGGCGATCTCGCCTATCAACTTGAGCTTCCATCCAACTTTGCAAACGTGCATGATGTGTTTCACGTGTCACAGCTTCGCAAGTGCTTCAAGACTCCTGAACGCACTATCAACTTCTAAGAAATTGACCTTCAAGAAGATCTCTCTTATCTTGAGCACCCCGTTGATATTCTTGAAGAAACCGAGCGCAAGACTCGCAACAAGTCAATCAAATTCCTGAAAGTGAAGTGGTCACACCATTCCGACCGTGAAGCCACCTGGGAGCGCGAGCATCACCTCCGTTCTGAATATCCGGAGTTCTTTCAGTCCTAGATCTCGGGACGAGATCCTCTTGTAGTGGTGGAGTGTTGTAACACCCCGGACGTAACTTTCCATATTTGTAACTCCAACTCTTGCCATTTTCGGCATTGTGATATGATATTCCCTCCGTGGTTGGGTTTTTCGCCTTTTTGCATTTTGTCCATGTCATGCATTTTATATCATGTCATCATGTGCATCGCATTTGCATACGTGTTCGTCTCATGATTCCGAGCATTTTTCCCGTTGTCCGTTTTGCAATCCGGCACTCCTATCTCCCCCGGCGGCCCCTTTTACGTTTTTCCGCAAAGGGTACTAAACCTTCTCGGAATGGACCGAGGTTTGTCAAGTGGCCTTGGTATACCACCGTAGACCACCGGTCAAGTTTCGGTCATTTGGAGCTCGTTTGGTACTCCAGCGGTTAACCGTGACTCTCGCAAAGGCCTCTTTTAAGTTGCAGCCCAACACCCTCCAAAATAGTCCAATAACCCATCTAAGTCACTTCCATGCTCTCCGTCGTTCAATCACGATCGTGTGGGCGAAAACTACACCTCATTTGGACTCTCCTAGCTCCCTCTATGCCTATTTAAGCAAACTTCCCCGTCCAAATCCGGGTCTTCTTCCCCCGAAACCCTAAATTTCATCCCGCGCCTCACGGACACGTTCGCCGCCACGGACGAATCGCCGCCGCCCCGCAGCTGGTGGCAGCACGCCACGTGGCCACCGCCCTCAGCCGCCGCGCCCGCCGGGCTCAAGGCCCTCCCGCCCGGGTCGCCGCCGCCCATGCGCCGCCCGCCTCAAGCGCCGCTCCGCTGCTCGCCGCCTCCCTCGCCGGCGTGCAGCCCTGCCGCCACTCGCCTCTGCACCGGCTGCCCGCCGCCGCCCTCGCCGGCTGGCGCCGTGTCGCCGCTCTCCGGCCACCACCGGATCTCCGCCGCCACCGAAGCTCGTCGCCGCCCGGCCTCCAAGCGTCACCTCCTCTGCCGGCGCCCGGACCCCGGCCCCGGCCTCCCCTCTCCTTCCCGGTCAAACTCCGGCGCCGCCGCACCGCTTCCCGATCGGATCGGCCCGATCCGGATCCCGATCTAGCCCGTTGACCTTCTTCCCCCCTCATATTTTTCTTCTAAGTTTTTTATCTCATTGATATTTCGTGGCATTTTCAACGTAGTATAACTTTGCATCTGTAGCTCCATTTTGCGCGTATAATATATCAAAATGTTCGTCTCGAGGAGTAGACCATTTCACCTCATTGCATCATTTTCATTTGAGCTCATCTTGATGCCCGAAATGCTGTTAGAAGAGGGCTATGTGATGTTAGTTTCTGTTTCTTAACAGAACTTGCACTTTTGTTATTTTTGCTATGATTGATGTGTGCACCCTATGAATTTGAGTCCTACATGTGTTTTTTAATATGCCATGCCATATTTCCAGGGGTGTATGCCATGTATTTTTGTGATCTATGTGGTGACTAGCACAAGCATGCAAAGTAGGTGTCCTGATGTTGCTGTTTTCAGCCCTGTTTAGCTGATATTTTGATGTCATGTTAACTTGATGCTACCAAGAGATCCATGCATATTTTCATATACTTCAGTAAGGATGTTTTGTTAAACATGTGTTGCTCTATCCATCCATGCATTTGTTTGCAATTATGGAGTGCCATAGCTTGAGTCAATCGAGCTCTACTTTTGCTATCAAATGTTTCCTGGCAGATTGTTTACATGTTATTCAATTTTGCCTAGGTTGTTGTGGTTGATCCACGTATGCTATGTTATTGTTCTTGCCATGTATGTCTTATATGCCATGTCTTCTTGATGTATGTATGCTTAGTTTATCATATAAGGCTCTGTAGTGAGTGCATTGAGCTTGTAAACATGCCTACTTGTTATCAGTTTTGACATGCCATGTTGCTGAATCATTAACTAAACTTGCGATATTGACATGGATGTTACTATATTTTCTGATCCTTTTGGCTTATGGTCAGTAAGGGACTTTTGTTCTATGCTTTGAGTAGATTCATGCCATGCCTTGTTTTGCTATTATAAGTTCCTGTAGCATGTAGTTTTGTTGCTCTGAACATTGCTACCGATGCTGTTTTTGCCATGTCCAAATTTGATATTTTGTGCACTTTTGCCATGCTTGTTTGAACCTGTTATGATGTGATTTAGCCGTAGCTCAGTGCTCATCTTTTGTCAAGCATCTTGTGTAGATCACTGCCATATACTTTGTTGATACGTTTGGGTGCAGTAGCTTAATTTCCTGTTGCTTGCTAAGTAGTATCATGATGTTAATGGCAGATTTGTGCCATTCTTGTTTTGCTTGTCATTTGCAAACCGTGCATCCGATTCCGGTGATCTTTATATCGATTTCAACCAAAATCATCTTATCTTTCCAGTGGCATACTTGGTTTGCCAAGTTTCTGCCTAGTTCATCATTTTCCTTCCGGAGCGCACATACGCATTGCATATCACATCTCGCATATCATGTCATGTTTTGCATCATGTTGCTTGTGCATTGCACCGTGATTTATTGTGGTTCCTTTGTTTGTGTTGTTGCTTTGGGTAGAGCCGGAGGCGAGTACGTGAGCGAGGAACCTGTTGAGAACGCTTACGAGGATCAAGCTTTCGACAACTCGAGAACATTGCGAGCAAGATGACCATACCCTCGAAATCACTTCTATCTTTGCTATGCTAGTTGCTCGCTCTTTTGCTATGCCTATGCTACGATGCCTACCACTTGCTATATCATGCCACCCATATTGCCATGTCAGCCCTAACCATCCTTTCCTAGCAAACCGTTGATTGGCTATGTTACCGCTTTGCTCAGCCCTCTTATAGCGTTGCTAGTTGCGGTGAAGTTGAAGTTTGTTCCTTGTTGGAACATGGAGATGTTGTTCCTGTTGGAACATGTTTACTTGTTGGGGATATCACAATATATATCTGCTATAATTAATACATCTATATACTTGGTAAAGGGTGGAAGGCTCGGCCTTATGCCCGGTGTTTTGTTCCTCTCTTGCCACCCTAGTTTCCGTCATACGGTGTTATGTTCCTTGATTTCGCGTTCCTTACGGTTGGGTGATTTATGGGACCCCCTTGACAGTTCGCTTTGAATAAGACTCGTCCAGCAAGGCCCAACTTTGGTTTTACCATTTGCCACCTAAGCCTTTTCCCCCGGGTTTTCGCGAGCCCGAGGGTCATCTTTATTTTAACCCCCCCCGGACCAGTGCTCCTTCGAGTCTGGCCCCAACGAGCTGACTACTGATGGGCCACCACGGGGAAACTCGAGGCTTGGTTTTACTCGTAGCTAGTCTCATCCGGATGTGCCCTGAGAACGAGATATGTGCAGCTCCTATCGGGATTTGTCGGCACAATCGGGCGGCTTTGCTGGTCTTGTTTTATTGCTGTCGAAATGTCTTGTAGTCCGGATTCCGAGATTGATCGGGTCTTCCGGTAGAAGGAATATCCTTCGTTGACCGTGAGAGCTTATAATGGGCTAAGTTGGGACACCCTGCAGGTAATATCTTTCAAAGCCGTGCCGCGGTTATGAGGCAGATGGGAATTTGTTAATGTCGGTTGTAGAAAACCCGAAGTTGACCTCAATTAAAATACACATCAACCGCGTGTGTAACCGTGATGGTCTCTTCTCGGCGGAGTCCGGGAGGTGAACACGGTGTTGGAGTTATGTCTGACGTAAGTAGTTCAGGATCACTTCTTGATCGCTACTAGCTTCACGACCGTGCTTTGCTCCTCTTCTCGCTCTCTTTTGCGAAATAGCCACCATATATGCTAGTCGCTTGCTGCAGCTCCACCTTACTACTATGTCCTTCCTATAAGCATAAATAGTCTTGATCTCGCGGGTGTGAGATTGCTGAGTCCCTGTGACTCACAGATTCTACCAAAACAGTTGCAGGTTCCGATGATGCCAGTGCAGGTGACGCAGCCGAGCTCAAGTGGGAGTTCGACGAGGAACGTGGTCGTTACTATGTGTCTTTTCCAGATGATCAGTAGTGGTGCCCAGTTGGGACGATCGGGGATCTGTGTAGCATTTGGGGTATCTTCTTTTATTTTGGTTCCGTAGTCGGACCTTGAGTGTACTCTGAATGATGGATGTTTATTTATGTCTTGTGTGAAGTGGCATTGTAAGCCAACTATGTATCTTTTTCCCTTATGTATTACATGGGTTGTGTGAAGATTACCTCACTTGCGACATTGCTTTCAATGCGGCCATGCCTCTAAGTCGTGCCTCGACACGTGGGAGATATAGCCGCATCGAGGGCGTTACAGCTGCCCTCACATAGTACAAGGTAGCCAGGATTAGGTTTGCTGCCCTCACATAGCATGAACAAACTCGGCATCACCACTTTATGCCTCCTTGTAGGTACATTGTGCTGACGCGTCCACTGTCGCATGTCCTTATACCAACCTTTTGCTGTTGTTAATGTAAGGGCGCATGTAAAATGAAGCGATCACACTGTTACCTTAGGGACATGTCTAACCAGTGTTATTGTTAATCTAATGCCTCCAGTGATAAGATGCAATTAAACTGTGTTACAAATGGCACTCCTGCTATTTTCCCCAGTATGATAAGTAAGTTGCTCCTTTATGCTGCTAAGTGTCCTGGTGTCCCCATGGTCCCATGCCCTTAAACCAACTCTTTAGCTGCTGTTGTTTGACTGTGTCCGGTAAACAAGCAATGCCACCATTAAAGTAATCCCATATTTGAGGAATCTCATTGTTGATCGTAATGCTTCTTGTAACATGAAGCATTGCTGACGTTTTAAAATTTCTACTGTCCTTGCGTGATTGCCATGAACATAATTAAGATGCTTCTTTTCATTTTGTATATGTTTCGTATATTCTTACTGACCAACAACTATTTACTTTCTATCTTTTTTTGTAGATAGGGATATCCATTTCACCTTGTTTCTATTGTGACCTTTTGGTGAACTGCACAAAACACTTTTTTTTGGAATGAGTGTCTTGTGAAGTTCAATTAAAATGTCACGTGGGCAACATCTCTCAATTTTGGTGGAACTGCACAAACTGGTGATTGGAGTTTCCAAAATCTCCGTCAAGTTCTGATGGTAATCTCGTGCAACATTTTATTAGCCTTTGCAAGATCAGCCGTCACTGTCACCACAATGGCACTTTATTTTAGTGGAACTGCACAAAAGGATAACAAAATTATAGTTGCACCTTACATGAGCCGGACAGCCAACCTTAATGTTCCTCAATTTTAGTGCAACTACTAAAGAAGGACCTGCCAGCTCACGAGAGCAAGTACTTCTTGCTAGCTGAATGATGCAATCTTTGCTTCATTTCAGGTGAACTGCAGAAAAAGGCGCATGAATTGAATCATGGAACTCCAGGCAGGCTTCATCCGAGTGGAGCTGCAGGTCGAGTAAAGGAGGCCACTATTAAAGTGAAATCATGCTCTCCTGGTTTGGGCTATGCAAACAGGAATACTCAAATATAGATGTTGTGACGGTCAAGAGAATTCGCCAAGTTCTTAGATTGTATGACATGGCTAGCCAACATGGATTTAATCCCGATATTCACTTTATCAAAAGGCTCTAATGGGTTGGTTCTGAATCTTGCAAGCTGGGAATCAATGAGATGTGTAGGCATCTTTATTGTACTTATTATTTGAATCTTATTTGTTTGTTCTGAATCTTGCAAGATGGGAATCAATGAGATGTGTAGGCATCTTTGTTGTACTTATTATTTGGATCTTATTTGTTGGTTCTGAATCTTGCAAGCTGGGAATCAATGAGATGTGTAGGCATCTTTGTTGTACTTATTATTTGGATCTTATTTGTTGGTTTTGAATCTTGCAAGCTGGGAAACATGTCATGATGATGCAGAGGACAACAACCATAACAAACAGTTCAAACTTGGTATTATTATCATTGTGAAAGTGCGACAAATGTGCTGATCGTGTGCGTCCTGAGAATAATAATTCTAACTGTTGTGCATGTTGATCCTGTGGCACTGATAGAACAAGCGAATGCATTGCTTGTTTTAAGTATAAATTTCTATTAAAGCTAATTAAATTTAAGTAAAGTGACCACTAACTCCTGTTATTAAAGTACCAATACAGACCCGCTCATGAACCGACGTGTGGCCGAGGGTGCATCTTCTGCCGGGCGTGCAGCAGACGAGGGAGGGGTAGTAACTGTTGTCGCCTGTACACTCTCAACTTACTGTTGAATCCAGTTCCCCAAGAGATGAAAAATGAACTGTTGCCGCCGCCTACACACTCGTTCACTCGAAGAGACTCCAATGGCGGTCCAAGGGGTGAGCCTGCTGGATATGGACTTCAGCAAGGAGTTCCCCTTTGAGTTTGCCGTTCAGTCCTATGGCTGCACCAAGTTGAATGTGATGTACACCAACGATACAGACTCGGTGAAGCTCTGCCTCACCACAGTCCTATGGCTGCACCAGGTTCTGGAGCATTCACCTGTTTCATCGGCAGCGCCGGCTGCACCTTCGCTACGGTGGAGAGAAGGAAGAACGCGATGATTCAGCCATCTGGTGCAACAAGCTTGTCGACATCCAGAAGCAATACAAGATCATCAGCAACCGGCTGGAGAAGGACTCCGTGGTTGACCTCGCTAAGACCATCATCGACCCCTGATATGCCAACATGAAAGAAGACGACCTGAACACATGGGAGGTACCTCTGAATCTAGCCTACATAACCTACGCGGCCAAGGACGCATACGCATGCTACGACATGTACAGGCAGATCTTGGACATGAGGGCGTGTCTGCTTCCCGTAACCGACGAGTACACGGACAGCCGCATCGTCATGATTAAGCGTGCCAGGAAGGTCTAGATGTTGTACTTTATCTGTTTATAAGCACCTTTATCATCTGAGTGTTTCATGCATTAGCCTATGTGTCGTAATTATCTGTTTTGTCCAAAATATTTCTTTTAAGAACCCATTAACCTGATTGCTTTTTTAGTGGCTATTTGCTTATGTATGTAAACTAGTTCACTTGTCCGTAAAGAAAAACTAGTTCACTCGACTGTCGTGCTTTGAATCTCCTTCCTCCCAACATATTCCCCTCCTCAGGTGGACCCAACAGGTCTCTGAATTTTCTCCCACTTTCTTTTTCGATGTAAACTGAGTTTTCTCCCAGTACTTTCCCCTAGAACCAACTCAACTGTCCCACATCTAGCCTAAAAAATAATAATACCCCATGTACTATTAACTCATCAAATTAAAATGATATTTTATTTTGTAAGTTGAAAGTTCCTACAAAATAATAATAATAATTGTTTATATATAACTTGGCAAGTTAACTCCTAGTGATTGCGTACATAAGCTTGCAAAGATTTTACTGATGTGCAATCATGTGTTTATGTTTTTATTACATTTCTCCGTCTAGCCCAACATGATATTTTCACCCAGCCTAGCAAGTCCACGGATTTCGAGAAAAATGCAAATGGGATTTAAACGGGCTGCATAGATGCTACATCAATGTTTCACCCAGCCCACCAAATGGACTAAAAAAACAAATGGACTGGCTGACATGTGGGCCAGTAGGTCGAAGCCTAAGAAGGCGTTGGATTTACATCCAACGGCCGGCATTCTTCTTCAATCTCTCGTCTTCTTTTCCCAGCGTTGCTACAACCACCTGCTCTAGCCTTCAGCGTCCAGCGGCGTTGTTTTGCGCTCCTCGGCGAAACGCTACCCCGCCGACAGCCAGGCCATCCCTCCACTCCACACCTCCTATTATTCTCTACCGAGTGTAGGCCCACCCCGCACCCGAACCAGTCAAGTTTCCCACTCCTCTCGGTCTGCGACTCCACTACTGCGTCTTCCCCATCTCCAGGTCGTTCCAGTCTGGGGCCTCGCCGTCGTCCACCGCCCTGGTGCACTCGGCGCGGCGTGGTCAACATACGAGAGTCATCGGAAGGGGACTGTGTGTGGAGAGCCTAACGGCTGGGACCCACGAGGTCCATGGTCGCACGCAAGGAAAGTTCCTCCTTATTACGCACTGTACGTGCACTGTACGTGGGAAGGGCTTCTGTATTTCGCGAGAAAAACGTTCCCCCCGCTGACAGGTCGAACCCACCAGCTATATCTTCGCACGCAAGGAAGTGCCTCCTTATTACGCACCAAAAAATGAATACCCCCTGCTAGCTGGGACCCACCATAGTGGGTGGCTGACTTGTGGGCCTACTAAGTTGACGAGGACGGAGGGCTTTGTCAACTTAGTCAATATGAACGATTCTAGCTCCAGTGACTGTACGATGTCCATCCAACGACCATAGTGCTTCTTCAACCTCTGGTCTTCTTGCTCCAGCCGCCCAAAGCAGCGCCGGTCGTGCCGCGTGCTCCTGCCTCTCGTGGCCGGCTGCGACGGAGGCCTCACCGCCCCTACTACTCCACCGCTGGCCCAAGGTATCCCTCTACTCACCCACACCCGCTGTTATTCTACGACGACGGTAGCCTCACGCCACAGCCGAACCAGAGAACCCTCGTACTCCTCTCCGCGTGGGCATCCACTATCGCGTCTTCCCCGGATCCGCGTCATCCCCTTCCTAGGCCTCGCCGTCGTCCACTGCCTTGGTGCTCTCGGCGCGGCGTGGTCAATGTGGTCAACGACCGACTTCCATGGGAAGAGTACTGTACGTGGAGAGGCTGACAGCTGGGTCCACGGCCACATCCCATTTTCTTTGTGATTTGCCAAGTAAATCGCTTTGTCAGGCCTGTTGGGCTGCAAATCTTTCAAGACGAGGAGAGCTTTCATTTGGCTGGCCGAGAAAATGGCCCATCAGTAATGGAAATGGGTTGTACATTTTTAAAACACATCAAATCGGCAATTAGTTTCAAATATCTTTTTTTTCATTTCAAGATTTTAAATTACATTAATTTTTATGCGTGGAGAATTTGTTGGATTTTATATTGATATACATTTATTTTTAAAATTAGTTTGAATGTGATTCGAAATTCCGTGATTAAAAACAGTTTGGACCGCACCGAAATATGCAAAATTTCGTATAATTTTTTAATCGTGGGCACAATATGGGCTGTAATGCTAACAAAAAGAATATGGGCTCCAAAAACAACCTTAATAATTAGCAAATGGGATGTAAATTATTAGAAATAATGGCAGATGGGCTGTATGCTGTTTTCCACAGATTTGAGGCTTTCCTAAAAAAAGGTTGACGCACAAGCAGTGAGTGTTGATGGCCATCCAACGGCCGTCGTGCTTCTTCAATCTCTGCTCTTCCTGCTCCAGCCGCTCAAACAAGCGCCGACGGGACAGCCTGCTCCCTCCTCCCCGCGGCTGGCTCTACTGCCGCGCAGGCCTCACCGCCCCACCTTACTCCCATCGCTGGCCTAGCCATCCCTCTACTCACCCACACGTGCTGTTATTCTCCGGTGACGGCAGACGAACCAGTAAACCCTCGTACAGTCGTACTCCCCTCCACGTGGGAAACAACTGCCGAGTCTTCCCTGCCTCCATGTCGTTCCCTTCATAGGCCTCGCCATCATCCACCACCCTGGTGCTCTCGGCGCGGCCTGGTAAACGTGGTCAACGACCGACATGCATCTGAAGTGGACTGTATGTGGAGAGGCTGACAGCTGGGTCCACGGCCGCACGCAAGGAAATGCCTCCTTATTACACGCAAAATAATGATTCCTCCACCTGTCACCAGGGACCCACCGAAAGGGCCTCTATATTTCGTGAAAAAAAACGTTACTGCCACTGACAGCTCGGACCCACCAGCTATATCTTCGCACGTAAGGAAGTGCCTCCTTATTACGCACAAAAAAATGAATAATCCCCCTGTTAGCTGGGACCCAGTATAGTGGCAGGCTGACTTGTGGGCCTACTAAGTTGACAGGGACGGAGGGCTTTGTCAACTTAGTCAATATGCACGATTCTAGCTCCAGTGACCGTACGATGTCCATCCAACGGCCATAGTGCTTCTTCAACCTCTGGTCTTCTTGCTCCATCCGCCCAAACCAGCGTCGGTCGTGCCTTGTGCTCCTGCCTCCTGTGGCCGGCTGCGATGCGCGGAGGCCTCACCGCCCCTACTACTCCCACCGCTGGCAGGCCATCCTCTACTCACCCCACCCCTGTTATTCTGCGGCGACGGCAGCCTTACACCGCAGCGAACCGGTGAACCTCGTACTCCTCTCACGCGTGGGCATCCATCGCCGCGTCTTCCCGGCTCCGCTCCTAGGCCTCGCCGTCGTCCACCGCCTGGTGCTCTTCGTGGCGTGGCCAACATGGTCAAGGAGGCGGCTTCCATCGACGCGGATTTGTGCGTGGAGAGGCGACAAGCTGGGTCCACGGCTGCAGCAAGGAAGTGCCTCCTTATTACGTGCAAAATAATTATTCCTCCACCTGACAGCGGGGACCCACCGGACGGGCCATCGTATTCCGCAAAAAAAACATTTCCCCCTGACTGATGGGACCCACCAGCTACACCTTCGCACGCAAGGAAGTGCGTCCGGGCAAAAAAATGATTTGCCCCACATTGCTGGGACCCACCAGCTACATCTTCGCACGCAAGGAAGTGCTCGGTCGGGACCCACTGGTCGGCGTGCGTGGCGTTCTCATTACGGTAGCGAACGTACGTATATACTTGGTGGATGTAGAGGCGCGCGCGATGTCGTAGTAGAGGCACACACGTGTCGTAGTAGAGGCGTGCGTGCGTAGCATGTACTGCGCACGTACAGCGCCGGTGCAAGAAATAAAATACGTCCACGTATGTGTACATACGGGTGGGGTCTCGAACGCCTACTCACGCATACGTACGACCAGGGCGAGTGTACATGGCTGGGTCGGAACAGAGAAACAACGTCGTCGTCTTCTTCATGGGGAGGCAACGGAATGCGTCGTGGTCATGGGGAGGCAACGGAATGCATCGTGTTCAGCGGGAGGCAAAGAAACGCGTGGGAGCCAAACGGCTGGGTCGGAACGGAATGCGTGGTCATGTTCATCGGGAGGGCTTGCATGGAACATGCGATGGAAACGAGGCCTGGCGTACCACACAACGGAGGAAACGTGTCGGCGTTCTGGGAACGGGGGTCCCCAGACTTGCCTGCCTGCGGCCTGCGGCGTGGCTCAATGGGGGGCCCATCACGGCCCATCTTCATCAACACAAGCTCAAGACTCTCGCGAGGAGCCAAGCCTCGCGGGGCGGACGACAGGGAGCTTCCTCGGGCACGGCCTCATCAGGCTGGCTCGTGAGGAGGCGGAGAGATCAAGGCGGGGTACCTCACGAGGTGCCCATGACGCAAGCTATGACGACCAAAGGCGCCGGTAGGCGCCAGCCCGCAGCTGATGTCCTCCTTTCCTCTTTGGTGCAAAGGGAGCAAGCGCGGCGAGAACATCAAGCAAAAGCATCCGTTTTGGTGCAACAAGACCAAGACCAGTCCAACGGCGGGAAGGAAGTCATTGTGGAGCCCAAGCCAAGGCGTCACCACGAGCCTTTGATGGCGAGGACCAACTTTAGTCAGGATAAGTGTACCAGATGTTCCCCTTCAAAATGGCCAATTGTTGGCGCCCTTCCCGCTCAATATTTGGGAAGAGGCCCAGGGCCTCTGCCTATATAAGTAGAGCTAGCCACCATAGTAGGGCAAGCTAATCGGTAGCTGGAGGCACCTTGAATAGAGAGAGAGAGAGAGAGCGACTGAACTCCCCCTAGCAGTTCATCGCACCAGCCAAGAACAGACCCTCGCGAGGCTATTCTTCATTGTATTGTTCATCACCATCAGCCCAAGAGGCAATCCACCACACCACAAACTAGAGTAGGCTATTACACCACAATGGTGGCCCGAACTAGTATAAACCTTGCGTCTCTTGTGTTGTTCCTTTCGTAGTTTAGATCCTAGCGAGGCGGCGGGGTGTAGGTAGGTAGAGGGCGAGATCTCCGCAGGCACCCCAGTGTTCGAACCTCAAGGGTCTGCCGGAACACGAAATCCGACAATTGGCGCGCCAGGTAGGGGTGCGCCGGAATTCGTGTTCCGCCGCCCTGTTCTCCGTCGACCACCGCATCCATGTCGGCCTTCGTCGAGCGCGCGAAGCGCTTGAGCTGCTCTTGCTTCCCGCGTCGCCCAGACGGCTCCCGTCGGCGGGCGCCCTCGTCGTTCCCCGTCGCCTGCCATCAACGCCACCACCGGCCCAGCGGGGAACGAGCAGCAAGCATCGTCCCAGCATCCCTCCGTAAGGCAAGACGGCCGCACTGCTACCCCCTCGCTCGTCCGGCTGGTTCGCCGTCTCGCGTTCGTTGCGCGCCATGGAGGCTCGAGCTGCGCTCATCGCGGCAAGCGAGCTCTGTGCTACCGTCCATCAGCGGCGTCTGAAGAGTGGCTCGACGCGCCACCGAGCTCGTCCGCGCGCGCGAAGGCTCCCGTGTCGTCCGTCCCGCTGCACCGCACCCCGCCCTGCGCGGGCGACGAAGCTCCAGGGGCGCCTCGGCCGCCTCCCCCTCAAGAAGGCGCCTTGGCCCCAAGGCGCGTGGTCCCTGGACGGAACCCGCTCCGTCCGGCGCTAGCATGGCAAGAGCAGAGCTGCCAGGAAGTCTGTCGCTCGCAAGAAGCTGCCCGAGTGCTCCCCGCTCCAGCTCGTCGCGACCACGCTCCTCCTACGGCACGTCAAGACCCCGCGCTGCTCCCAGCTGCAGCGCATGGGGACCCGCAAGACCAAGCTCTTCGTCACCCAAGGCCTCCCGTGGCCACAGCAGGTTGCCGTGCCTTCACCATCGAGCTGCGCAGCGTCGCGTGTCCCGGCAAGTTCAAGCCAGACCTGCCTCCTCGCTACGACGGTACGGCCGACCCCGCGGAGTTCCTCCAGCTCTACGAGCTGGGCATCGAAGCCGCCAACGGAGACGAGAAGGTCATGTGTCACGACCGGTTTTCCGGGTATTAATTTCCAGAAAATGGTCATTGTGCTCACCAGCCCCAGGATTACTGTTAGCTGATGAGGCACCAACTTGATACAGAAATTCCAGGCAAAATACAAAAATATGTAGTACAAGACCATTCTGGCCTGTGAGTACAACAAATGGTTTCTAGTGGTTGATGGCGGAAGCGGTAAGTGGATCATCAGTGTCCATGGAACTCCATTTCCCACAGGAACAGCTGACCAGGTTAACTCCTATCTTCGCGAGGCTGCTATCACCATTGCCTAGGTTCCGGGGCTGTCATCGCAATGCTCCTCTCCATGCAAGAAATCTGGCCAAGACAATAGCCAGGGACAAGCCAGTGAGTACTTTGAATGTACTCGCAAACATTATGAACACGGGTATAATATAAATGATAATCATGCGCTGAAACATTTTATGATCACATAAATCGGTCATAAAATAAAATCTCGATGCATGCAAGCAGGTTATTTATATGCAACATGGATATGCAATAATGGGGTAGAAATAACATGCACCGATCGAATTATCGAGCGGCGCCTCGAAAGGGCCATGATATGAAGCATGCCTCGATCGAGGCGTCTAAGCGACACCACATAAAGGGCTTATATGGTAAATAAATAACAAGCATGCCGCGATCGAGGCGTGCATGCGACGCCACATAAAGGGCTTGTAAAATAAATAACAAGCATGCCACGATCGAGGCGTGCATGCGACGCCACATAAAGGGCTTATAAAGTAAATAAATAACAAGCATGCCACGATCGGGCGTGCGTGCGACACCACATAAAGGGCTTATAAAGTAAATAAATAACAAGCATGCCACGATCAGGCGTCATGCGGCGCCACATAAAGGGCTTATAAAGTAAATAAATAACAAGCATGCCACGATCAAGGCGTGCGTGCGACGCCACATAAAGGGCTTATAAAGAAAACAATTATGGTGAATATCCAGGAGGTAGAACCGTCCGGGGATACTCAATAAATCAAGTAATGGCAATAGTTAGTCCATGATAAAATAATCATAATCATCATAATCAACACAAGTCACAAATCATGATCCATGTTACGGTTTAGCGGTTTCTCCTCGAAGACCGACACTAAGACCGACACTTGACCCAACCTGTTGTAGTCCTTCACCATGGACACGGCTATTGAATAGGTTTAATACCTCTGCAGAGGGTGTACTCTTTACCCACGAGTAGCAGTTTCTTTAGTCCATCGGGACTAATTCCGTCTCTGATCTTTTAATCGAAAACACGCGACTTGCACACACCAGCTTAACTTTACTCGTGTCTGGAATCACCCACGACACTTGTTAAGCAAAACTCTAAGTGGGGAGGCTACAACCTCGCATAGCATGGGATCAAATTTCTATCGCGCGCTCTAAGGGGTGCCCCCCTCTCGGTCCCAACCGGAAACACCCATGCTCCCGGACCAGGTGGCATGCCTACCGGATGCAGCTGATATCTTCCACCATGGCCTCTCTGTACGGTGTGTGCCAAGACAAGGGTTGACAACTTACTGAACCATACCCTACCTACGGCAAGGACAAGTGGCAGCTGAAACAAGCATGGGGTTTTTGGAACAAGACTCGATCCACGGCCGACTCAGAGGCTTAAGTATTCCTGCATGATATGTATAACAAACATATTTCAATCAACAGAATCACCGCTCATTATACCTTACTATGACATACCGGACATAACTGTCGCAACGGAGGCCGGGGGCAAGCTCACGCCTACCCAAGGCAGAGGCTTCCCCGGACTTCTTTCCGGCATGCATGCAAGGCATGCGAGGGTGATTTTCATCACATGTATATCCATTTCCAACAGCAAGGAATCTCCAATATGCATTCATGCAAATGATCGTATTACCACATAAAATAACGAGTTTTCCGAAATAAGGTGGTGTTATAATCGTGTCAACCATCACACCAAAAATATTATGCCAGGGTTCAGGATGCTTGCCTTCAAGGTGTGGAGAGGTGGGGGTGCTCTCCAAAACTTTTGAAAGTTTTCTTCTCTCTCTCCAAGATCCTATTTTAAATAAATTTGAATTAACCCACATTTTCAAAACAGCACAAAAATTTGTTTGAAATTTGTTGTAATAATTATGAAAATAAACTAGACAGTATTTGGGACACAACAGAAAAAGAATCGAGTCATTTGGGGTAATATTTAAAAAGTTATAGCCAGTCAAAGCTCTGGTCAAAATCTGTTTTTAAAATAAAACAAAAAGAAAATGTTTCAGTCACGAATACGCTTTCTAAGTAGGGGTTACGTACTTGGGGTTTTATGCTTTCACTTAACCGACGTGGACCGGTGCGGGGTCACTGACAGTGGGTCCAAGGGGCCCACTGGTCAGGTTTGACCAGTCGACCCTCCCTCCTCTTCCTCTGCCCGAGAGGGGGCGGGACTCCGGCGGCGATTGGCGGCTCCTCGCGGGGCCCCGAGGGCTGGGATGGATCCACCACTCCAGGGCGGTCCTCCCGGTGGTCGCCAAGCAGGTGGGGACGGAGGGAGCCGCCGGCGGCGAGCTCCTCGGCGGAGGTGGCCTCGGGAGCTTTTGGGGCTTCTGGCTATGGTGGTTCCCGAGCGGATCTGAGGTGTTGGGCGGTTCCGTAGGGTCATGGGGAGGAGGATGGAAGCAGGGGAGGTGCAGGGGCTTTGGCCTTGGCCGATTTTGCGGAGCGAGGTGGCGGCCGATCCTGCCGGAGTTGGGGAAGAGAGTGGCCCCTGGCCAACTGGGGAGGGGGGAGGCTTCCTACCGCTCGAGTGAGGCTGCTGATGAGCCTAGGCAGGATCAAGAGGGATTTATATAGCCCAGCGAGGTCGGTTCCCGTGGCCGCGGATAAGCTTGCCGGCGAACCGCCTCTCTGATTGCGGCAGGGCGACGTGGTGGAGGCTAGCGGGGTCGGGAGGGCGAGCGGATGAGGACGGCCTACTCACGAGGGCAGCTGGCGAACGGAGGAGGCTCGGGCGGCACCGTCCGTGGCAGAGGCGCACTGGGACGTCGGCGTGCTGCCAAGAGTGCCCTGACGGCAGCGCTGTAGGGTGCCAGGGCGGCTTGGGGGTTTCTGGTGAGTGGATGAGGCCGGGGGTGGGCTCTGCAGGTGAGCAAAGGTCAGGCGCGGATTAGGCGCGACAGCGGCTCAGTCTTGTGGCTGCGTTGGCGCGCTCTGGGCGCGCCCAGTGCACGCCCACCATCTGCTCGGCGAAATGCCATGGCCTGCTAGGTGGCTTGGTTGGAGCTGGGGATTAACATGTCTAGTCTAGGGGTAGTTGGGATGCTAGTGGACATGCTTGTTGGGTCAGAGGATCAGGTCCACAATGCAAACCAAAACTCATGGCAAATCTGTTCATGCTCTCAAGGTATTTGACAAAATGCCACGGGCACCTACGCATTTCTTGGAGTGGCCAATTCTTCCATATTGGGGTCTCTTTAGATGAGTAAGAGGGTGGTGAGGTTAGTTTGTGAAAAGCACAAACTTGTTAGTGCAAGTTTTGCAGAACTTCAATTCTGGATAGGAGGTAAGTGGCATCATTTCATGAACCAAAAATATTCCAATGAGCCCATCCTCCTGGACATAAGGTTTTTTAGGACGTGCTATAAGCAGGAGAAAGGATCAAGGGCAAAAGAGCAAGCAAAAATACGGTTGCTGTACAAACCATCAAGTTGGACCAGAATGAAAGTGAGGTTGATTCACTCAAATTTTTCAAAGAACATCACTGGGTTTTTGCATAAAGTTGAATCATATGCTGCTACTAACATCCCAAAATTTTGGTGGAAGCTAGAAAGAAATATTTAAATGGGTTGTAGTGTAAAACTGCTCACTGGACCAGATTTGAAAATTTTGTGTAGAGCTCAAAATATTCAACGAATGAAATATCTTTTTGCATAAAAGTGATTTAGAAACATCACATGACATCTCCAAATTTTTGTGGGATTTTTAAATAAATTTATAAAAGGGTTGCAATGCAAATGGGGTCCTAAACTTATGAAAAACCATTTTAGAGAGATAAAGCTCAGGGATAAATAATTATATAAATAATCCTACTGATAAAAGAATTTTTTTTATTTGAGAGGGTAAATGAGTCCAATAATAATTGGAAAGATTTTACTAGGGGTGAAAACTCCACAACTTAGGGGAAAAGAGAGGCTCTGAGATCAAGAATAAATCCAGAAAAATAAAAATTTAATTTCCTGGCAAAATTTTAATTAATAAAACAAGGTTAAAATTTTTGGGGTGTTACATCATGGCGAACTGGTTTCCCATGGCGCTCAAGGACGGGGCCCACTTTGGCTCTGAACACGGCTCGAGAACAATCTCCTCACTGGGGACGAGATGCTTTTGCTTCATCGCCAACTTCAAGGTACTCGTGACCGGCCACCCGCCGTGGCGACATCGCTGCATCAAGCAGCAACCAGGGAGACCACAGAGAAATACATCGGCGCTTCAACAACGCGCCTCAAGATTCCCAAGGTGACGGAGGAGGCCATCATCTCCGCCTTCTCCGGCGGTGTCGCGACATCAAGATGAAGGAGGAGCTGGCGATGCATGAGGACTTGTGCACTTCCTTGGAGCTTTCAACTTGGCGACCAAGTGCGCCCGGGGCCGAGGAAAGGCGTCTCTCCTCCTCGAGCTGCACTGCCGAGACCCGGAAGATAAAGCCCAAGGCCAAGGATGTGAGCGCAAGGGGCTGCCGTGCTCATGGCGAACCGGACACCAAGCGGGGCAGAGATTAGCCCGAGTCTTCCAAGGGCAGCCGGTACTGCGTGTACCATGACCTCCACACCCACAACACCAACGAATGACAAGAAGCTCCGAGCCGTGCGAGAAGGGAGGATCGGCCGACGTCCCGACCGCAGCGACCGGGGCTACGACCAAGGAGGAGGAAGGAACGCAGGGCGCTGGGAAGACCGCGGCCCTCGCCAAGGGTGGCGTGACCAACCTCGCGAGGATCGCTGGCGGGACCCGCCTCGCGAGGGAGGCTGGAGGGATCAGCCTCGCGAGGATCGCCCGCAAGGCAATGCAGGCCTTCCTCCTCTGCCGCCGTAGCCAAGGAGAAATGAAGACCATCATCAGGACGAGGGGGCTGGGGGCTTCCAGGCCGCATGCGATCGCTTTGCATCTGGGCGGAGCTCAAGCCCCAGCCTCTCAACGCATCGTCAAGCAGTTCGCCCGCAAAGTGAATGCAGTCCTCCCCAAGCTCGAAGCCACACACCCCCTCAGGTGGTCGGCGTGCGCCATCACGTTCAGTTCAGCGGATCAGCTCAAGTGTGCTGCCACAGCCGGAGTCCTCCCGATGCTTTGCTCCCCAATCATCAGCAACGTGCTGGTCACCAAGACCCTCATCGATGGCGGGGCAGGGCTCAACGTCCTGTCTGTGAAAACGTTCAACAATCTCCAAGTGCCTTACAATCAGCTTCAGCCAACCAAGCCTTTCTCTGGGGTCACCGTCGGCTCCACGGTCCCGATTGGGCAGGTTCGCCTCCCTGTCACCTTGGCGCCGCGACAACTACCGACCGAGCTCGCCGACTTCGGCGTCGCCTACATTACCGCCATACAATGCCATCCTCGGGTACCCAGTGCTGGCCAAGTTCATGGTCGTAACCCACCAGCTACAACGTCCTCAAGATGCGGGAAGTGGCGTAGTCATCACGGTGCCACTGCAAAGTGAAAGACGCGGCGTGCTCCTAAGCGAGCCTTCGAGCCGCATCCTTTGGAAGACCGGATCGCGGAAGCAGGAGGCTTCCGAGACCGCCCCAAGAAGAAGAAGGCGTCGTCCGGACCGGCCCCTCGGGGAGGCGGGACCCTCGAGGTCGCGCCTCCTCGAGAGAACCTCCTTCATCGCATAGGAAGCGTGCGGCGCCCTCCTCGAGGCGAGGCTCGGGGCTCCCCACGGAGGGCCACCGACCTTGCTAAGATCATGAGGGGGCGCTTGGGCACCACTTGAGGCGTGTTTGAAGCACGTTTCCCTCAAGAAGGAGCGAAGCAAGGAGGGCCGAACCCTCAGGAGTTCATCAGCAAGATCATTCAGGAGCTGCAGGAGTCAAGAGTCATGAGTGGCAGCCGCCGCTTACCTGCCGTAGCTCCCCATCCAGGCGAGGATGGTGGGCTGCGCTTCTGCATCGACATACAAGGGCTCAACCGAGCCGCCTCTCAGGAGCGCCTCTGGCCCTCTCGCGTGGGGCGCTGCGAAGGTCCACCCCACAGCTACGTTCGCATGCCTTACGGCTTGCCGAACGCAGCTGCCTGCGCCAGCGCCTCATGAGTGCATCACGGAGGCTCAAGAGGCTAGGCGCCCGCAGCCCAGCAAAGATGGAGATGGTCCACGAGCCACCAGCGCCTCCGGAGCCTCCTGAGGCCCCTGAGCCTGTGGGCTCGTGAGGATCGGCTCCCGCAGCCCACCGAGTCTGCCGCACGAACACCCTTTCGTCTTCAACGCTATCAGGTGACGTCTTTCAAGTTTCATTTCCAGCTGGGAGCGCCCCCCGTGTATCCCTTTTACTTCATGTTCCTAGCTTATCTTGTTGGGGGCGCCCCTTGGGCTGCATCATCCCTAGGTCGCTCGGGTCCGACCCGGCGATGTTCGTCTTCTTTGCGCTTATCTAAATGGACTTGCTCCTTCGTGATTAGCATGCTTGACCTAGTTTCGCTCAAGCGACACCAAGCGATGGAGCAGCTCCCTAACAACCACGGCGGCTTGCGCATGGGTCCGTCCCCCGCAGCGCCGACAAACCTGAATGGCTGAGCTCTGGCCGCGGCAGCCCCGCATAGCGCCACCTTGTCAACCCTTCAGTGCCTCGTCACCCCTCCGGGGCAACTAACGGCTGACTGTCGATTGTCACGGTAAACTTGCGTTCTTTCTGTGATGAGCCTGCAGGATCTCTTCAAGGAGCAGCGCCAGGCGAGGCCCCCACGGTGTCTCCTTCACTCTCATCCGCGTGAACCGCTTGCATGTTAAAGGGGGGGGTGCCTGAGCATCGCTACTCAGGGCTCCTACTGGCTCTCCAGCCCTCACCCTCTGGCCTTCATCACGGCATCGCGACCTGGCATACCAGCGACGACTGAGACTTGCTCGAGGGTCGGGACCCGAGGACGTAGAGCAGAAAGGGGAGCAAAGGCGAGAGGGGAGGGACACGCGAGGACCTCGCCAAGTGACTCATCGCCTGCCGATGCACGGACCCTGCAGCACACCAGGAAGCGACTCCTGATTCTCGAGATAAGTCACCCTCCGGAAGCACTAACTAACACGGCACCGTCCCCTCACCCAACGCAATCCCATGTTAGCAATGTCGCTATCCTTTCTCACCGAACAATGGCTGCTTGAGCGCTAAGGGGGACCTCCTGAGCATCGCGACTCAGGGGCTCTTACCGGACCCCGGGCCTCTCACCTCCTGGCCTTGACCACGGCATCGCGACCTAGCATACCAGCGACGGCTGAAGCTTGCCTTGGGACTGAGACCTGTCGGCGCAGAGCGTCAAGCCCTCGCAAGGTTTGAAAGGGAGAACTGAGCTAACTCGCACTGCTTCACAACAAGGATCACATTAACAAACAGGACCACAGGCACCTTACAAGCCCCCACGGGGCGCGCTTTTGATTCCTCGCAGGGAGTAGATCCTAAAGAACGCTAGCTACACGCGCTCCTGCAAGAGACGCCAACATAAACAGTGGGCCGTCAGGCACCGACGCCAACCCCATCCAGATCAGAGGCGGCGACGTCCTGCCGATCCCGCCCTGCTCTGAGAGCGGCGCAGGCTCGGGGGCTCGTAGCTGTCGTCGCTCGTCTCCGGAGTCACGAAGAGCTCGGCGGAGTCGCTGGATCCTCCGACGCCTCCACCGCCTGAGGAGCTGCCGAGGGAGTGGTCGGCGAGCCTAGACCTCGCCGCGGCAGGGCCTCGATCACCTCTCCCGGGGCAGCACTCCAGCCAGCGCCCTTCCGCATCAAAGACCTTGAAGAGCATGACCGAAGCGCCGTAGTACTCCAAGTGGATCGCGAGGGCGCCCCTCGCCCTGCAGACCCGGGCGATCTCGCCCCAGCCTCGAGTCATGAAGACCTCGCCCGGGGCAATGACCGCAACCTCTGCCCCGGTCGCAAGGGTGCCGCAGCCGGCGTGCTGCAGCCAGAGCTCCAGGGATCCTCCCCGCGGAATCGCGGAGGCGAAGAAGGGAGGAAGGCGAATCCAAGACCGAGGAGGCATGGCGGCGTGGAGCACGAACTCTCGGGAGGAGCCCTCGGCGTGGACTCCAGGGGGAACGACGCGCACCTTCGTGACCCGCCGGCGCCGACGGCGGCGTCGCCCGTGGCATTCGGCATCAACCCCTTCAGAGCCCTCAATCTAGGCGTACAAGGGAAGCGGGAACCCCGGTGGTGGCCGCTCGCACCAGGGCCTCGACACCACCTGGTGGGCACCCTCATTCCGATGGCAGAGGGCTAGCCGTTTCTTCGGCGGGAGCGGGTCAGGGCCCTCTCGGGGAGCCTTTCCTTTCTCCGCCACGGAGAACCGGCGGATCGGAGCCATTGCAGCAAGACGGAGCAAGGACCGGGAAGAAGGAGAAGCAAGAAGAAATGGACTGGAAGGGTACGCGTAGTTCCGTACTTAAAGCCAGAGGAGGTGTAACACCCCGAACACACCCGCCGGTGGACGTTACTCCTGGCGGGATCTAGACTGGCCCCACAGATCAATACTAGTCTTTTCTGCGCACTTTGTCCTCACTCGTGCGCACCCGGGAGCAACTTCCCGGTTGGTCACCCATCCTGAAACTACTCCAAGCTGAGCACACTTAACTTTGGAGTTACATCGAATGGGCTCCGGAAAAGAAGGAATTCCTTATTGATATGAGTAGTCTATCATCCCTAATAAGCGAGCTATTACATACACCCCCACTCGGAGGAACCGATGTCCTCATCGGGCCACGAACGTTCCCTCTTGGCACAACCGTCTCATGCATCGGTCCGATACATGTGCCATGTCGTGTGCACGACGGGTCACAAACGTCATGAACAACATGACCGCGCACCTGTCGCAACCATCCGTGTAACGCGGTCGGCTCGATACCAACTTATGCGCCCGGACACACCGCGGTGGGCGTTACTCTGGCGGGATCTAGGCGGCCCCACAGATCAATACT
This sequence comes from Aegilops longissima, assembly GCA_021605205.1. NCBI lineage: Eukaryota > Viridiplantae > Streptophyta > Magnoliopsida > Poales > Poaceae > Aegilops > Aegilops longissima. Next base: position 325,367,027 of record CM038677.1, read on the forward strand.
AGTCTTTTCTGCGACTTTGTCCTCACTCGTGCGCACCGGGAGCAACTTCGGTTGGTCACCCATCTGAAACTACTCCAAGCTGAGCACGCTTAACTTTGGAGTTACGTCGAATGGGCTCCCGAAAAGAAGGAATTCCTTATTGATATGAGTAGTCTATCATCCCTAATAAGCCAGGCTATTACATACACCCCACTCGGAGGAACCGATGTCCTCATCGGGCCACGAAACGTTCCCTCTTGGCACAACCGTCGTGCATCAGTCCGATACATGTGCCATGTCGTGTGCCACGACGGGTCACAAACGTCATGAACAACATGACCGGCGCACTGTCGCAACCATCCGTGTAACGCGAGGGTCGGCTCGATACCAACTTATAACGCCCGGACACACCCGCCGGTGGGCGTTACTCTGGCGGGATCTAGACTGCCCCCCAGATCAATACTAGTCTTTTCGCGCACTTTGTCCTCACTCGTGCGCACGGGAGCAACTTCGGTTGGTCACCCATCCTGAAACTACTCCAAAGTGAGCACGCTTAACTTTGGAGTTACGTCCGAATGGGCTCCGGAAAAGAAGAATTCCTTATTGATATGAGTAGTCTATCATCCCTAATAAGCGAGCTATTACATACACCCCCACTCAGAGGAACCGATGTCCTCATCGGGCCACAGGAACGTTCCCTCTTGGCACAACCGTCTGTGCATCCAGTCCGATACATGTGCCATGTCGTGTGCCACGACGGGTCACAAACGTCATGAACAACATGACCGCGCACCTGTCGCAACCATCCGTGTAACGCGGTCGGCTCGATACCAACTTGTAGCGCCCGGACACACCCGCGGTGGGCGTTACTCTGGCGGGATCTAGACTGGCCCCACAGATCAATACTAGTCTTTTCTGCGCACTTTGTCCTCACTCGTGCGCACCAGGGAGCAACTTCGGTCGGTCACCCATCTGAAACTACTCCAAGCTAAGCACGCTTAACTTTGGAGTTACGTCGAATGGGCTGCCGGAAAAGAAGGAATTCCTTATTGATATGAGTAGTCTATCATCCCTAATAAGCCAGGCTATTACAGGAGGCCAACCGTCGGCCTCCACGATCGCAGGTAATCATGACTCGCTTTGCATGCAGGGACTTGTCAATTCGTGCAGTCGCCGAGGCGTTATGGGGAAGTGGAGACACCCACGTCCAATTAACCGCCAAGCGGCGCCCAAGGCTGCAGGCTGTTAGGGCCCACGGCGCTTCGCACTTGCCCCTTCGCTTCTCTGCTCGTCCAAGTCCGGGCGCGCCTTGGGCCCGGGGCTCTGTCGGTGTTCAGGAGCAGGGGTCCCAGACTTGCTGCTGCGCCTGCGGCGTGGCTCAAGGGGGCCCATCACGGCCCATCTTCATCAACATAAGCTCAAGACCCTTGTGAGGGGCCAAGCCTCATGAGGCGGGACGACAGGAGCTTCCTCGCACGGCCTCATCAGAGTGGCTCGTGAGGAGGCGGAGAGATCAAGGCGGGGTACCTCACGAGGTGCCCATGGCGCAAGCCATGACGACCAAAGGCGCCCAGGAGGCGCCCGACCACGCAGTGTCCTCCTTTCCTCTTTGGTGCAAAGGGAGCAAGCGGGGAGAGCATCAAGCAAAGGCATCCGTTTGATTGCAACAAGACCAAGACCAGTCCAACGGCGGGAAGGAAGTCATTGTGGAGCCCAAGCGGCGTCACCACGAGCCTTTGACAAAGGCGAGGACCAACTTTAGTCAGGATAAGTGTACCAGATGTTCCCCTTCAAAATGGCCAATTGTTCGCGCCCTTCCCGCTCAATATTTGGGAAGAGGCCCAGTGCCTCTGCCTATATAAGTAGAGCTAGCCACCATAGTAGGGCAAGCTAATCGGTAGCTAGAGGCACCTTGAATAGAGAGAGAGAGAGCGACTGAACTCCCCCTAGTAGTTTATCGCACCAGCCAAGAACAGACCCTCGCGAGGCTATTCTTCCTTGTATTGTTCATCACCATCAGCCCAAGAGGCAATCCACCACACCACAAACTAGAGTAGGGTATTACACCACAATGGTGGCCCGAACTAGTATAAACCTTGCGTCTCTTGTGTTGTTCCTTTCGTAGTTTAGATCTTAGCGGCGGCGGGTGCGGTAGGTAGAGGCGAGATCTCCGCGCACCCCAATGTTCGAACCTCAAGGGTCTGCGGAACCCGAAATCCGACAAAGCGGACCTCCTACGTTCAAGCGGGTCCTGTTGATCGGGAGGGTGTGGCGTACCGCAAAAAGAGGAAGCGTACCTCCTACGGTCAAAGCGGGGTCTGTTGATCGGGAGGGTGTGGCATACGCAAAAGCAGATTTAAACGGACCTCCTATGGTCAAAGCAGAGTCTGTTGATTGGGAGGGTGTTACGTGCCGCAAAAGCAGATTTAAACGGACCTCCTACGGTCAAACGGGGTCTGTTCGCCGGGAGGGTGTGGCGTGCATCGCAGAAGCAGGACTCCATGGAATATTGTTCATCTCCACCGTCGACCTCTTCCGGCCTCCACGGGCTCCTGTTCATCCAGCCTCCCCGCGCTACTCCACCGCTCTTGTTCAACCACCCCTCCACCTTCTCTGTTCATCCAGCCCTCCACACCACGGGATCTGTTCAACCACCCCTCCACGGGCACCCCTCCACCGTCTCTGTTCATCCAGCCCTCCACACCACGGGTCTGTTCAACCACCCTCCACGGGCACCCCTCCACCGCTCTCTGTTCATCCAGCCCTCCACCACACCACGGGTCCTGTTCATCCGGAGGCAACGCCACCGCTCCTTGTTCATCAAACCCCCCATAGCGCTCCTTTGTTCATCCCAGAGGCTGCATCGATAGGCTTGATTAGCAGCGATGGCGAATTGCTCGATCGGGTTCGATTAACGACCATCGATCGGTCGCTCGGGTTCGAGAACGCGTAACTCGCGGTCTGTCGCTTCGGGTTCGATTAGAGCCCAACGCCTTGCTTGGCTTGATTAGAGCCAACGCCACACACACACGCTTACATGTACGAGAGAAAGCGCAGATCGCTCGTCCCCGACCTCCCACCGTGGCAGGAACTCCCCGAAATTTTCCTCGCCCTCGCTTCTACCACGGTTTTTCCGTCATGGGCGGCCCAAAGAATGTCATGCAGCTGCGTCTCCGGCCCACCTAGGGCGAAAATCCCATTTTACTGTCATGATTTTTGTCATAAGTAGGAGCCCACCACATCTCGATGATACCGGGTTTTGTCACAATTATCGTCATAGAAGTGTCATATGTATGACAGAAAAAAATTTCGTTCGGCCCAAAATGTCACGGATGTGTCTTTTTTTTGTAGTGATGCCCGTTCTCAATGAGTTGTTGTACTTTCCTTTGGATTTCCTTAGTTTCTTCCGAGGTGATGCGGTATGGTGCCTTGTTTGGTAAAGGTGCACCTAGGATGAGGTCAGTGCGGTGTTCGATGCCTTGAAGTGCTGGTAGTCCGTGAGGTAGCTCATTGGGAAACACGTCTGCGAACTCTTGTTATAGATTAGACAACACTAGAGGTAGAAGGGGAGAGGTGTTAGTTCTTGGTGCTTCATCTTTGCACACTAGTACATAGTGAAGAACACTCAATGGGCTCTCACACACATCTCTCCTATCTCTTTTGGTGGCTAAAAGCACTAAGTTTTTCTTGTCGCTCATCGTGGAGGCACTCAATTTTGGCTTGTGGCGCTCACTCTCTTTTTGGTGGCTCATTCTCTAACTATTCTCTCCAGGATGGGTGGATGCTTCCTTGTCGGCAATCACTTGGCTTGGAGGCATAGGTCGTAGCACATACTCCTTTCCCTTCATCTTGAAGCTATAGTGATTGGTTCGCCTGTTGTGGATGACGCCTCGGTTGAATTTCCAAGGTCGTCTAATGCGGAGCATCCTACGGTCATTCCCATGGACCTACCTGCGTCTCCTAAGACACCACATGGACCAATGACTAGAGCTCGAGCGAGGGCTAGTGAAACTAAGGTGAACTCATTCCTCTCCAAACTTACCATTCATATGAGACATGGCTACTACCACAAGCGGAAACCCTATGTGTGATCAGGTACTTAGAGGGAAGCCACAGGACAACTACATCCACTGGACAAGGCGACGAGGACACCGAGCACAAGGACCAAGAGAACAAGCCGTCAGACATCCGAGGTCGACGAATGACTGCACTGGACGTCCGACCCCGACCGGAAATCCGACATCGCCCCTCCAGAGCCAAAACACCAGACGTCCAAACCCAACCGGACGACCGGACCCCCGCAAGCCACCGGACGTCCGGTAGTGGCCGAACAACCGATGCATGTCTGTGCACAGTGTTTTGGGCCGAGGCCCATGTACCCATTCACCACCTAGACTATATATACTCCTCCTCCTCCCTCTTATTAGGGTTAGCAAAGGATTAGCCCATGTTAGATATCTTTTCTCATGCACTTGAAACACACTCCATTGGAGACCGAGGCCTCCGCGGAGAAGACCCCAAGTGGATTCAAGACCCCGCAAGGGAAGATCCCCTCGTGGATTCAAGACCCCGTCTCCGGATTGGGAATAACTACTGCCTCTTGCATGGTCCTTTGTTGCGTTTGAATCTTGTATCACTCTTTGTGTTCATGGATCTAGCACATGTGTGATTGTTCTCGTTGATTTGAGTGTTTTCCCTCGTGATTTTCCTCGTGTTTCCCGTCGTGTTCTTTGCTTTCTTCGTAGGATCCCCTCCATTTCGTGAAAGATCGGCCCTAGGGTATCCACCCTATATCATCTTGGTATCATGAGCCAATGTTGATCACGAATTTGGAGTCCTTGCCCCAATTTTTCTAGCCTAATTTTGTCCCAATTTCAAAAAAATCCCCACAAAAATAGTCCCAAATGTATTTGTGATTTGTTGGTGTGATGAAGTTTTGTTGGATTTGATCCGTGGATTTGATGTGTTGCAGGTAGATCTAGCTTCCCCCCCCCCCCATCAATTTGCCCATTTCATTCCACAAATTCGTCCAATTTTGACCAAATTTCTCTTGTCCACCACGAACCCTAGAAGTTCATCCCGTGCCCAGAATCGCCCAGGCACCGGACAAACAGACAGTACAGGATGTCCGACAACCACCGGTCGTCTGACCCGTACCGAATGTCCTACCAACCCTGATGAAACTGAATATTTTTCAGCCAGAAATTTTCAGCCACTGCCCACTCTTTCGCATTGCCATTCCATACCACCTCCGATAAATCTGACACGTTTGTTCTTTGAGAACTTTAGTTGTGGTTTCCTTTTCCTAACGTGTTTTGGCTACTTAGGGATGGTTCGACAATGACATCACCACCACTCATCTTCGTCATCGACAGCGACCACCTCACAATCTTGACACCCACGACCGTAAGCAAGGAAGGTAACTTCGACGACACCTTTGTGTATTCCTTACCATTGCATTGATAACCTCCATAGCTCATTTTGCATCTCTTTCCCATCAAGACTAGCCATTGAGTATTGCCGGCAATGTTACTTGTGCACATTAGTGACCATCATTCCCATTGCATACATACCGTATCATCTTGGTACATACATCTTGATATTGTATCACAAGATTGTCATCGCATATACACAGTTGCTATCTTGGTTCGTGAAGTTTTGCATAAGTGGCAATCGAAAGAGCTCAAAGAGATAGAGCCAACAAGCTTTTAAGGAAAAAAGAAAGATAAGCAAAGAGCTTTTAAGCAAGAACCATAGCATCATACTACATTAAGATTGTCATACTCGATCATCTTGGATCATACCATCGGAACACCATACATATAACATACTTGGGATAGAAGTCATTGCATTTTTTCTTTGTAGGTTGTGCACAAGTCAGGTATCCTCCTATTGTGCAATCATGCTAGCGTCCCTCTTGTGTTGTGCAACAAGAGCCTTTTCCGTGGATTCCACATTTTGAGCTCATTTTTGGTTGCACGACCCCATCTATCCTTCTGTGTGTGTTTCCGTGTACCATACCTTGTTATTGGTCTACTTGTTGCATTTGTGAATTTGCGAATCTTTTTCAACATTATTGAACCTCGCTAACAATTGCATGAATTTTGTGCCACCATCCTCACCAAGCTCCACCATAAGCTTTATTTGTGTAGGTGTGAGAAATTGACGAGATACGGTACCAATTGTGCTATTTCCTTGCTACACTATGGAGTGATCATTGATCCATTCTCAACATCGGCGAAGGTACATTTGGTATGGTTTTTTACTTTCTTCCACTCACATATTTGCTTGCAATGATGGATATGCCAACTACTTCTTCGAACCCACTCTTCGTCGAGAAAGATGAGGACCCAAACAACTACGTCACCAAGAACCACCTCTTTGGCACATAAAGAGCTTTGCATCAAGCACAAGAAGCGTTGGGCGAACACATCGACATACTCGCCACCGACTTGCGTCAATCCGCACAACGTATGAAAGAATACTTCGACACATCTATGGCATCTCTCAAGGAGGACATACAAGGCATGATGGCCAATCGCTTGTCTACCTCTTCATCGAACTCAAGACAGAGCCACTCAATGTGGGGACCCCGACTCATAAGTCGTGATCACTGAATGCACGTGTACAGTGATCCCAGAGATCAATGCTCACTGAACACACATAAGCTGAATAACAAGAGTCTTACATCCATACATACCGTCTTACACAAATTATGACCATTATGGTCAAGTCTTACATAGATAAAGCCATAAGGGCTGAATACCAAATCAACTTAAGCAGCGGAAATCTTCATCGATAAGTAGAATCCATGCCATCTGCCTTAACCCTATAGGCATTTTGACTGGGAAACATCCTAGTTCGCATGTTCATCTCCGAAGAACTCTTCTTCGAACTCCTGTTCTTCCATGCCTGGCCAATTAAATAACCAGTGGCAAGCTAATGAGTACTTTGAATGTACTCGCAAGCAACCCATGTTTTGGCTCAAGATACAACAATGCATGACATAGGTAAATTTTTGCAGAAAGCTAATTCTGTTGTGTTGTGACATGTTCAATAACTGGTAAACCATGCATCGTATGAATTCAAGTAACCATAGGGGCTGGTTACAGATATCAACATAAAGGGAGTGGGCTCCAACCCAACTCATCCATGTCAAGTCCTTTGACTTGACCCAAGTAGTTCTTCCCACACACACTGGTTTGTAAACAAGTGTACGTACCCCAAGAGCGGTTACCCAACTGTACTTGACCGTGGACATGACTATTCGAATAGTTTTACACTCTGCAGAGGTTGCACACTTTACCCACAAGATCCGGGGAACTTCCATGTCATCCACGACCCGCGGTACCTCAAGTACCTGAGGTAAGCACCCGATCACTATCTTTCCCTAGACGACACTAACAAGGAGTCCACTCGTTGTTCCGTATCCTCACGATGTACATCATACGAGACTCACTCGAGATCGTCACATCCGAGAGGGGACACAACGGTGTATCCGGTGCCCTGTGAAAATAGTCATGGCCGCCCTACCTGGCACGGCCCCGTCCAAAGAGAGCGCAACAACGACTCTCCCGTCACCAGTAATGCAGGCTCCAAGCTAGTATCGGCCTAGGTAATCAATAATGCCCTTTCCCATATAAGGGTAGAGTGGTTGCGCATGTAAGGTTGGAATAACGGTCGCAACTTAAACCTATCTGTTTTGAAAACAACACACACTTACCTCGGTACACCACTTCGTCATCAAGTGGTTACCCAACTCATTATCTCCTTCGGGTATAAGTGGCACCCAACAAGGTTTTCGAAAAGTATTTTGAAAGTACTCTGCCTCCTTCACCATGCATATACCCATCCCACATGCGTAGCAGCTACCATAGCATCCTATCTACTCCCACCGACATAACCCTCATAGGAAGGTAGGGTCATACACAATGCAAGTATTAACAAGGAGGAAATGAAGGCAACCCACCAAAGTGGCTACCATATCATCATGATTCCGATGCAACAATAATAAAGTGCTATATGAAATGCATAAAAAGGGTTTCATATACATGGTCAAAGGGCTGCTTGCCTGGCTCAACAAAGTCTTCTGGGTCTTCGAAGTCTTCTGATCCAACTCCTTCGTCAGCAACGCAATCTATCGTCGCAAAATAATAACGAGAAAAATAAGGCAATAATAAAACAGAAACACCAAAGTGCTTAGAAAAATCTCAACTCATTTATGTTAAATATTAGGGTGAAAACTAAGAAGGGGAAATTCCTAGTTTTGGACTTGGAGTAGCAGAATAGATGAAATGGATTTACAGAGGGGTTTAAATATATTCAAATTTGAATTTGAATATGAATAATACATAAAAGTTGGTTGGACATGAATGAAAGTTATACCATTAAATAGGTAGGATTTTTATAAGAATTTAGGAACTGGAATTATTGCATTTGGATTAATATTTAGTCCAGAGGAATTTTTGCAAGTTTATCGAGAAAGAAAAAGGAGAAGCAGCACTGTGCTAGGCCAGGTGGGCGCGGCCAAATATTTCTGGTGGCTCTAGGGTGTAGTAAAGAAAGGGGGAGGGGCTTTGGATGCCCTGGGTGGCCACTGGAGTGAGGAGGGAGGTTGAGGGAGAAAGAGAAGCTGCTGTCCAGGGAGATAAACGGGGGTGTTTCACCCCCTCAATCATTGAGCAATGGCCAGGGGAAAGTTACTGGGGGTAGAAGAGGGCCAGGAGAAGCTATGGTATGAAGTTGAGCCCATGGAGATTAGTGGAAAGGTCAAAAATGGCATTTTGGAAAAGTGTCAGAAGGTGTTTGATAAAGGTTTGGGCAAGTAAATGATTTCCATTTGCCATGAGACTCCACAGGGTGAAATGACACATTTGGGCAAAGTTTGCAAACTTTTGTAAACCCTAGAAATTAACAGAAATGAACTTGTGTAGATCTAGTTGAGCAAATCACTTCCCTTGATGAACCACTTGGTGTAGTGGCCTCATTTGGTCATGTGAACATGCTCACAAAAGTTGGGGTCAAGGAGAGAGAGTTGGTAGTACAAAGTTGTTCAACTTTGATTCTGGTCAGAGAGGGTTTTGGGGTACTTTGGTGAACCAAAATAGTTTGTATTGAGCTGAAACTTTGCAATGTCGTCATATTATGTATATGTGACTTTCTAGAATTTTCTTGGATTTATTTGATAATATTTCTAATAGAAATATCTCAAATACTTGAAATGTACAGAAATGGTTTTGGAGGGTTTTGTCCAATATTTTGAACATGACCATGTGTTGAAACTCTTATATGGAAAATATATGTCCATTGAGTTTCCTGAATTTTGTCAAATATTTTTGAAACAATAAAATCATTTTTCTCTATTAAAGACCATTTCTGGTCTTAAGAAAAGTTTTAAATAAAATAGGAAAATAACTTCTAAAATTATATTTTTGTGGTTTATGGGAATCCTATATCTAATAGGTTCCAAATATACTTGTTGAAATATTTTTCATACCCCAAATCAAGTACTTGTAGTGCAAACCTCAATTCAGGGGTTTTTGGAAAACTAATTTTTGAAAATACTATTTGGCCAAATTATTGTTGTAAGAAAATACTATATTGCACTATACACATGGCATGATCATTGGGCAGAAGTTTGGGGCAAGGAGATGAAGTACAGAAGGTGGAGTAGTTGACTTTAAAGAGCACTTGAAAAACCACACAGAGAAAACCAACTCCAAAATAAAAGCCAAATAATGTAAAAGTTTTTGTTGGTCCAAATTTTCATGCTTTATTAATGCAAATGACATGTTACAAAATGCAGGGTGTGACACTCAAGTCAACATTTTTCGCAATCTTCTTCGTATGCAAGTCCTCCTCGAGCTTGTTCACATTGTTGCCAAGACCATGAAGTTCATCAAGCTCCACAAAATCCATTCCATGGCAATGGTTTGCAAGGCCGTCTTCGTGAACGTGCACGCTAATGGCAACAAGCTAATGAACCTCTGGTCCAAGAGCAAGATCCAATCCGCCGAGATCGACAAGAGCAACAAGATCTTGATGCACTTCGACAATAGCAACAACGGCGTGAGGAACAAGAACTTGAAGCCCAAGAATCTCTACGAGAATCAACTCAAGTCATCAATGCACAAAACCGTCAAGTATGTCTACAAGAAGAGGCCATCTGACATGAGCGCTAAGAAGTCGCTCATCGTGAATAGCTTCAAGAGATGAGAAACTGTGATAGAATTCCACGTCGTCAACATCAACCTAACCAATTGGAGAACGAAGAGCAAGCGGGTCAAGATCATCCTCCATTGCAGAGTGTCCTCATCATCACCATCAACCCCAACACAATCAAGAGCACTGCTACAACAAGCTCAAGTTCACCATGCCCAAGTTCTCCGGAAGCAACGACCTTGAAGATTATCTTTCATGGGCATTGAAGGTTGACAAGATCTTTTGTTTGCCCAACTATGAAGAAGAAAAGAAGATCGCCATGGCATCCCCTGAGTTCCAAGACTACGTCCTCATTTGGTGGGAACAAGTCATTGAGCGTCGTGAGGCAATGGGTGAACCACCAATCACAACATGGAATCAAATGAAGGATGTCATGAAAGTGTGCTTTGTGCCAACATACTATATCCGTGACCTTTTCAAGAAGTTACAACTCCTCAAGCAAGGCACAAAGACCATTGAAGAGTATTACAAGGAAATGGATATTGCCATGATTCGAGCAAATGTCACGGAAGATGATGAGCAAACTATGGCACGTTTCTTGAATGGACTCAATCATCCTATCAAGAAGATCGCCGACTTCCAACCTTACTCAAACCTCATCGAGCTCGTACATCAAGCTACCAAGGCGGAGCGACAAGTGAAATATGACTTCAAGTATGCCAAGTTCTCTTCCAACTCCTATGGCTCCTCCTACAATCAAGCTTCAATGACTACGACGTCTCCTTCCGCGACAAAACCTTCCACAAGCAACAACAACAAGTCAAGCTACAAGAAAACTTCGGCATCTTCAAGTTTTCCTCCTACTACATGTCACATCCCTAGCTTCTGGTGCTGCCTAGTGTTTGCATCTTGCTTGCATCATGTTTAAATTTCCGAAAGTTGAATTGAGGATAGTTGAAACCCTCAGAAATCACTCCAGAAATAATCATCAATAAAATCTCTTCAAAGAAGTCCAAGGAAATGTTCCTGTTACTCTGTGAAAATATTGGTAAGAGGTAAAATTCAAACCAATATTTTTGGAATCACAGAAATATTTATTTGGGGCCTTTGAATTAAATCAATGCCATATTTGAGTTGGATTTATTTATGTTATCTAAGAAATAAATTTCAAATATTTTTGTAAGTTTGCATGTGACCTTGGACTACCTCCCTGAGCTCACATAAAAATTTACAGAAAGTTTTAAAATGGTTTGGTTTGTAAATCAAAGCAAAACAAAGAAATAAAATAGAAAACAGAAACAAATAAAAGAGAGAGGGACTTATCTACGCCTTACTTGGCTGACCCAGGTCCTGTGCAGCCCAGCTGTGGCCCAGCACTGTAGTTGGCCCAGCCCAGCCGTCCCACCATCTTCAACCTCCTGCCCGGTGGCGGGAGGCGTGTGCTTCGCCTTGTGCCTCCTCCACCACTGCACTGGCTGTCCTCCCGTCGCCCTGGACCTTCCCTCGCGTCGCCATACACCTCCCTCGACCCCCTGCGACTCTCCCCTCTCTCTCTGGACCCCTCCCCCTTCTCCGCTCGCTTCCGAACGGAACCCGCCACCGCCACTTGCTGCTGCCGCGGCCACCGTCACTACCTCGCCTCGCCGACATGTCCAAGGGGTCCACCAAGACGTCCTCGACCTACTCGCCAAGTCAAGCATCGTCGGACGCCCTGCATCGCCGGCTACCTCGTCGTCGTCTTCCTTCGGCCGCCGAGATCGCCGACGACCTTGCGCCCTCTCCGACGCCTCCCCGAGCCCGCTGAGCCTCTTCTCGCATAAGCCGTGAGCTCCTCTCCCTAACCCCCCTCTTCTTTGCCTCGTTTGCATGCCGTAGCCACCATCTTGCATGTGACCGAACGCGCCGCCGCCTGCGCTCGTCGCTGGTGACGCTTCGATGAATATTTGGTCCCGAGTGAGCGTCCAATATTCTCACCGCCGCGTGTAGAGCCTCCCTAGCGCCTCGCTGCGTTCGTTTGCGCACCGCATCACCAATCCTGCGAACACCCGAACGCCGGCCGCCACATTCGTGCTCGCCGTCGTCGACTCAGGCCACCCCAGCTCCAGCCGCTACCTCCATTCGATGTGTCTCACTCCCAGGAGCACGTAGGAGCAAACGACGCATCAAATGGTGCTCTGTGGACGATTTCCGAACCCCTCTGCCGTCTCGGACCTCGCCGGCGGCTTAACGCCGGCGGGTTTGACCCCGCTGGCCCGGGTTGACCCCGGTTTGACCTCCCCTGGGTCCTGACATGTGGGCCTAGGCCCCTGTTTAATTAGTGTTAGGTTTAATTAGTGTTAATTAACTTAGTTAACCCACTGACTCGCTGACATGTGTGCCCAGCCCTGCTGACATTTTAGTTAGTGTTAGCTTAGCGCTAATTAACTCAGTTAATTAACTGAGTCACTGACCAGCAGGCCCCACTGGTCAGGTTTGACCTGGACCGGATTACTTGACCTGCTGAGGTCAGCATGACACTATGTTGACGCAGTAATAGGCTTTTTTGGATTTATTCTTATTCAGGAAATTTTAGAAAATGTTATAAACTTCCAAAAATTATATAAAATCAACCATAACTCAGAATGAAATAAGTTATATATGAAAAATGATCAGAAAAATCCAGTCTATCCATCTGTACTGGTTTCATGCATGTTTAAACAACTAAACCTTACTTAGTTGAAAACATGATAATGCACTATTTGAATTCATAGTTTGAATTTGAATTTGAACCTTGAGTTCAAATCAACCCAAACCCTTCTGTTACTAGCTGCATTAGCTCAAATCACAGCATATTGACATATCATGATCATGCATCATATGTGCATTGCATTGATTGTGTCTTTCTCTGTTTGCCGGTAACCGTCCCCTCTCAGTCGACGATGTTTACGACGACGTGATCGATGACACCGATGAAGAACTATATTATCTCCAGAAGTGCCAGGCAAGCAAAAACCCCTTGTTCATTCCGATATAATCCCACTCTCTCACTCCTGCTCTCTTTTACTGCATTAGGACAACAACGATTCAACTGTTACATGCTGTGGTAGTTGAACCCTTTTCTCTGCATGACCTGTCATTGCCATAGTAAATAGATGAAACCCACTAGCATGAGTAGGAGTTCTTTGAGCCCTGATGTGCCTACTCATTCATGCTTTTTTTTCATGCCTGCTACTGCTGAGAGTTGAGTCAAAGCTGGCTTGTTGCAGTTAAACTCCACCACCCCCTTTGTTGATACCGATGCATATGTAGTTAGTTCTGATGTAGGTCTTAATGGGTACATTTGTACTCACGTTTGCCTATTTATGTTTTTGCAGAGAGACATCAGTCTCGCTAGTAGTTCCGCGTGGACTTCGACGTTTAGCTTGTTACCTCAGCTATGATCTTGTGCCCTCGGTAGGGTCTTGTAGATTGTTGACATGGATTTTGACCGAGATAAATAAATGTATGAAATATAGATTCAAAACAGCAAAAAAACCGTTTTATAATGAAAATTATTAATTAAAAAAATCAACAACTCAATCAACCAAGACATCGACGACTGGCAGCTCCAACTTTGTTAATGTACATTGCAAGAGAAAGTTGCAAGCCTCGCACCGGCCTAGTCCATCGCAATCTCCGGAGAGCACCGTCCGCTGAAACCGCCCTCATGGAGTCATCATTGTCGCGGGGGCCTTGCCGCGCGCAGCTCTGACTTCTCTGTCATAGCAAGAAACAAACATAGGCGCACTGGACCTAGGGTGCAGGAGGACTACCCGCGACCAACTCTGCATGCCCACCCCAGGGAAAGCGCGAAGGGGAACTAGTCTTCAAGACGATGACCACAAAGGAAAAGCGACCGGGAACGACGCCATCACCCGGCCCTGCTACGATAGCTCAAAGGGCTTTCATCCAAAGAAGAACCTCGAAGGTGGACAAGGCGGAGAGTATCCCGACGACCGGCGGGAAGGAAGAACAACGCCCACAAAGGCTGCGCCGTCGGTGTTGGCCATCAAAATATCACGGCATATTAACAAAATACATAGACAACATAATTGGTGACTTAAGAAAATTTAGCATTAATTAAATCTTTAGCTGGTACGAGCATGCGTTATGTGCTAAGGCATGCAGGCTTGGAAGCGTACATGCATGAACGTATGGGGTGTGGCCCTCACAACCAATCATTAGTTTCTTTGAGCAAATCAACACAGTCCCATGCATACGCAAAAGTTGCTCCGATTAAACAATCAGGTAAGAAGCCCATGCAAATGTTGCCTTACACATAGGGGCCCATCTTTAGATAGAGCTTAATTAAAGAAACCCATTAAAATAATTGGGCCAGAGGGCCATGTGCGCTCCCGCCGAAGTCCCATCAATCAGCTGGAGACCAAGTCTGCGCTCAATTTTCTACCCATGTTCTACCATCTAGCCACGCTCCCGCTCCCACGTCCCGCACGAGCGACGTGCAGGTTGAGTCCTTGGCGCGCGCGGCAGCTTCAAAGGCCACTGCTACACACCAGCCCCTATAAATACCCGGCAGGCAGACTACTCTAGGGTCAGCCTCCAGTTCATTCATTTCCTCTGCTAAAAAATCACACACACATACAAACTCACAAAGAGGAGAAGAGAAGGAGCCAGGCGTGCTGCGTCCTGTTGGTTTGAAGGTGAGATTCAATGGCTCTCTTTTGGCTCCTGGTTTGGCCATTGTGGTATAGGCCAGGGAGCTTTCTTCTCCTTCTTCTAAATTTCTAGCCTCGGTCCGGCCATCACGGTACAAATCAGGGGCATGTTTCATCTTCCGAAAATTCTTGTTCTTGGTTCGGACATCGGGGTACAAATCAAGGAGCACATTTTATCTCCCCAAAATTCTTCCCTTAGTCCGGCCATTGCGGTACAGACTAAGGTGTATGTTTAATCTATCTCAAAATTTTGCCTTTGATTTGGCCATTTTGGTACAGACTAAAGAGTATGTTGCATCCATCTCAAAATTTTGTCCTTGGTTCGGCCATCGCGGTACCAACCAAGGAGCATGTTATATCTACCCCAAACTTTCGCCTTTGGCTCGGCCATCGCGGTACGAGCCAAGGAGCATGCATGTTCCTTCTGCATGTTGCATATGTTTCGTCCTAATGATCTCCTTCTTGATTCGGTCCCCTTAGCGATACAGGCCAGGACGATCGTCTCGTTTCTTGGTTTGGTCCCTATACGCGGATACAAATCAAGAGAGTATCATAGGCACGAAAACTTCATAAACAAATGCCTTAATTTGGTCATCATAAAAATAATGGATCTGACTAAGTTGGAATGAAATCACGAATATGCTAAACTGAATTCATTCTTGTTCGGTTACGCTAAGGACCTTATGTGTCACGTTAGTTGTAATATGAACAAGAGTATACAAAATATTCCTTCACTTGGTTACGTTACACGAGGGCATTATCTTAAGGCTACTCGGTCTTAATAGTAATACAAGCAAGGCAAAACTTAATTTAAAATGTGTTCATGCTGCACTCACCAAAACCAAAATCATGCAAGTTGAATTATAAAACATGTTGCATCATAAAAATCAATCTTACTTGGTTGTGCTACACGCGGGCATTATCTTAATGCTACGCGGTGTTAGTAGTAATACAAGTGAGGGAAAACCAAACAGAATATTCATGCCACATATTTGGTCCAAAGACAAATAAAATATGGCATGAAATGCTCCAATGCTATAAGAGCCTAAACTATTAGCATCATCACAAATGGATATCACAAACTCACTTTACTTGGGTTATGCTACACACGAGCGCCAACGAAATGACGCTATGTAGAGTTAGTTCTAATACCATGTAAGGTACAAACATAAAAAAAAAACCCGATAGATGTCATATAACTCATGCAATACCATAATGGCTCCACAAACCTTTGTTTGGTTACGCTGCACGCGGGCATTATATTAGTGGTACGCGGTGTTAGTAGTAATACAGGTAAAGCATAACTTAATAAAAATAAGTTCACTCCACATCCACATATGCATACAAAATTCATGCAAAATACACGATAAGGCATATTTCATGTAGCCCACATAGGCTTTAAACAAATAAAAAATATCATAAACAAACTCCATTCGGGTCAAGCTATACGTGTGTGTCATATCATTGCACCGCGTGGTTAGTATTGATACCGCGTGAAGTCAAAGTCAACAAAGTATGGCACATATCATATGCACCATAAAAAGCATCAAAATTGTGTCAGAAAGCTTCAGCCCATTACGCTACACACGGGCACCATATCAGTGTCGCGCGGTGATAGTAGTAATGTGATGAAGCAAAACTTATTAAAATTGGCATGTCACATATATACATGCCACCAAAACCAAAGAGGTTATATAAAAATCCTAAAGGAAAACACATACCCGTATCCTATATGTTAAACATAGGATAAAACTATGCTTAGCCAAAATCAACCTGCATTCTGCATATCAATGAGGTTGAACACACACAAATTGTTGCATGCTAGGAAAATATATTCCCAAACATCACACATAAAATCTTAGAGGAGTACTTGCATGGAACCAAACTTCAAGCTCACCAAGAAGGAGTTCGTCATCGACCGGCGAGGATGATTTCTCTTGTAGTATGTTGTAATAGGAATGTGATGCAATCCTATGTAATAGATAGTTGGAATTCTTAATCAGGGGTTTTCTCTTCGGAGATGTAATTAACAGAATTTTTATGTAAATGTAAGAGTTCTGGAAATAAAGTACCTGCAATGTTTGATTCTATTTTTATTTTATGCATTTAAATTTCACTCTGTATCAATGATGTGGACGCGTATTCTCACGCCCGCCATTTTCCCGTCATCAGATTCTGGCATGCCCAGTGGGACCCATTTCTCCCCTCATCTTTGAATTCCAACATAGGATTTGCAACATATGAATTCCCATAGTACATAAAGCATAAAACATTATGTACATATACGCCAAAAAAATATATGAAGAAAACTAATATATGGTTTTCTTTATTTTGAAGGTATGGAGGGACAGGTCCAGCAATTTGTCACTCTCCGCTTTGGTGACCTCTGGCTGGATGTGCCAATCGGTCCGCTTGTGGCTGCAGTTAGCAAGAGTTTGGAAACAACAACTGCATCTTCAACTAAGCCAGAAGAAAAGGAAGTCTCTTATGCACTGAAGGAAGGGTTTACTCCTGTTCTCACAAAGTCAGCAAAGAGAAGGATGCGCGCGGCTGCAAAAGCATCTAAGGATCAGCATGTACGTGAAGCTTCTGCATCTACTTCAGTTCCTCCTGGTTTCACAAAGATGTCACCTACCAAGGTCATAAGCCATGAGGTACCAGCAAAGGTTGTCCGCATGACACCCGAAGAGTGGCCCGTTCTTGCAAAACAGACGGGATCACTAAAGGTGGCGTCGCTAAGACAATCTGCTTCAACTACATCGACCAAAGTCGCAGTGCCCCTTACACCTTCCAAACTTAGGGTGGGCGCATGCGAAGGGTTAGGAGAAAGCTCACATAAGCTTATCCCAAGAAACGTAGGGACAACTCAAAGGGCTTGCTCAGCGGACAAAGGAAAAGGTGTAATGACTGAGGACACTGAGTCTTCCTCACATGAAGAATCGACTCGTCCAAGAAACCAACTTCGTGTTGATGCACCTCAATTTATCCCAACCATGGGCTATAATCCCATTGGACCATGCCTAGTGGGTGAGCCAAGCAATAGACGCTCGCTCCAGTGGCAGGGGGTGTTTGTCACTTCAGATGACTTCCAAGCTGGTCATGTGGATCCAACTGCTACAATATCAGATCCTTTGTCCTCATCGGTGCCAGCACCAAGACCATCATTTGAAGGCTCAGTTGATCCGGCACGTTGTCGTCATCGACGGCAGAGGGCTCACCGTGCATGGCTTGATCTCCCAGTGGCAACTAATGCAAACATGACCAATCAACAACGAAAGCAAGTGGCATATCCCATCAGAAACAGAGAAAGGAAGATCAATGCAAGGATCCGCGGGGGGATCCATGCTAGCTTCCATGCCGTCATGACACAGAATGTTTGCCAAGCTTTGATGGAAATACTTCCAGGATGCTCTATCTCTGCTGATAATATCGGTGGCGCCATCATGCATAGTGTAGAAACTCTTTCGAAGTGGCCAGAATACGAAGAATTTGTGAAGGCAGATCCACGACGACAAGAGTATGTGAAGCAGGCTGCTCATGCACGCAAAAAGCGGGCTGCCATGAAACAAAGAGAGATGGTACGAGCTGATTCGGGGTATAGCAGAATACAAGGAAGAGATTCTCCATCAACAAGCCAAGTCAGTGGAGGCAATGGGGCAAAAGAAATGGCAAGTACAGAAAAGAAGACTACCAGAACTCTCGCTCCATGGCCAACTCGCAAGAAAGTCTCAGGTAACTCATTTGAAGTATTCAACGCAATGCCAGTTGGTGTCAAAATGGTGACAGACAACAGTAGTGAAACCTTCTCAGCATCAACACACTTCAAGAGGAAGAAGGCACGCAAGACTGTTGTAGAAGGTCCTCGCCGCATGACGCGCAGCCAGAAGGGTTCAGATTATGAAGAACTTGGGTCAAGCAATGGAGGGTCTTACAATCCCCTATCAGATAGCACTCCTTGTCCTTCTGAAAATGAGATAGAACTTCACCATGGTGCAGGGCATACAGAGCAAGTCCTAGCTACATATGAAACTCGTTCGGTTGAGGAGCAATTAGCCAACCTTACGACAGCACTCCAACAAAAGGAAGACGAGCTAGCAGCCCTTCGTATTCATATGGGCAATAACCAGAACAAAGGAAATGAAGGGGATGGTGGTGCAAGTGCTAGCAGCCAACATGGAGGAGCAGGGCTTAACCTTGAGGCGATCCAAAGGATGATCACGAGGGGTAAAGTCGATTGATGCAAACTCGATTATTCGATGTGGCAGGTATGTTAAGCCATACCCACCCGATGTGGACCTAGTTCCTTTCCCAACAAACTACGAGATAGCCGCAGTTTAGTAAGTTCAATGGGAGTGGATCTCCCCATGAGCATATAGCATACTTCCTTGCTGCTTGCCAAGATCTGACCAACAATGGAGCACTTCTCCTTAGGCGGTTTATGCAGACATTGCTGTGCCTGCCTTTACAGTACAACAAGCTACCTCCAAGCTCTGAAAGCGTGGGAACAAATGCAAAACTCATTCCTCGGCGTTTCTATAGCACGCAGAGGACGGTGGGCATAACTGAGTTGACCCAAACCGAACAAGGGTTCAACGAGAAGGCGGCTGACTTCATAAATAGATGGAGAAATCTAAGTCTTCACTGCCCACAGCCCATCACCGAGCCAGAAGCAGTGCGGATGTGCATGAACAATCTCCGCTCGGAAGTGGCTGTCCAGTTACAAGGGGTGAGGCCCCTCACGTTTGAAGAGTTGGCTTCAAAGTCCACGGATACAGAAAATTATATGCAACTTGTCGCCCGTCGTACAAAAATGACGTTCAACAAGCCTACAGACAAAGGTGGTCAGCGTGAAAAGTTGCCGATGAAACCCAAGTATGCACAAGCCATGGAGACATCGACGGTAAAACCTCAGTTTCAGCCCAGAAGAGCACCTGTAGGGTACCAAGGACAGCGAGATGCACAGGTCGGTAGGAGGCCAACTCTCAACGAGCGACAAAATAGGGAGTATTCTTTTCCTGTAGAAGAAATTGATGACCTTTTCACTGGTTTAAAGGAGTTGAGTCTTATAGAACTTCCCAAGCCCAAAAGGCCAGAAGAAGCTTCAAAATTTAATGACCCAAATTTCTGTCACTACCATCGCATTTTGGGCCATACACTCAAAGATTGCTTCATTGTGAAGAATATCATACAGAAAATGATCGATGAGGGGACCATTGATACGGACCTCCTCAAAAGCTTAAAAAAAGGAAAGAAGATGGCTACAGCAAATGTTGCCACTCTTCAAGATAGCTCGGCTTCCTCCCGTGCCTCGGTCATGGGACCACGTCCCAGGGTCAGCGTCAATGAGAGGCTCACATTCCCTGCAGCCGTGATGGATGGCCCAGTGTACCAGCTTCTCAAGAACCCCAAGACTGCAGGGAACAGCGGCCAAAACACCGTGCACTACCCCGAGTGATGGAAGATGTCGCTCCTCTGCGCTTCGTACCAAAGAAAATATCAGCATTTGGTGAAGCGCATGAAGGTTCCGCCTAGTGAAGAATTCAACATTCTCACTATAGGTGTGTTTGAGGATGATAGCGAGTCTCTTCACTTCCCCGAAGAAGATGCGCCAGAAGTGGATCATGTCCACCTTAGATCAGGTCGCCAGTTTGCTGACCCACATCCTCCACCTAGAAAGGAGCCTAAGAGCAAAGATGTAACCGAGAATGAGATAATCGACCCGCCTTCTAAGGTGTCGGTCAAGTATGATGTAATCTCTCATTTGAAGAAAATACCAGCTATGATTTCTGTGTATGATGCTTTGTCTCTTTCCTCGGATTTACGTAAGGCACTAGTTACAGCATTGTCATTTCCTGAAGATTATAGAGTGGAAGTCTCACAGACTGAAGCTGAATTAAATGATGTGCTAAACATTACATTCACGGATGAGGACATGGTGTTAGGAGCGAAGAAGCATAACAAGCCTCTTCTTATGTTTGGTGAGATTGATGACTTGCCAACAAATCGCATAATGATAGATGGTGGATCCGCCATAAATTTGCTGCCTCTGCGTACTTTCAAAAGGATTGGATATTCCCCTAAGGATTTGAGTCGGTCAAATGTGGTCATTCACGGCTTTAACCAGTCGGGTCAAGAGGCCATGAGTACCATTTCCTTGGTACTAAAAATGGAAGTGTTATCTACATACGTGAGATTCCATGTGATTGATGCAGCCACATCTTACAATGCAATTGTTGGGCGACCATGGCTGCATGAAAATCAGGTTGTGCCATCTACACTCCATCGATGTGTCAAGTACAAAGAAATCTGGAGAAACAGTAAGAATATTTGCAGATAAGAGACCATTCACCATAGCTGAATCTTTCTACGCCGATGCAAAATTCTACTTTGAGCCTGTTGAAAAGTACACAAGCCAAGGCACGTAATAGTACCGAGTCAAATATGGTAAAGAAAATCTGCAGAATCCTCATCCGGCGAAAGATTTATCAAGATATACCAACTGACCAAAGGAAGAGGGTGACCCAATATTCCGTGTCATCGATAAATCATCTGTTAAAAAAGGTACCAAAATGCCTATGCTCTTACCTCCTTTGGTTCAACATAAAATTGAGCAAGATAAAGAGGAGCCGCATGAGTGTGAAAATAAAAATAAAAATGTGGTTCATATCACCATGGAAAATAAAGATGATGAGTCATTGCCTATTTCTCTGTACGATAACCGAGTTTTGTATATGATGCAGAAAATGGGATATGATACCCTCACTGGCCCGTCGTTGTGCGATGGCCGAGGGCAGCGAGCGCCATTTGAAAAGGCGTTGTCCCGAGAACAACTCGAAGCTCTACATGAGGGCCAGCCTTTAAAAGAAAAAAGGAATGGGCTGGGCTATGAGGTTTGTATGACCTCGACTAAATTTGTAGACCCAACTGAGGCATCCCCACAAATGGAGGATGGTAATCAGCCAACTATTGATGACTTGGAAGAAATAAATATTGGGACAGCCGAGGATCCTCGAGCGATTTTTATTGGCACACGTATGTCCAAAGAAAAGAAGGAGGAATATCGTAAGTTCCTTTCTGCAAACAAAGATGTCTTCTCTTGGAATTACGAGGAAATGCCAGGCTTGGATCCAGAGGTAGCGGTGCACCGACTTGCCGTGCAAGATGATGTACCCCCAGTAAAACAAGCACAAAGGAGATTTCGACCTGAGCTACTCCCCAAGATAGAAGCCGAGGTCGACAAACTCATAGCTGCTAGGTTCATTAGGGAAGTTAAATATCCTAAGTGGCTTTCCAATATTGTTCCAGTTAAAAAGAAAAATGGTCAAATCCGTGTGTGTGTAGACTTTAGGGACTTAAATAAAGCATGCCCTAAAGATGATTTTCCTATACCTATATCTGAAATACTCATTGATGCTACCATGAATCATGAAATATTTTCCTTTATGGATGGATATTCTGGATATAATCAAATAAAAATGGCGCCAGAAGATGAAGAGCTAACGGCTTTCAGGACGCCCAAAGGCATATTCTGTTATAGGGTCATGCCATTTGGACTAAAAAATGCAGGGGCGACATATCAACGAGCCATGACCATAGTTTTAGATGGGTTGTTATATGTAATCTTTGAATGTTATATTGATGACATAGTGGTAAAATCAAAACGCGAAGAAGACCATATGAAACATCTTGCAATGGTTTTCGAGCATCTGAGGGAACATAACTTGAAAATGAATCCCATGAAATGTGCGTTCGGAGTTTCTTCCGGGAAATTTCTTGGTTTTGTGGTCACAAAGAATGGCATCCAAATTGACCCAGATAAAGTAAAAGCGATCGTTAAAATGCCACCACCCACAAACCTACATGAACTAAAGAGTTTCAAGGTCACCTAGCATATATTAGGAGATTTATCTCAAACTTATCAGGAAGATGTAAACCATTCTCACATCTCATGAAGAAGGGTGTCTCATTCGAGTGGGACCAAGCATGCCAAAATGCCTTCTTGGACATTAAAAAATACCTTATACACCCACCTATCCTGGGTGCACCAGTTAAGGAGCGTCCTCTGATCCTATATACGGCAGCCATGCCTATGTCGTTGGGAGCTCTTTTAGCACAGAATAATGAGTCCGAAAAGGAAATGTCCCTATATTACCTTAGTCGCGCCCTCGTGGGGGCTGAGTGCAACTATCCGGACATGGAAAAAATATGTCTCGCATTGGTGTTTGCAGCACAAAAATTGCGCTATTACATGTTAGAGCATACTGTACACCTCGTATCAAGAGCAGACCCTCTCAGGTATATCTTAAATAAAATGGTGCTTTCAAGTAGACTGGCTAAGTGGGCGATGTTTTTGTCGCAATTTGATATCAAGTTTGTGCCACAAAAGGCCATGAAGGGGCAGGCGTTAGCTAACTTCCTTGTGACACATCCAATACCTGATGATTTCCCCATAGATATGACTTGCCGGATGAAGAGGTGTTCACTACATCAGTTGCTAGTACATGTTGGCAAATGTACTTCGATGGCGCATGTCGACGATCAGGGGCAGGTGCTGGAGTCGTCTTCGTGACGCCCAGTGAAGGGATAATCCCGTACTCATTCACCCTAACTTCAGCGGTTTCAAATAATTCGGCTGAATATGAGTCTTTGATAATTGGGCTTGACTTAGCTCTGAATATGGGGTTAGATTCACTCACTGTTTATGGTGACTCTCAGTTAGTGATCAACCAACTACTGGGAATCTACATGGTAAAGAAAGAAGAATTGATGCCTTATTTCCAACGAGCCAAAATGCTCATGTCCATGTTTGCTGATCTAAATATTCAGCATGTTATAAGAAGTCGGAATGAAAAGGCTGGCACCTTAGCAGGTTTAGCCGCTAGTATGTCATTAACTTCACATCAAATGATGGACGTTCGTGTTGAAGAATGCAGAATCCTACCTGTACTCGCCGAGGAAGAGGAGACGATGACGTCGGTTGCAATGACTGCAGATATTTACGAGATTGAAGTTGGAGACTGGCGAAGCCCTTTCCTGGAATACTTGCTCCACGGATATTTACCTCTAGACTCCGCAGAAAGGTCTAGAGTTCGGAAAAGGTCAGTTCACTATACATGTATAAATGATACCCTATATAGGCGTTCTTTCGATGGCATCCTCCTCCGCTGTCTAGCAGGGAATGAAATTGTGGAAGCCTTAAAGTAAGTGCACGCCGGGGTGTGTGGGGCGCATCAATCTGGCCCTAAGTTATATTATCAATTGCGACATCTTGGTTACTATTGGCCTACCATGTTTGACGACGCCATGAAATTTGCAAAAAGGTGTCACGAGTGTCAGGTACATGGTAATTTCATACATCAACCCCATGAGTCGTTGCATCCCACAAATATTGTATGGCCATTTGAAATGTGGGGAATGGATATAGTTGGACCTATTAATCCGCCATCATCAAAGGGGCACAAATTTATCCTGGCTGCACCGATTACTTCTCTAAATGGGCCGAGCTTATACCATTAAAAGAGGATAAGGGAGAGCACGTGGAGCACTTCATAAGAACACACCTCATATATCGCTTCAGAGTTCCTTCCCGTATCATGTCTGACAATGGGGGACCATTCAAAAATAAACATGTCGATAAGTTATGCTCGAAATTCAAAATAATTCATCACTATTCTACGGCTTATAATCCGGCAGCTAATGGACAGGCGGAAGCTTTTAATAAAACCCTCTGCAAATTGTTAAAGAAAGTCGTGTCTAGAAATAAGCGTGAGTGGCATGAGAAACTTCTTGAGGCCTTGTGGGCTTATAGAACCACGACATGTACACCAACTGGAATGACACCATACTCCCTCGTATTTGGAGGAGAGGCAGTTCTGCCATTAGAGGTACAAATTACCTCGCTTAGAGTTTTTATTCAGGAGAAACTTTCTGAAGAACAGGCCATAAAATTACGCCTCGGCGAACTCGAAATGCTCGAAGGAAAACGCCTTCAGGCATTACAAAATTTGGAGGCGTATCAGGCTAGAATGTCCCGCGCTTTTGACAAGCGCGTTAAAAGGAGATCATTCAAGCAAGGAGACCTAGTGCTCGTCGTCATCCGTCCTATGAATGTTACATGACGGATGGGGGGAAAGTTCGAGCCAAAATGGGAGGGTCCCTACATCATAAAAGAGTTCTACTCTAGTGGTGCATACAAGATAATTTCCCCTGACGGCGAGTATTGCCCGCCACCGATAAATGGAAAATTCCTTCAGCGCTATTATGCTTGATTAAAAACAAAATGATACTCCATACCCTTATGAGTATGAACTGGGGCAAATAAAAAAAAATACTCCAACGACTTACGAGTATAAACTGTGATGGAAAAAAATCAAATCATCATAATTACTCCACACCCTTATGAGTTTAAACCGGGGCAAAAAAAATACTCCAACGACTTACGAATATAAACTGTGACATAAAAATAAAAATAGACCACGCCCATATGAGTATAAACTGGGGCACACAAAAAGAATAATACTCCAACAACTTACGAGTATAAACTATGATGCCAAAAAAAGGATCATCCAAAATACTCCACACCCCTACGAGTATAAACTGGGGCACAAAATAAACTACAATGACTTACGAGTATAAACTGTGACGTAAAAAAGGTGGGTAATAAAAAAATAAACATCAAGCAGGCTCCAGACTTCATAAGCTTAAATCGTCGTACAAAAATGGTACGTACATGCATTTATATAATAAACAAATAGAATATAATAAATAAGGCTGCAGGCCATACACAACGATAGTGTAAATAAATAAGGATGTTTCAGCGTCAAAGTGGCGTACTAGCACATCATGCATAAAATGTGGAGTTCCCACTGAATAAACAAAATCTGCTACATTTGAAGTGAAACTGGCGTTGAGCGTAAAATGATTCAAAGGAAATGATGAATTGAAATGGCCAAATAAGCGAGAACTAAACAAAGTCTCGCCTTCTCAAGGAGCTCGCTTGATTCTGCGAGTTGTTCAACAATGACTTGCTTGATCTTTAAATCTGCTGTCTTTTGTTTAAATTCAGCAAGCCTTGCACGTCTGCCCGACATTGGTATCCTGTACACTCTTCACCAACTTCTCCTGCTCAGATTGATGGGCATTATGTGCTTGTCGGCGTTGTTCCATTTCCAACTTAAGCCTGTGCAAAGTAGCGATAACCTCTTCAAGTTGGGCCTTCAACTCGCTTCACGTGCCTCCATTTGATTGCACTTCTTTTCTCGGCAGATAAGTCCTCAATTATGGCCTTTGAAACCTCATGGCCAGACTTAATCTTAAGTCCTACTTCAGCAACAACATGCTCATCTCTCTCGGATTCCTCCGTGAACTTAGTCCGCCAACCTCCAACTTCTTGGAAAGGTCAATAAGCCCGACCAACATGGCCTACACCTTAGCTACCTCGGTACTTGCGTGAGCAGCGTCGAGAAGCGCTCTCAAGCATGATCGTCGCTTGGGATCACCGAGGTAGAGTCGTTCAGTCCTTCGAGGGCTCGTTTTACCATGAAATCTGTAGCCTCCATAAACGTGTCCTTGACGAAACTGCAGTCCATCTGTGCGTCTTTTCCTGATACTACCATCACCTCAGGGTCTTGTGAGTGGCGAATTTCTCGTTCGCAACCTAAAAAAAAGAGAGAGAAGAGTTATGAGAACTGATGATAATGATGGTCCTTAAACACGACCAGTTAAATATTCATATAAATAAATAAGCTACCAGGTAAAGTTGACAAGAAACCAAGAGCATTAGGGGTATGGGGCACAACTTCAGTCACACTCGGGCTGGAAGGTGGACGACTTGCGCCACACTCGCCAATGGTATAATCCTCGACGGATAAATCAAAGAGGTCACCAAGGCCATGGTCCTTTTCTCCCGTGAGAACGTGACCAAAATCTTCATCACTAACAAAGTTACTGAGTTCAACATCTAATGACGGACCACCCAATGTTATTGGTTCAGAAAAATTGGATTCTTGGCCGAAATCAAGTTTGCGCTTCAAGGGCATCCTTTCTTCTTGTTCCACGTGAGGCGGTGTAGATTGTCTGCGTCTCTTTCCGCTAGCGGATGGGGCAGTGTCTGAGATATCATTATCTGGTGATAGCGGATGAGCGGAAGAGGACCCAGCTATGGCATTCTGTTTCAGTACATTACCCCGCCGTAGCTGCAAAAAAAATCTCAAATTAGTACCAAATAGTACGTGAGACATAATGAAAAATGGACACACATGTGCTTGAGCTCACCTCTTTAGACTTCACCGTTTGAGCAGCAACAACATCATTTAAATTATTATAGAGGACCAGTCTCCATTGATCTGTAATAGGTGTCTCTGCCTTCTCAAGGGACTGAACATGTTGGTCACGGTGCTCAATAGATACTCTCCTCACCACCATAAAATCTTTATCAAAAAATGGGCGAGGCCTGATGTTGTGCTGTAGTGCACGCTTATTATTTATCCTTACATCATAAGGGTTCTTCCCAGTCATGTTGCCAGAATGTCGGCGAAAGGCTTTAGAAATTTTTTCCACCAATTAGCCCATGCTACAGAGGTGTTCCCAACTCGATCATCATCAGGAAAATAGTGGAATTCTTCAGGGGCCAAGGATAATAGGTGTGACCAAAAAGCATAGGCAATTCCAATTTCGTCTTGAGTATACAGGCTCGCTAGAGGAGAAAAGGGTACAACTTGGTCAAGACGAAACTGTCGTGCCACTCGATCTGGGTGATATGGTTCAGCTATACACACATCGGCGGTGATAGTACCACGCCACGATGAATAGAAATTAAGAAAGCCCTCTTGGGTTTGAACACACCTTCCATAGTGAGAGAATGGGGGTTCCAAGCAATATTCTTATAGTCATTGAGGAAAGCATGTGCCTCTTTGGGAGTAAAATGATGTGGCGTCTTAAACATGATTTTCACCATATTAGGCTGTACTGCCAAGATTTTGGGGCTCGGGATATTTGGTGTTTTTGCTCGGTTTCCATAGGGTTTCTTGAGGTACACGCCCATCCATCCAGCAAGGTAGTGGACCGGCCAGATTCTATGTATGAATGAAGGGCCGATCGGATGAGTACAAATTCGCCGAAGTGAGTAATAGAGGGAGCAAAGAGCAGGTGGGCCCAAAGAGATGCGTCGTCCTAGGGAGATCCATGCCGCCATCACTAATACCCCAGGGCGAATATATGGCCCATGACCAACAACGACGTAGCGGCAAAGCCATATGGCAAGAAAAGCCGCAGATATACTGCATTGGTCTTCTAAGCTCTTGGTAGCAAAGGAGTCTACTCCACTATTGTGAAAGAAATCACACCATTCCTTGAAACCTACTTTGCCACCCACAGCAAGCTTGGTCCAAATTTCTAGGAGGCGAGGCAGGAAGTTGGGGTACAAAAGAGTAGAAGGATCCAACTCATCAGCTAGGGGAACATATTCTTCATAAGGTTCACCATCAAGGGCAACCCATAATCGATGCATATCAAGAAGTATGTTGACGCCGCCACACGAGAACAAAAACCTGTTGGTGTTGGGGTCCCATTTCTCCAATAAAGACCTTAAAGAGGAGGGAGGCAGAATACTACGCCTAAAGAGCAATAAATGGCTCCATAGGCGTAGTCCACACCTTCTTCACTTCCTTGGTGGGTATGATATTTCTTCAAGACATTAATACCCCATTCAATATATCCAAGAGGCATTGGGGCATACTCAACCTCATGATTCTCCCAGCCTAAACCTTTGGATATCATATGTGTACCAAGGGTTGAAGCTTCATCAAGTCTAGGCCCGGTGAGGGTGGTTGATAACAACGAGCTGAGAAAGATGGCCTGCCGTCCATCCACGTGGTCCAAGCTCGGGATGGCCGTGGTACGCCTAACCGTAATCTCTGGATTGGCTATCTCACTACTATCGAGGTTCAAATAGGTGTTTTTGGCCAAGCTGTGATAAAGGCATTCTACATGATTCGGAGCGAAGATGGTGTCGTGGCTTCCTCCATCTATATCCAAGGAAAATATGCATGTCGGTATATATATGAAATTACAGGAAGTTAAAAATAGTATATAAAAGTGCAAGATTGAATATTATACCAAGGTGGAAATGATGATCCCAAGGTACCACGATGCGCAATGAGAGATGGTATCTACAATAAAAGAAAAATATTTCAATATTTGAATTTGATGCATAGAAAAAAGGGGGGGATATGAGAAATGCAACATAGGTACGCATGATTGAAAATATTCCTCATGCCCAAGAGCAGTAGCATCACCGTCGAACGGCGGACCAAGCCCATATATATGCTTGCTGGAACGCCGACAGTGATCAAGTCATTAAATTCATGCATATATCATATAAAAAAATCACTGTCGAATGATGGACCAAGCCCATATATAGGCTTGCCGGAACACCGACAGTGATCAAGTCATTAAATTCATGCATATATCATATAAAAAAAATCACTGTCGAACGACGGACCAAGCCCATATATAGGCTTGCCGGAACGCCGACAGTGATCAAATCATTAAATTCATGCATATATCATATAAAAAAATCAATGTCGAACGACGGACCAAGCCCATATATAGGCTTGCCGGAACGCCGACAGTGATCAAGTCATTAAATTCATGCATATATCATATAAAAAAATCACTGTCGAACGACGGACTAAACCCATATAAAGGCTTCCCGGAACGCCGACAGTGAGCAACTTATTTACCCATGCATATATAACGATAAAAAAAACTTCTCATGGTTGAATGACGGACTAAGCCCATATACAGTGAGCAATCTACTCATTCATACAAAAAAAATCCCCGAGTCGAACGACGGACCAAGCCTGGATAGGGGCTTCCCGGAATGCCGACCGTGGGATCGTAATATTTGGATGAACAAATACAGACCAAACACATCCAGAGACCAGGGCTATATACACCATGACAAAAAAAAAGTTTTATGCATTCAGGGCAATATATCCCTGACACTTCTAATGACGAGAGAGATGCCACAACGAACAGACGTAATCAGATAATTTGGGAAAGCAGACTACCCAAGGAAGATTCGATCCAGACCGTATCCTAGTGTCCCCGTCTCCCTGCACCTACGTGATGAGGAGATGGAATAGAGATTAAAAGCAGCATCCAAGATGCTAAAATATAGATCATTTCTTGATCTAAAAGATAGATCATTTCTTGGTAATGACAAGACAAAGAAAGAGGCATACCCAATTGGAGGAGTCAACACTTGCCAAAACGGAGGTGGATCTTGTGAGGGTTTGAAAGCAATCTGGGACTGAGAAAATAGCAGACCAATCAGTCAATGAATCAATTTAGGTACTAGCAAAGTCGTATATAATTTGCTAACCTATCAAAAGGATTGCGGCCGGCCGGACGGAAGTAGACTTTCGTCTCTGTCGTCTTCTGTCTTGATTTAAGAAAAGAAAAGGAGACCTGCTGTTTAAAGAGAGTTGAGGGGATAGCGGACGCAGTTTGTTATCCGGATGGAGTTTGTTAGCCGGACGTGGCCTGATTTTTAGCCTCCACAATTGCAACGTATAGTTAAAATGATGTACGTAGCTGGCACACGATCGTATACAAAGTCATAAACCCATTATACTCACCAGAAGTGCTTTAAACAAAATATGTATAGTTTCGAGCTCTGGGCCGTGTAAAAAAAAATCTTACTTCGAACCCAGACCTCGAGGGGCATCTGTTGACATGGATTTTGACCGAGATAAATAAATGTATGAAATATAGATTCAAAACAGCAAAAATCCGTTTTATAATGAAAATGATTAATTAAAAAATCAACAACTCAATCAACCAAGACATCGACGACTGGCAGCTCCAACTTTGTTAATGTACATTGCAAGAGAAAGTTGCAAGCCTCTTTGACCGCCTAGTCCATCGCAATCTCCGGAGAGCACCGTCCGGCTGAAACCGCCCTCATGGAGTCATCATTGTCGCGGGGGCTTTGCCGCGCGCAGCTCCGACTTCTCTGTCATAGCGAGAAACAAACATAGGCGCACTGGACCTGGGGTGCAGGAGGACTACCCGCGACCAACTCTGCACGCCCACTGTCGGTGTCAAAACCGGCGGATCTTGGGTAGGGGGTCCCGAACTGTGCGTCTAGGCGGATGGTAACAGGAGACAAGGGACACGATGTTTTTACCCAGGTTCGGGCCCTCTCGATGGAGGTAATACCCTACTCCTGCTTGATTAATATTGATGATATTGGTAGTACAAGAGTAGATCTACCACGAGATCAGAGAGGCTAAACCCTAGAAGCTAGCCTATGGTATGATTGTTGTTAGATCCTCACGGACTAAAACCCTCCGGTTTATATAGACACCGGATAGGGTTAGGGTTACACAGAGTCGGTTACAATGGTAGGAGATCTACATATCCGTATCGCCAAGCTTGCCTTCCACGCCAAGGAAAGTCCATCCGGACACGGGATGAAGTCTTCAATCTTGTATCTTCATAGTCCAGGAGTCCGGCCAACGGTGATAGTTCGGCTATCCGGACACCCCCTAATCCAGGACTCCCTCAGTAGCCCCTGAACCAGGATTCAATGACGACGAGTCCGGCGCGCATATTTTCTTTGACATTGCAAGGCGGGTTCCTCCTCCGAATACTTCATAGAAGATTTTGAACACAAGGATAGTGTCCGGCTCTGCAAAACAAGTTCCACATACTACCATAGAGAGAATAATTTTTGCACAGATCTGCTGATGTATTCCGCGGCGTGACATCACACCACGGCCAGGCCTTTATACGAATCGTTTTTACTGTTCCACCTCAGCGCGTTTAGCAAGGCGGTTTCCTTGGCACGTCTTATCAAAGCGGAGATCGTGCCCCTTATTCCGGGATTCCCATCAATACGGACGTGGGTAACCCAACCGCGCTATTGATTACGGCGCTTGGGAGATAAGCGAGTTTTACCCGGTGGCGGGGGCGCATAGCTTCATCCGTCCATATAAGGGATAAGGATCCACCTTTTCACCTCGCCTTCTTCCTCCTTTGCTCATCCATTTCCGCAAGACTTTCGAGCTCCAGCGCCCAAGTCCGCACACCCACCTCAACCTTCTCCAACTATGTCCGGGCGGGAGGCGGTGGATGGCCTCCTCCGTCACGGAGGGCACATCAAAAAGCTGCGGAAAGCGGATACTTGTCCAGCGACATCGCGCACGGCTCCCCAATGAGGGCAGCTCATTCCAACCCCAGGCCCCATGAGAGGTGGTGTTTCTCACCCACTTCCTCCATGGACTAGATTTTCCACTTCACCCATTTGTCCGGGTGCTCATGTTCTACTACGGCCTGGACTTCCACGATCTGGCCCCAATTTCATCCTCAACATCTCGGCGTTCATCGTGGTGTGCGAGCCTTCCTCGCATCAGCCCCACTTCGCTTATGGATGAAGATCTTCAATGTCAAGCCGAAGGTAGTGGGCGGCCGCCAAGCGGAGTGCGGAGGTGCCATGGTTGGCAAGATGGCCAAAGCCCTATGGCTCGAGGGCTCCTTTGTGGAGACCATAAAGGGGTGGCAATCGGGGTGGTTCTACATCACCGAGCCGCGCGACTCTCAATGGGCGGCGGCCCCCGAATTCCATTCCGGCTTCCCCACGTGGCTCACATCATGGAAAGAGACGGGCCTGTCGTGGGGTGATTCGAACGAGCTATCCAGACTTTAAACCTGCGTCCGAAACCTGGCGGACAAGAATCTCAGGCTTGTCAACGTTATCCAGGTGATGCTCATCCACCGGATTCTCCCATGCCAACAACGGGCCTTCAAATTGTGGGAGTTCGATCCGGCACAACACCCAACTCTGAAAAGGCTCTTCGACACTACGTACGAAGATGCCTGGAAGGTGCTGTTCAAGGGCGCCGAGGCTCCCACATCCGCTACCGAAGATCGCGGATTCAGCTTGCAGCGCCAAGCCAGCAAGGTAAGTTATTTTACCCTTTATGGGACTCTTTTTTTCATAGTTTGACTCTATGCGGGATCTAAAACTCCCTAACCTTTGACAGGACTGGCTGAAGGCGTCGGACAGATTAACTATCCTGCCCTTTGCCGAAGACCAGCGGGCGCTTGATTGTGGGGCTGCTGGCCCGGCACCTCACGTGGTGCGGAGAAGAAGGCCAAGAAGAAGGCCATGGGAACTGAAGGAGCTCCGGCGCCAGTTTGTCGGACTCACCGCCCGACAACTCGAGGAGAATCCTCCTCGAGGAAGAGGAGGAGGAAAAAAGCCTCTCCCCAGGCCGGGGAGAGAAAAAGGAAGGCCGCCCGGCCGGGAGGCGGAGGTTCCTAGAAAGGAAGGACCCTTCCTTGGACTTCTCCACCAACGCCGACAGCGACGAGGAGGAGTGGCCACCAAGGGCCAAGCCTGGCGAGATCGTGAGTGCGGACTCGGAATAGTTCATGACTTTTTATTTGTCGTATAGTGTCTTCTAGCGCGAATATGACCATGCAGCCCGCCCGAGGGCAGGCTCGCCCGCCGTCGGCGGCTCCTCGGGTTCGTCGGATGTGAATAGCACTTCACTTCCGACCGCCTCCTCTCCTCGTGTCGCCCGGCGACACCGCGGTGGAGTCCCAAAGGGCCCAGCCAGAGGAGGTGGTCTGGAGGCGCGCAAGGCGACCTCCCGGACTCGGGCGCAAAGTGGGCGAGACCCCGGAGGGCTCTAAGTCTGGCCTGTGCGGACTCCGTCGAACCCGGTGGTTCGAAGATCGAAAGCGGCGCCGTAAGAAGGGTAAGACTACGACGCCGGTGACCTCCGTCCATCCGGAGGCACGGATAGCTTCTGGGGCGCTTAAAGGCGCCTCCATCGACGAGGAGCACCACCTTGTTATGAGTGTGGTGATCCGAAAGTTCGATCCGCCAAGGCGGGCTGACTAAAACTGTACCAGCCTTCTAACGGGCTTTGAGGTAAGTTTAGAATATGTAAAAATATTACCGCATAGACAGTAGCCACGATGTTTAGTTGGTGTTCGGAAAGAAAAGCGGACTAAGGATCTAAAAGATATACGCATGAGTCTAACATAAGTATGTCAATATCACGAATCTGAGCTCTGCGCTGCTTGACCTCTGCCGCCAAGACCGATGCGGAGGTCAATGCATTGAAGAAGAGCCTCGGCGGTCCGATAACGAGCTCGGCCTTGCCAAGAAGCAGCTCGAGGACAGGGAAGGTAAGCAATACCTTATTAAAGAAATACCTTATAGCAAGGATTGGTTGCAAAAATGATAGGAATAACGTGGGTATTGTAGGGGCCCACGAGCGAGGTGGCGACCACGAAGGAAGCGGTGTCCGGCCGAAAGCAAAGCGGCATGGAGCGCACCGAGCGAGAGAAGCAGGAGGCGGGTGGCGGAGGTGCGGCAAGAGCTCCGGGCTCTCGCGGAAAAACACGAGTTTGGGCGTGACTCAAGACTCGAGAGTCAGAGCTCGCCTCGGCTCTTGAGAGTGCCAAAGCCGCTAAGGCGAAGCCCAAAAAGCCCTCAAGAAATTGAATCATTAAAGAAGATAGCGGCGGGTAAGGCATTCTTTATGCAAAGCAAGCATGTGAAAGTGAATTACCTATTACTTACCCAGATTCGGAGCTCTCCGGAGCATTGGCAGATCTGCCCGTGGTGTGTCGATCTTTGTCGCGTTCTACGCGCCAAGGAGGAGCTCGACGGAGAAGGTGTTCGGTCTCGAGTATCTTTGAGGCGAGCGTCCAGTGCCCTGAGCGACCAGCTGAAGCTGCTGGTCGAGCTCCACAAGGTCACCGAACAGGCCATGAAGGGCCTCATAGTTGGTGTGGCCATTGGAAGCCATGCACAGGAGCTACCGGGCTAGTGCAGCGGCTGGTGGGCCTTTGTCCATGGATTGAAGTCATCAAGCGCTCCGTGCATTGAAGGTGCTGTCGGGCCCTTGCCCGTGCTAAAGTGCCTTGGGCAAGCTGGATGGAGAAGCTTGTGACAGACGGGCCACCGAAGGGCAAGGAGCATCGCAAGCCCGAAATGTACTATGAGGGCGTCCTGAAGGGTGTCCGCCGTATAGCGGATGAGTGCTCCAAAGATGTAAATTTTGAATAGACTCGCATTTGTTATCATGTACGCTGAAAACTTGTTCATATCGCTAAGCAACGCTTGTTAATTTAAAATATTACCTTACATGCGGCCGTTTATCAAATTTGAGAGATGTCAAGTCGTTGGCTTCAGCCCCCATGCCACAGTCTTTGGGGTGTTGGGATAAACTTGGCGCTCTTGTTCCCATTATTGGGTCCGTCGAGGAGGCGCTCAGCATAGCGAACAAGGCAACCGGACTTATAGTGCTTGAACACTCTCACTTAGCCATAGAATTCTATAATTTTAAATTTGGTGAAGCCCCTAGTATTGGAAGACCGAGTTGAGGCGCTATCACGCCTTGGCGGACAAAGCCGACTCCTCGCTCTAAGCGGCATAAGTCTTTAGGGACCGAAAAAACCTCTCGAACAGCGACCGGCTCTCGCCTTATCATGACGGTCAGTTTTAGCTTTCTCCATCGAGGTGCTCAACCCAGCTCAACGGGGCACAATCGCGGTGGTTCTCCCAGCTACCTTAGCCGATATAGCGGGCGTAAGGTACCAAAACATGGGAGCCGGGCAAACCCAACTATTGACCCAAGACATGATTCGAAGCCGATGCATATAATGCTATAAGTTGAGGTGCCGCACTTGTGAAAGTGTTCGGACTTGTCACACCATGTTTTTGGGGTACATAAGCCCTGGTGTATTGGCCGTACCAAATTATGCGGTTGCGCAATGTCATAAATGAAAATATATAATGGGAAAGAATGCAATAATAGGCAAGAGCTATATATTGGTTATTAAAAAGAAACTACAAATAAAAGCGAGCGATACAAATTGTGCGATAAGCAAGGTGCGTGACTTTTAACATGTCCCCCTTCGAGGGTAAGTTTGCGGTGTGGTATGTAAAACAGGTATACTCCTCGTAATAGAGACCACGGACACTCGGCGCAGTTTTTGCTTCCCCGGCTGTTGCATCGTGTATTGGCGCGAATGCGGACAGGGCTTCTAGAAACGGAGTCCTGAAAGTAAAGGAAGATAAAAAGGAATGACACAAGCGGAGCCCCTAGTGCGGTCTAGCGCGTGCAGGCGTGCGTGGTCATGGCCCGTCCCCTATGCCCATGGTGCTTCGGGCGCAATTACGTGCGCGCGTAATCGCGGCCAGCGAGTTCGCGAGGGCTGGGATTGGGGCTGCATTACTACGCTTGTTTGGAACGTGCCAGGCGGTCTTGCTGTAGGTTACTCTGGGCACGCTTGACAGTGTCCGATTGTTTATTGGCCGGACTGGAGAATTGCCTTAAGAGGCTGTTCTGCACTTCTGCCGCAAGGGCGGCCGTGTGCTCCTCTGTTCGGAGAGAGCGTTCGGTGTTTCCATTGACCATGATTACTCCTCGAGGGCCTGGCATCTTGAGCTTGAGGTATGCGTAGTGCGGCACCGCATTGAACTTTGCAAATGCGGTTCGTCCAAGCAGTGCGTGATAGCCACTGCGGAACGGGACTATCTCAAAGATTAACTCTTCGCTTCAGAAGTTATCCGGGGATCCGAAGACCGCTTCGAGTGTAACTGAGCCTGTACAATTGGCCTCTACACCTGGTATGACGCCTTTAAAGGTCGTCTTTGTGGGTTTAATCCTTGAGGGTCTATGCCCATTTTGCGACTTGTATCACGATAAAGCAGGTTCAGGATGCTACCGCCATCCATCGAGGACTCTAGTGAGGTGAAATCCGTCGATGGCGGGTCAAGAACCAATGCGGCGAATCCGTCGTGGCGGATGCTAGTGGGGTGGTCCTTTGATCAAATGTGATCGGGCGGGAGGACCATGGGTTGAACTTGGGCGGCGGCTCCATCGCATATCGTCCCTTAGTGCGCTTCGCTCCCTTTTGGGTATGTGGGTTGCGTATATCATATTCACCGTCCGCACTTGTGTGGGAAAGCCCTTCTGTCCTCTATTGTTGGTGACTGGGCTCTTCCTCGTCATCGCTATGCAGCCCCTTGTCGTTGTTTTGGTAGCTTAGCTTGCTGCTTGCTTGAACACCCAACAATCCTGTTGGTGTGGTTGGCTAGTTTTCGGGGTGCCATGTATCGCAAGCGATCGAGTATTCGGTCCAAGTTGGACGGGCCCTGGGTATTTCTTTTGCATGGCTTCTTCCGCTGACCGGGTTTAGAGCCTCTGAATCCGGCATTTACTGTCGTATCTTCAGCATTATCACCGTTAATGCGGCTTTTACGCTTGTTGCGACGCGACCTGCCATTGCTGTCCTTGGTATCTGAACTACCAGGGTGTTTGGCCAAGTTGTTGCTTCGAGCTAGCTAGTTGTCCTCTCCCGCGCAAAAGCGGGTCATGAGTGTGGTGAGGGCTGCCATGGATTTTGGCTTTTCCTGTCCTAGGTGCCGGGCTAGCCACTCGTCACGGATGTTGTGTTTGAAGGCTGCTAGCGCCTCTGCATCCGGACAATCGACGATCTGATTTTTCTTTGTTAGGAACCGCGTCCAGAATTGTCTGGCCGATTCTTCTGGCTGCTGAATTATATGGCTAAGGTCATCGGCGTCTGGTGGTCGCACATATGTGCCCTGGAAGTTATCAAGGAATGCGACTTCCAGGTCCTCCCAACAACCGATTGACTCTGCTGGGAAGCTGTTGAGCCAATGCCGAGCTGGTCCTTTAAGCTTGAGTGGGAGGTATTTGATGGCATGTAGATCATCACCGCGAGCCATGCGGATATGGAGGAGATAGTCCTCAATCCAGACTGCGGGATCTGTGGTACCATCGTATGATTCGATGTTTACGGGTTTGAAGCCCTCAGGGATTTGATGATCCATCACTTCATCTGTGAAGCATAGTGGGTGTCTTGGCGCCTCAGTATTGGGCTATATCACGGCGTAGCTCATATGAGCTTTGTCTCTTGTGTTCGGCCCGGCGGGTTTGTTGTATCCGTGGACGGTAATCATCCCGAGTCGTTGGCGCCCACGCAATCTGTAGATCGATCTTGTATGCTTTGCCTTATCCTCCAATATATCTCGCAAGTCCGTAGCGTTTTCCCGTGCCTTGGTACTTTTGAGCGGCGTTAGGCGTGGCTTGAGCGGAGGGCCGAGAGGCTTCTCTGTCGCGCCACGGGTGGCGATCTGCCATGTCGTCTTGTTGGTGGCGTGGGTGCTTCCTCCTCGATCGAGGCAATGGCCTGCGTTTGGGGTAGCTTTTGGAGGCGTTCGAGTTCATACTCTTGGCTGCAAGGACTTGATCCATCCGCCGCCTAGCGAGTCTTAGTCAGCTATAAGCTGTTCACCTTTTCTTGAGGCTGCTTGCCGGGGCCATGAGCCTGCGTTTAAAACGCTCTTGTTCGACGGGGTCCTCTGGCACGACGAATTCATCATCGTCGAGGCTTGCCTCGTCTTCGGAGGGGGAGCATAATTATCGTCCTCTATGTAACGCCCCGGATTCGATGCGCCAGGTGTCCGCCAGTTTTTCGTCAGCTTTGCCATGTCATGTTCTTGCGTGTTGCACTTTTCCATGTCATCATTTGCATTTCATATCATGTCATCATGTGCATTTCATTTTGCATACGTGTTCGTCTCATGCATCCGAGCATTTTCCCCGTTGTCCTTTTGCAATCCGGCACTCCTATGTCATCCGGCGTCCCCTTTTGTCTCTTTTCATGAGTGGGTATTAAACGTTCTCGGAATGGACCGAGTCTTGCCAAGCGGCCTTGGTATACCACCGGTAGAGCGCCTGTCAAGTTTCGTGCCATTTGGAGGTCGTTTGGTACTCCAACGGTTAACCGGGTAACCGCAAAAGCCTCTTTTGTTGCAGCCCAACACCCCCTCCAAAGTGGCCCAAAACCCATCTAACTCCCCTCCATGCTCTCGGTCGTTCGATCACGATCGCGTGGCCGAAAACCGCACCTCATTTGGACACTCCTAGCTCCCTCTACCTATATAAACACCTCCCCCATCCAAATCCGGGTCCCGAAACCCTAAAAATCGTCCCCGCACTCGCCGGACACGTCCGCCGCCACCGGACGAAATCGCCGCCGCCCCCGCAGCCAGTGGCATCACGCCACGTGCACGCCGCGCCGCCGCCGCGCCGCCGCTGCCCACGGAGGCCACGCGAGCCCAGCGCGCCCGCCGCCGTCGCCCTCGCGCCGGCCGGGTCGCGCCGCCCGCGCGCCCGCCTCCGCCATCGCCGCCATCCGCCGCGCCGCCCGCCGCCCGGCGACCGCGCCCGTCCCAGCGACCCCGCGCCGCCTCCTCGCGACCCGGCGCCCCTCCGCCGGCGCCCGCGCCTCACCTCGCCGGAGCCGCCCGCAGCCTCGCCGGATCCGGGGAAGGTGGATGAGATCCACCAACCCCGGGAACCAAACGGCCGAGCCCCGTCCCGGATCTCGTCATCCCGCTCCGTCCGATCCCGTTGACTTTCTCGGAGAGGTTGATTTTCCACTAAGTCCCGAATCTGGAGTTATTTTTTTGCATATTCATCATGCCATAACTCTGTCATCATTGCTCCGTTTCGTGCGTGTAATATGTCAAATTGTTCGCCTCGATGAGTACATCATTTCATCTCATTGCATCATTCTCATTTGAGCTCATCTTTATGCCCGAAATGCTGTTAGAAGAGGGCTATGTGATGTTAGTTTCAGATTCTTATCAGCACATGCACTTTTGTCATTTTTGCCATGATTGATGTGTGCACCCTATGAACTTGAGTCCTACATGTGTTTTGTAATATGCCATGCCATCTTTACAGGGGTGTATGCCATATATTTTTGTGATCTCTGTGGTGACTAGCACAAGCATGCAAACTAGGCTTCATGATGTTGCTGATTTCAGCCCTGTTTTGCTGATATTTTTATGCCATGTTAACTTGATGCTACCGAGAGATCCATGCTTATTTTGAGATACTTCAGTAAGTATGTTTTGTTCTACATGTCATTTTCTATCCATCCATGCCCTTGTTTGCAATTATGGAGTGCCATATCTTGAGTCAATCGAGCTCTACTTTTGCTATAATATGTTTCCTGGCAGATTGTTTACATGTTATTCAATTTTGCCAAGGTTGTTGTAGTTGATCCTTGCATGCTATGAGGTTGTTCTTACGATGTATAGCTTCTATGCCATGTCTTCTTACTGTGAGTTTCCTTGCAATGCCATGTATTGCTCTGTGGTGAGTGGTTCAAGCTCACCAACATGCCTACTTATCGTTGTTCCTGCCATGTATGAATCTGTGAAATAACTTGCCATGTTTACATGGGTGCCATCATATTTTCCGATCCTTTTTGGCTCATGTTCAGTAAGGGACTTTTATTCTATGCATATAGTAGTATCATGACATGCCTTTGTTTGCCATGTTAAGTTCCTGTAACATGTTGTTTGATAGCTCTAAACATTGCAACCTGATGTTATTTCTGCTAAAGTCTGAAACTGTTATTATTTGCAATCTTGCCATGTCATTTTGAGCATGTTCTAGTGATTTCTGGAGATAGCTCAGTGTTCATGTTTTGTAATGCTTTACCTGTACATCATGCCCATGCCTTCTGTTATTATGTTAAG
Organism: Aegilops longissima; assembly: GCA_021605205.1. Classification (NCBI taxonomy): domain Eukaryota; kingdom Viridiplantae; phylum Streptophyta; class Magnoliopsida; order Poales; family Poaceae; genus Aegilops; species Aegilops longissima. The sequence continues at coordinate 325,407,470 of CM038677.1, forward strand.
ATGCTGTAGATTGTTGTTTTGATGCTTGCAATATGCCTAGTTGCTGTTTTGGACAGATTGTTGTCATGACTTGTATAGGGTGTATGTGTTGCACCGTTGCTCCGTTTTGAGTGTGCTCTATATGGAACTTGCTTGATTTTGCATGTAGTTTCATATTATCATGTTGCATCCTTGATTTGAGGTGTTTGCTTGATGTTTGTATGCATTTTGCATCACTGCCATGCTTATCTTGTTTTGCTCATATCTTCTAGGCCGTAGCTCCGAATTAAATAAACTTTATATGTAACTTGACTAGAATTTCGTGTAGATCATCGTGGTGCATCTTAACTTTCTGTTTAACAACTTGAACATAAGGTTTATTCAGATCTGGACCAATTTCGAAATTTGCATATGAGGACTTACCGGAATTGTTATATGTTGTTTCCGGCCTCATTTAAACTTGCTCTGACGTGTTGCTCTTGTATGCATCATCTCTTGCCATGAGTAGCTTCATCTAGATTTGTCATGCATCATGTTTGTTGTGCATCTTGTCCTGTCTATGTGTGGTGTGTTTACCTTGTTGTGTGCTTCTTCTTGTTAGTTCCTGTTTCGTTGCGATCGTGAGGATTCGTTCGTCTACGCTTGGTTCGGCTTCATCCGTTCGTCTTCTTCATGGACTCGTTCTTCTTCCTTGCGGGATTTCAGGCAAGATGACCGCTACCCTGGATCTCACTACTATCATTGCTATGCTAGTTGCTTCCTTCTTCCGCTATGCTGCGCTACCTATCACTTGTTCCTCAAGCCTCCCAAATTGCCATGTCAGCCTCTAACCTTTTGCACCTTTCCTAGCAAACCGTTGTTTGGCTATGTTACCGCTTTGCTCAGCCCCTCTTATAGCGTTGTTAGTTGCAGGTGAAGGTGAAGTTTGTTCCTTGTTGGAACATGGAGATGTTGTTCCTTGTTGGAACATGTTTACTTGTTGGGATATCACAATATATCTTATTTAATTAATGCATCTATATACTTGGTAAAGGGTGGAAGGCTCGGCCTTATGCCTGGTATTTTGTTCCACTCTTGCCGCCCTAGTTTCCGTCATATCGGTATTATGTTCCCGGATTTTGCGTCCCTAACGCGGTCGGGTGATTGATGGGACCCCCTTGACAGTTCGCTTTGAATAAGACTCCTCCAGCAAGGCCCAACATTGGTTTTACCATTTGCCTCACCACCACCTACCTTTCCCTTGGGAGTAATTAACCCAAGGGTCATCTTTATTAGCCCCGGGGCCAATGCTTGTCCAAGTGTTGGCCCGAACCGAGCTGCCTGCGGGGCCACCTTGAGGCAACCTGAGGTTTGGTTTTACTTGTAGCTAGTCTCATCCGGTGTTGCCCTAAGAACGAGATATGTGCAGCTCCTATCGGGATTGTCGGCGCATCGGGCGGCTTTGCTGGTCTTGTTTTATTGCTGTCGAAATGTCTTGTAGCCGGGATTCCGAGACTGATCGGGTCTTCCCGGGGAGAAGGAATATCCTTCGTTGATCGCGAGAGCTTATCATGGGCTAAGTTGGGACACCCCTGCAGGGTATAAACTTTCGAAAGCCATGCCCGCGGTTATGTGGCAGATGGGAATTTGTTAATATCCGGTTGTAGTAAACTTGAAGCAAACTCTTCTAAAATACACCAACCGTGTGCGTAACCGTGAGTGTCTCTTTTCGGGGTTGATCGAGAGGAGAACACGGTTTCTTGGGTTATGTCTGACATAAGTAGGAGTTCAGGATCACTTCTTGATCATTACTAGTTGACGATCGTTCCTTTGTTTCTCTTCTCGCTCTCATTTGCGTATGTTAGCCACCATATATGCTTAGCCGCTGCTGCAACCTCACCACTTTACCCCTTCCTTTCCCATTAAGCTTTGCTAGTCTTGATACCCATGGTAATGGGATTGCTGAGTCCTCGTGGCTCACAGATTACTACACCACCAGTTGCGTGTACAGGTTTGCGATGATCATGGCGTGAGAGCGATGTTTGCTTGTCTTGGAGGTCTTCTTACGCTTCTTCTTGATCGGGGATAGGTTCGGTCGGCAGCTTGGGCTAGAGGTGGATATTGTTTGAGTTTCTGTTTATGTTTCATCCGTAGTCGGATGTTGATCTCTTGTATATGATGTTGATGTATTCTTGTGGCATTTGTGCCTTATGTGTGTACCCCCATCTATTATGTAATGTTGATGTAATGATATCCACCTTGCAAAAGCGTTTCAATATGCGCGTCTATCCTTGGTGGGACCTTCGAGTTCCTTTTGGATAGGGTCGCATATTGGGCGTGACAAGTTGGTATCAGAGCCTCGACCGACCCTAGGAGCCCCCTTGATTGATCGTGTATTTTGGCCATTGTTGAGTCTAGAAGAAACTGATTTCTATGTCTAGTTATATCGGAGAGTAGGAATTCTTTTTACTCCTCAGCCCCTTCGTCGCTCTGGTGAGGAATTTTGACGTAGGTGTTTTGAATTACTCCTCTTCCCCTTCAAATTTTCTTTAGGTTCACGCAGTTGGTTTTCGATCGTTGTTCCTCAGCTCTTTTCATCCGGTGCATCTCTCGTCAAGTCGATTCGACCCTCGTTGTCTTTTGCAAGATCAGTCATCAGTTCTTTCTCTCTCGTTGTTGTTTTCCTGTCCAAGTTGTCCTTGTTTTTTTCCCACCCGCCCACCCTTCTTCTTCTCGGAACCGGAGTCCGTAATCGAGTATCCATCCTACTCGTGTGAAGTTTCTGCTCTCTCTCCTCAATGATTTCAACCGGTGTTTTCTCTTCAAGATATTCGTCGTTTTCCCCTTCCAAGTTGTCTTTGTTTTCCCGCCCTCCCACCCTATTATTCCCGCAGTTCGAGTTTCTTCCGACCATCAATTCCATTCGTGTGGAGCCTCTTCAGTCTTCCCTCAATTATTTCAACCGATGAATTCTCGTCTTGTTCGTCATTCTTCATCCATTTCTTTTCCGGTGCACTCAAATCAAGTTTTTCGGGTTGATCTTATTCTTTTCCCTCGGCTCAAGTGTTTTCCTTGCTCGTTTGCATCTCGCCATTCAATCATTCCGGAGTTCCGAAGACATATCAGGAGATTCGTCTGTGTTCTAATTAATTCGAGGTTGTCACCTCAGTCAAATATCTCAGTTCTTCCGGTGCATCATCTATCTGTTCAACATCCCTTTCCAACGGCGTTTTCTTTTAGTGGGCCCTAACCCACAGGTCTTTTCCCAGGATCTTACCCGACTCTTTTATTTTCCCCGGAGCTATTCTCAATTCTTTTCAAGTGTGACGTAAGAATGAATATCATCAGTCACTTGCCTTTTCCAAGATCGCTTTCAAATTCTTTGTATTGTTGCCTCAACCTCTTCGCTTTTCATTCTTCCGGAGTATCTCATTAATTTTGGTGATGTTTATCGTCGTCATTTGAAGACTGAAGAAGAGTTTTCCCTCTCAATCTTGCCCGTTCTTGCGAAGTTTCGTGGTTCTAGCTTCATATTATCCTCTCGAATTATTCCGTTTGTCAGATATTATTTCTCATCCATCCGGAGTATTTCAGAAGTTGATTTCTATTTCATTTCACCGGAGGCCATCGTTCCAGAAGAATTCTTCGTCCCCAGATTTCAGTTATCGTTCTCTATTTATCCCGGTGCTTCGTTCAAGTGTTCTTTAATCAGCTCATGATCTCTTTGTTCTTTTGCATCTAAATCCCCTCTAGCTTATTGGTTCTTCTAATTCTTCCCGGTGATTCATTCTCTTTCGTCAGTCTTTTCCGAATTCTTACGGTGGTTCGTTCAAGATTCTTTTCCTTGTTTATCATATTAATCCATTCGTTCATTTCAATCCTACCGGTGGTTCACGAAGACCTTCTCAAGTTTGCGATATGTCACTTCTCAATTCTTTTTCAAGAAGAATAAGTAGTATGCAAAATCCATTGCTTGTCATCAATTTAATTTGATTAAGGTTAAGCATACAATAAATCTTATTCTTATATCATCAAAGTGATTAATCCCTTACTTCGGAGTTTGTTCTTGATGAATAAATTCTAGTTCCAAGTGTCTTCATCTTTTCTTTTCCGGAGTTCAAATTTCCTCGGCCATCTCGTCGGAACCTCCATCTAAATCATCACAACGCTCATCTTATTCTTTCCTCCTTCATTCTATCTCATCACCTTTTGTTACCGGAGTTCTCCACGGTGGATCGTCATGATTTAATTCTTTCTTCAAGAGCTCATCAAGATTTTGTTGGTGGAGTTCAATTATCTTTTCTTCTCGCGTCTCGAAGTGTAATAAATTCTCCGTATTCTTTTGAATTGGAGTTTTGCATTTCTTCGTTCTTCTAAGCTATCCAATCATTTCCGGTTGTGGCAGGTTATCACCTTATGATCTTGAGATGTTACCTATAAGACCACAACAAGCTTATTCTTTTCGTTGTTGATTTTCTCAACAACTCGCTATAACCTTCCTTCTAAAGATGCTTTCAGTTTCATTCGTGGCACAAGTTGTCATTTTCTTATCCGTTCTTTTCATTCAACTCTTTCAATTCTTTCCGGAGGTTTTGTGTCATGTCTTCATCAAGTATCATTCCATCCTCTGAAGTTCGTGTTTTTATTCTTCCATGTTCAGTCAGAGTTCTGCCTGAATCCTTCCTGTCTTATCCGTTTCTTTTCTCATTCTAACCACTCCGGTTAGAACGAGTGGTTTCTTAGTCTATCTGATTCCGTGAGCTTTCGATTCTCGACATTCTCGTCGTTCCTCTCTTCTTCTCGAGTGCTCTCGATTCTTTGATGCTTCTCTTGAGTTCTTGTTCACCTCTTCCTTTTTCCCTTCCGTCTCGGTCCTAAGATCTCGGGACGAGATCTCTTGTTAGTGGAGGAGTGTTGTAACGCCCCGGATTCGATGCGCCAGGTGTCCGCCAGTTTTTCGTCAGCTTTGCCATCTCATGTGCTTGCGTGTTGCACTTTGCCATGTCATCATTTGCATTTCATATCATGTCATCATGTGCATTTCATTTTGCATACGTGTTCGTCTCATGCATCCGAGCATTTTCCCCGTTGTCCGTTTTGCAATCCGGCACTCCTATGTCATCCGGCGTCCCCTTTTGTCTCTTTTCATGAGTGGGTATTAAACGTTCTCGGAATGGACCGAGTCTTGCCAAGCGGCCTTGGTATACCACTGGTAGACTGCCTGTCAAGTTTCGTGCCATTTGGAGGTCGTTTGGTACTCAGCAGTTAACGGGTAACCGCAAAAAGCCTCTTTGTTGCAGCCCAACACCCCTCCAAAGTGGCCCAAAACCCATCTAACTCCCTCCATGCTCTCGGTCGTTCGATCACGATCGCGTGGCGAAAACCGCACCTCATTTGGACCTCCTAGCTCCCTCTACCTATATAAACACCTCCCCCGTCCAAATCCGGGTCCTGCAACCCTAAAATCGTCCCTTTTCATGCCGGACACGTCCGCCGCCACCGGACGAAATCGCCGCCGCCCGCAGCCGGTGGCATCGCGCCACGTGCACGCCGCCGCCCACCACCGCCCGTGGCTCGCGGAGCCACGGAGGTCCTGCCACCCAGCACCGCCGCCGTCGCCCTCCCGGCCGGCGCCGCCGCCCCGCCAGCCAGCGCTGCCCGCGCCGCGCGCCGACAGCGACCTCGCCAGCGCCGCCGCCTCCGGCCGCCTCGCCCGGAGTGCCCAGCGCCGCCGCGCGCTCCTCCCGCCATGGGCCCGCGCCGCCTCCGCCATCCGCCGCCGCCCGCTCCTCCCGCCATGGCCGCGCCCGCCTCCGCCATCCGCCGCCCTTTCGCCGCCCGCGCGCCGCGCCGTCCCGGCGACCCCGCGCCGCCTCCTCGCGACCGGCGCCCCTCGCCGGCGCCCGCGCCTCACCTCGCCGGAGCCGCCCGCAGCCTCGCCAGATCCGGGGAAGGTGGATGAGATCCACCAACCCCGGGAACCAAACGGCCGAGCCCCGTCCCGGATCTCGTCATCCCGCTCCGTCCGATCCCGTTGACTTTCTCGGAGAGGTTGATTTTCCACTAAGTCCCGAATCTGCAGTTATTTTGTTGCATATTCATCATGCCATAACTCTGTCATCGTTGCTCCGTTTTGTGCGTGCAATATGTCAAATTGTTCGTCTCGATGAGTACTTCATTTCATCTCATTGCATCATTCTCATTTGAGCTCATCTTGATGCCCGAAATGCTGTTAGAAGAGGGCTACGTGATGTTAGTTTCAGATTCTTATCAGTACATGCACTTTTGTCATTTTTGCCATGATTGATGTGTGCACCCTATGAACTTGAGTCCTACATGTGTTTTGTAATATGCCATGCCATCTTTACAGGGGTGTATGCCATGTATTTTTGTGATCTCTGTGGTGACTAGCACACGCATGCAAACTAGGCTTCATGATGTTGCTGATTTCAGCCCTGTTTTGCTGATATTTTTATGCCATGTTAACTTGATGCTACCGAGAGATCCATGCTTATTTTGAGATACTTCAGTAAGTATATTTTGTTCTACATGTCATTCTCTATCCATCCATGCCCTTGTTTGCAATTATGGAGTGCCATAGCTTGAGTCAAGCGAGCTCTACTTTTGCTATAAAATGTTTCCTGCCAGATTGTTTACATGTTATTCAATTTTGCCAAGGTTGTTGTAGTTGATCCTTGCATGCTATGAGGTTGTTCTTGCGATGTATAGCTTCTATGCCATGTCTTCTTACTTTGAGTTGCCTTGCAATGCCATGTATTGCTCTGTGGTGAGTGGTTCAAGCTCACCAACATGCCTACTTATCGTTGTTCCTGCCGTGTATGAATCTGTAATATGACTTGCCATGTTTACATGGGCGCCACCATATTTTCTGATCCTTTTTGGCTCATGGTCAATAAGGGACTTTTATTATATGCATTTAGTAGTATCATGCCATGCCTTTATTTGCCATGTTAAGTTCCTGTAACATGTTGTTTGATAGCTCTAAACATTGCAACCTGATGTTATTTCTGCTAAAGTCTGAAACTGTTATTATTTGCAATCTTGCCATGTCATTTTGAGCATGTTCTAGTGATTTATGGAGATAGCTCAGTGTTCATGTTTTGTAATGCTTTACCTGTACATCATGCCCATGCCTTTTGTTATCATGTTAAGATGCTGTAGCTTGTTGTTTTGATGCTTGCAATATGCCTAGTTGCTGTTTTGGACAGATTGTTGTCATGACTTGTATAGGGTGTATGTGTTGCACCGTTGCTCCGTTTTGAGTGTGCTCTAGATGAAACTTGCTTGATTTTGCATGTAGTTTCATATTATCATGTTGCATCCTTGATTTGAGGTGTTTGCTTGATGTTTGTATGCATTTTGCATCAATGTCATGCTTATCTTGTTTTGCTCATATCTTCTAGGCCGTAACTCCGAATTAAATAAACTTTATATGTAACTTGACTAGAATTTCGTGTAGATCATCGTGGTGCATATTAATTTGCTGTTTAACAACTTGAACATAAGGTTTATTCAGATCTGGACCAATTTCGAAATTTGCATATGAGGACTTACCGGAATTGTTATATGTTGTTTCCGGCCTCATTTAAATTTGCTTTGACGTGTTGCTCTTGTATGCATCATCTCTTGCCATGAGTAGCTTCATCTAGATTTGTCATGCATCATGTTTGTTGTGCATCTTGTCCTGTCTATGTGTGGTGTGTTTACCTTGTTGTGTGCTTCTTCTTGTTAGTTCCTGTTTCGTTGCGATCGTGAGGATTCGTTCGTCTACGCTTGGTTCGGCTTCATCCGTTCGTCTTCTTCATGGACTCGTTCTTCTTCCTTGCGGGATTTCAGGCAAGATGACCGCTACCCTGGATCTCACTACTATCATTGCTATGCTAGTTGCTTCGTTCTTCCGCTATGCTGCGCTACCTATCACTTGTTCCTCAAGCCTCCCAAATTGCCATGTCAGCCTCTAACCTTTTGCACCTTTCCTAGCAAACCGTTGTTTGGCTATGTTACCGCTTTGCTCAGCCCCTCTTATAGCGTTGTTAGTTGCAGGTGAAGGTGAAGTTTGTTCCTTGTTGGAACATGGAGATGTTGTTCCTTGTTGGAACATGTTTACTTGTTGGGATATCACAATATATCTTATTTAATTAATGCATCTATATACTTGGTAAAGGGTGGAAGGCTCGGCCTTATGCACAGTGTTTTGTTCCACTCTTGCCGCCCTAGTTTCCATCATATCGGTATTATGTTCCCGGATTTTGCGTCCCTAACGCGGTCGGGTGATTTATGGGACCCCTTGACAGTTCGCTTTGAATAAGACTCCTCCGGCAAGGCCCAACATTGGTTTTACCATTTGCCTCACCACCACCTACCTTTCCCTTGGGAGTAATTAACCCAAGGGTCATCTTTATTAGCCCCGGGCCAATGCTTGTCAAGTGTTGGCCCGAACCGAAGCTTCTTGGGGCCACCTTGAGGCAACCCGAGGTTTGGTTTTACTAAGTAGCTAGTCTCATCCGGTGTTGCCACGAGAGCGAGATATGTGCAGCTCCTATCGGGATTGTCGGCGCATCAGGCGGCTTTGCTGGTCTTGTTTTATTCTTTGTCGAAATGTCTTGTGGCCGGATTCGAGACTGATCGGGTCTTCCGGGAGAAGGAATATCCTTCGTTGATCGCGAGAGCTTATCATGGGCTAAGTTGGGACACCCTGCAGGGTATAAACTTTCGAAAGCCGTGCCAGCATGTTATGTGGCAGATGGGAATTTGTTAATATCCGGTTGTAGTAAACTTGAAGCAAACTCTTCTAAAATACACCAACCGTGTGCGTAACGTGAGTGTCTCTTTTGGGGTTGATCGAGAGGAGAACACGGTTTCTTGGGTTATGTCGGCGTAAGTAGGAGTTCAGGATCACTTCTTGATCATTACTAGTTGACGACCGTTCCTTTGTTTCTCTTCTCGCTCTCATTTGCGTATGTTAGCCACCATATATGCTTAGCCGCTGCTGCAACCTCACCACTTTACCCCTTCCTTTCCCATTAAGCTTTGCTAGTCTTGATACCCATGGTAATGGGATTGCTGAGTCCTCGTGGCTCACAGATTACTACACCACCGATTGCAGGTACAGGTTTGCGATGATCATGGCGTGAGGCGATGTTTGCTTGTCTTGGAGTTCTTCTTACGCTTCTTCTTGATCGGGGATAGGTTCGGTCGGCAGCCTGGGCTAGCAGGGTGGATATTGTTTGAGTTTCTGTTTATGTTTCATCCGTAGTCGGATGTTGATCTCTTGTATATGATGTTGATGTATTCTTGTGGCATTTGTGCCTTATGTGTGTACCCTCATCTATTATGTAATGTTGATGTAATGATATCCACCTTGCAAAAGCGTTTCAATATGCGGGTCTATCCTTGGTGGGACCTTCGAGTTCCTTTTGGATAGGGTCGCATATTGGGCGTGACACTCTACCTCTCTTTCTGCCGCACTGTCATGCAGACTTGCTTCTCCCTCCTCCTGCGCTGAGTCCTGCTGGAGGGGGTCGTCTTCGGTACTGTCCGGGGTATTATTGTCTCCCGTGCCGGAATCACCGTTTTTACTGTGGCGGGAATTAGAGCGGCATCGCTGACGTCGGCGCTTGGGTTGTTTCTTGGAGGGGTCATCCTCCGCCGTTCCATCGCCATTCCCATGTATTTAATTAATGCTAAATTTTCTTTAGTCACCAATTATGTTGTCTATGTATTTTGTTAATATGCCGTGATATTTTGATGGCCAACACCGACGGCGCGACGCCTGTGGGCGTTGTTCTTCCTTCCTGCCGGGTCGTCAGGATACTCTCCGGCCTTGTCCACCTTCGAGGTTCTTCTTTGGATGAAAGCCCTTTTGAGCTACTGTAGCAGGATCGGGTGATGGCGTCGTTCCAGGGTCGCTTTCCCTTTGTGGTCGTCGTCTTGAAGACTAGTTCCCCTTCGTGCTTTCCCTGGGGTGGGTGAGGGAGTCCTGGATTAGGGGGTGTCCGGATAGCCGAACTATCACCGTTGGCCGGACTCCTGGACTATGAAGATACAAGATTGAAGACTTCGTCCCGTGTCCGGATGGGACTTTCCTTGGCGTGGAAGGCAAGCTTGGCGATACGGATATGTAGATCTCCTACCATTGTAACCGACTCTATGTAACCCTAACCCTATTTGGTGTCTATATAAACCGAAGGGTTTTAGTCCGTAGGACAAACAACAATCATACCATAGGCTAGCTTCTAGGGTTTAGCCTCCTTGATCTCGTGGTAGATCTACTCTTGTACTACCCATATCATCAATATTAATGAAGCAGGAGTAGGGTATTACCTCCATCGAGAGGGCCCGAACCTGGGTAAAAACATCGTGTCCCTTGTCTCCTGTTACCATCCGCCTAGACGCACAGTTCGGGACCCCCTACCCGAGATCCGCCGGTTTTGACACCAACATTGGTGCTTTCATTGAGAGTTCCTCTTTGTTGTTGCCGTCAGGAAGGATGCCTCATCCCGTCTTTAAAGTCGATACTATCGCCAAAGGAGCCTTAGCCACTGGTCAGACTCTTCGGCTAGGTGGTTTTCTTATGACCACCAGTTCGGCCACCGCGCCGATGATGACTTCTCGAGTCATCGAAACCAATCTTCATGTTAACTCGGAACTTGCCGAGCAGTTAGATCCGGTCGAGCTCTCCTCCGTAAACGAGCTCTTGTATCGCATTGCCGCCCTGGGAGTCGCCACAGACTACGACCAGATCGGGCCTAAAACCGATCTGAGAGAGATCAACTCTCCCCAGGCTACCCATCATGTTGCTGTGATAGAGGAGCAATACGGCGATTCTTCTTCTATCTTAAGGACTAGCTACGTCCGGATTCCCGATCCCTCCATGCCAGAATCCCGCAGAGGGACGGATGTCGATCAAGCCCTGAACTTAAAGTCAGGAGGCGGGTTGGATTCATTGGATTGCAGTCAAAAATCCCAACTTCCAAGTTCGGAAACTTCTCGGCCCCTGAGTCTTAATTTGGACGGGGTTCTAGATCTAGTTCCACCCGCCCACCCAAACATTAGCGATCTATCCCGAATTCGGCAAGAGCCCGCTGAAACAATACGTCATTACTGGGCCAGATTCCTCCTGGTTATGGACAGGATAAAGGACTTCCGAGAGGAGGATGCAATCTCACTTTTTTGCAATAATTGCACGGACAAGGGAATCCTAAACGCCACAAGTCGCCGCGAAATTACACGCTTTGCTGACTTGGTGACCATAGTACAAAAGTACTGTGCGATGGAGAGTGCTTGGAAAACCGAAAGTAAGTTTTGGGATAATCCGGCCCCGAATACATCCCTAGTCCAAAATAAAAGGTTGCATCATCACCAAGTACCTGGGATAAACATAAAAAAACAAAAAACCCCTAAAGGGTACGGAACCGTATTGGAGGGTTGGCTAAACGGACCCTGCAAAATTCATAGCACAGAGGGCGCCACTCCAACTCATAGCCTTCGAGCATGTTGGATACTACGGCAGGTGGCCAAAAGTGGCGAAGAGCTTCTAGCCTTAGAATCCCAGCCCAGCAACACCAGTACGGTATTAATAGTCTTCGAGACTTTCGCATCAAATAATATGCGGAAATGAACACTCTGCAACCTTGCCGAAGTCTACCAAGTAGCAACAGTAAATCCATGGAGTGACACGGCTATTACCTTTAATGCCAGTGACGAACCCAAAATCCATACAACCCGAGCACCAGCCGCATTGGTTCTCAGTCCAATAGTGGACGGCTTTCGCCTTACTAAGGTACTCATGGATGGCGACAGCGGACTAAACCTCATCTACGAGGAAACCCTCCGAATAATGGAAATAGACTGGAACCGCATTGAGCGAAGCAGCACAGCCTTTAGAGGAATAATCCCTATCCGGGAAGCATGCTGCACAGGAAAAATCTGCTTGGACGTAGTGTTATTTCGCGGACAATTACAGGTCGGCAGGTCACATTTCAAGTGGCCCCGTTCAGCAGCGGATATCACGCTTTATTAGGGCGAGAGGCATTCACAATTTTTCAAGCTATACCCCATTATGGGTACATGAAGCTTAAAATGCCCGGACCTAATGGAATCATCACTCTCGCTAGTGATCCGAACATAGCACTCCGCGCCGAAAACAAGACAGCCGCACTAGCCCTCGAGGCACTATCTGAAGCCCTAGCGGCCGAGGAACACACTGCGATGCGCTCCACGGTGAATAGGGACGATGTGATACTTGATAAAAGATCCAAGTCCACCTCTTTTAAACCAGCGGATGAAATAGTCAAATTCCAAGTCCACCCAACGGACCCTGCAAAGACGGCCTCCATTGGGGCATAATTAAACCACGATGTAGACGCCAGACTACGAGAATTTCTACGAGAAAGCTGGGACATTTTGCTCGGCACCCTTGGACATGCCAGGAATCCCACGTCGGCTGGCCGAGCACAGCCTAAATATCCTAAAAGGATTCAAGCCAGTCAAACAAGCTCTTCTGCGCTTTTCCGAACCCAAGAGACAGGCCATGGGAGAGGAGCTAGCCAAACTTCTGGAAGCCGGATTCATCAGAGATATAAAACATCCGGACTGGCTAGCAAATCTGGTGATGGTACTAAAGAAGGATAAATCCCGACGCCTATGTGTTTATTTCAAAGACCTTAATAAGGCTTGCCCAAAGGATCCCTTCCCCCTCCCTCGCATTGATCAAATTATCGACGCTACAGCAGGACACGACTCATTGTGCTTCCTCAACGCGTACTCCGGCTACCACCAAATCAAGATGGCGGAGCCAGACCAAGCTGCAACAGCATTCATCACTCCATACGGCCCATTCTGCTTCAACACAATGCCCTTCGGGCTAAAAAACGCCGGCGCAACATATCAGCGCATGATTCAGACATGTCTGGCAAACCAGATCGGCAAAACAGTGGAAGCATATGTAGATGACGTGGTCGTCAAATCCAAGCATGTCGAAACTCTAGTAGACGACTTGAGGTGCACATTCGACAACCTCCGAAAATATGACATTAAGCTCAATCCGGAAAAATGCGTCTTCGGCGTTCCAGCCGGAAAGCTCTTGGGCTTCATTATGTCCGGTAGAGGAATTGAAGCAAACCCAGCCAAGATCCAAGCTCTGTCACAATTGGATATTCCAAAAGACCTCAAACAAATACAAAAATTGACTGGATGCATAGCGGCTCTAAGCCGCTTTATTTCCCATTTGGGAGAAAAGGCGTTACCCCTTTACCGCCTCCTCCGGCGCATCGAACACTTCGAGTGGACGGATGCTGCCACGGCCGGACTCGAAGAAATAAAAGCCATATTGGCAACAAATCCGGTCCTGGCCGCGCCCAACATGGGCGAACCAATGCTATTATATATCGCCGCAACATATCAAGTTGTCGGTAGCGGCTTGCGTCGTCGAGCGAGAGCGGACGGACACGGTTCCCTCTTCAAAAACCGGTTTACTATGTGTCCCTTGTCCTAACTCCATGCAAGTCCCGGTACCCACATTATCAAAAGATAGCATACGCGTTTTCATGGCATCCGGAAGCTGCGACACTACTTTCAAGAGTGTTCGATAACGGTAGCCTCAAGTACCTCTTAACGACATTATAAACAACGCGACACAACGGGCGGATTGCTAAATGGGCTATAGAGCTCCTTCCATTCGACATAACCTATAAGCCACGACGAGCTATTAAGTCGCAGGTTTTGGCCGACTTTGTGGCGAATGGACCAAGCGAACTCCTAAAGAGTACGGCGCATACTCAATTGGATCATGCACTTTGGCGGCTCCAAAATGTTGGCGGCACGGGGGGCTGGCGTCGTCTGGCGTCCCCAACCGGGACACAGTCCAATATGTCCTTCAGATAATGTATACGGACTCCAACAACGCAGGCGAATCGAGGCCCATACGCACGGCCTCCGGATGGTAGTCTCCATGGGCATTAAGCGCCTAGAGGTGCGCGATTGAACCTCGCGATATCTCAAATAAGCGGAGACTTTGATGCCAAAGATCCGAAAATGGCAGCGTGCCACAATGCGGTCCTAAAAATGTCAGCACGGTTTGAAGGGCTCGAATTTCATCATATAGCTCGGGATAACAACCGGCGGCGGACGATTAGCGCGATCGGCGCAAAACGTGATGCCGTCCCGCCCAACATCTTCCTGGAACAGCTGTTCAAGCCGTCCGTACTATGGGAAGGGGAGTCCGGAAATAACAATCCGGACCCAACCGCACTGCCTGACACCGAACACTCTGACACAATCGGAGGCTCTGCCACCGAGATAACACCCTCCGCCTACGAAATAATGGCGGTTATCGCCCCGTGGACGGAACCATTCCTAGCCTACCTAACTAGGCAGGAACTCCCCGAAGACCAAAATGAGGCTCGCTGCATAGTACGGTGATCCAAAGCCTATAAAGTCCATGAGGGAGAGCTCTATAAGTAAAGCACAACAGGAGTCCTTCAAAGGTGTATCTCCGAAGAGGAAGGGCGAAACCAGCTAGCTGAAATTCATGCCGGACTGGGTGGGCACCACGCCGCAGCCCGGGCCCTTGTAGGCAAGGCCGACAGCCCGGGCAGATGCGCAGGATTTAGTCCAACGATGCGTCGGTTGCCAGCTTTTTGCTAACCAAAGCCACATGCCACCCACCGCCCTCAAAACTATACCCATCACCTGGCCGTTCATGATGCGGGGCTTGACATGGTTGGACCCCTTAAGGGAGGAACCCACAAGCAAAAATACCTATTGGTCATGGTGGATAAATTCACCAAATGGATAGAGGCTAAGCCTACTAAAACGGCCAAATCCGGGCCGGTGATAGACTTCATATCGGGGGTAGTACACCGTTACAGCGTCCCCCACAGTATCATCACTGACAACGGCACCAACTTCACGGCCGATGAGGTCAAATCATGGTGCAAAAACATGGGCATCAAGCTCGATTACGCCTCAGTCTATCACCCTCAAACCAACGGCCAAGTCGAGCAAGCAAAGGTCTAATCATGAGCGGCATTAAACCCAGACTAGTGCGGTACATCAAGGAATCTAACACGCACTGGGTTGAGGAGCTCGACTCCGTACTCTAGGGGCTGCAGACCACGCCGAATCGTACTACCGGATTCACACCATTTTTTATGGTGTACGGCGCAGAGGCAGTCTTGCCCTGCGACATAATTCATGACTCACCTCGCGTGCGCATGTATGAAGAAAGAGAAGCTGAGCTCGATCGGCAGGACAGTTTAGACACATTGGAGGAGGAGCACGACGTGGCAAAAGCTCGTTCCGCATTTTATCAATTGCAGGCTCGAAGATATCAAAGCAGGGAAGTACGGGCCAAAGCTTACAACGTTGGCGAACTAGTTCTATGCCTGCCGGACAAGAAAAAGGACAAACTCAAGCCCAAATGGGAAGGTCCCTTCATCATCAACCAGGTCCTGACCGGCTTAGCATACCGTCTGCGAAACGCATCGGATAACTGACTCGAGCCGAACCCATGGAACGCGGCCCGTCTATGAAGATTCTACGCCTAAGCGCTGGACTCCGAGTTCGTCTCCTTCCTCCGTCCACATTTTCCATTTTTTGTTGTCTTTTATTTCTCTGCTTCCCCCTCCTTCTTCTTGAAGCCTTTCGAGGCTCGTTTGCACTTTGTTTCGCACATACTTGACGCGCTGTCCGCGCTCATTATACCTGGGGGCTTCTTTAACAGAAGCTTATTTATACGGGCTTTATGCCCAACACATGTGTCAAACTTCCGCATGTACCTTTTACTCACCATTATATGCATCGATATGACTTAAGTTTTGGCCAAGCTGGGTTGCCTGGCTCTTGTGCTTACCCCTACGTTCCCGATTGTTCGGCTAGGTGGTAAAGGGAGCACCTCTGCGTTTGTTAGTGCCGGGTCAGCCGGATGTGTACCTCAGACTGGGTGAAGCCGAAAGCTAGCGTTCTTAAGGGAATATTTGGTCGGTGAACTGAAAGACGATTTTTAACTATTTATCCATCTGCCCCCAGATGATTTTCTGCTTTTTTTAGCAGTTTGGACATGCACTTTAGGGCATGCCTCCCAGGGAAAGGAACCCTTAACGGAACTATTCTCCCTGGAAGATGTTTCTTACTATCCATGTAATATAACATAACTAGTTGGGCACTTGTCTGACACAGCAATAATGACCCCTACGCCTTATCTCCATGCATGCCCCGGTTCTTACATAACCGCGAGGGTATTCGGACACACTCCGGACTATTGGGTCCCGAGGTCGAAGCGAAAAGGTCCGCTATGACAAACGATCTACAATCCGGCTAGAAGACATTTTTCATGTCATATTCAATTACATAGTCAACTCGACTAATTGTATTCCTCCTCAATGCCATCTAATAGGCTATCTAATTTACAATCTTGCTGGGAATACTTGGCAGCCAATTCTACTTGGCCATACACTAAGCTTACAGGGATCTCCTTCCCATCAGGCCCCACAGGTCCAACCTCGGCCATGTAGTTTGGGTCAGCCTTCGTGTACCGCGTCTTTACCATGGCCCAGGCCTCCCTGGCGCCTTGACGGCAGGCCGATATATTCCATAGTCGGAAGCGCCGCCGTGCTCCTTGAAGCCGCTCTGCCAGCTCCCCAATGCCTTCAGGCAGGGAGATAGATGGCCACAAGGCCTGGGCGACGCCTTTCATCACCTGCCGAACTCGTTCATGCAGCTGACGCAGTTCGGGAAGAAGATCACCTGAAGAATTGGGCATCTCCTCCTCAGGACGACCTGTGAGCAAACCTACATACATGTTTATGTTAGTTGCCTTCCTCGCTGAACTCTTTCAAAGTTCGTTCAAGCACTTACTGAAAATGCCGCGACGAAGCCGTCGATTCTCCTTTACGGAGTAAGACAACTGGGCACGAACATCCTTTAGTTCCTCACCCAGTTGGGTGTTGGCATCTTGGAGGTTATTTTTCTCCTGCCGCACCCTCATAAGCACGCTCTCGCCGGCCTTTAGCTGGCGCAGGAGCTGTTGCTTGTCCGGATCCATCCCGACGCTATCTGCAGTATTAATGTCAGATTTATGCACACGCCGCACTTTGAGAAACTACCTCTACTTCGAAGGGAATATTTTACCAGAGGGAGTCTTCATGGCTTCCCCGGTCGCGGCCAGTGCGGCCTCAAGTTGGGTCTTGCACTCTTCAAGCTCCTGGGACAAACGGGTATTCTTTTCGGTAAGAACCTTCATTCCAAATGATCCTTAAATCAGTTATCCTAACTATTTTAAGTCTCGGGGCTCTTGGCATATATAATGTCAAAATTCCTTACCGTATGTCTTTCACATCTGCTCCGTGGCTCGCTAGGCCATCTTGGGCAGCACGGAGGTGCGCTTCTCCCGAACTAAAGGCGTCCAACGCCTCTTGGGAGAAACATCGTCACGTAGAATAGTCCGCGGCGCCTATGATCCATGGCGCCTCCACCTCCGACTTGGTGGCGGACAGTCTGTCGGCATCCTCCGTTGGAGGAGCATCCGACGACGCCCGTGTTTGTACCCCTTCCGGACTCGGCTTTTGAGCCTGGTTGGCGGAGGTCCGATTGGCAACTTCTCCGGACTTAGTCCGGCGAGCGCTCTTTTTCCTGAAAAAACCACGAGCGTCGGTATGCCTCCCAGGAACCTCTCCTTAAAACACGATGGCACATCATACCGTTGCGGCGACGTCTCGAGTCGTACCGCACTTCTTTTCCGCCTGCTGGACCGAGCTGCCCCTTGTTGGACGGCCGCGGCAGGCTCAACTTCCCGTTCTGAAGGCACCCCCTGCGAAACACCATCAAATACGTGGTGATTAGAAGTGAAGCACGGGTGGGTCATGGTATCCGGACTTCGGTCACGGTTACCTGGGAGGTCGGAAATAATCCGAGGTAGTCGGCCGTAATGGCAACCAAAGCATTTGTCGATGCTAAGTTGGTGGAACACCCCATCAATCAGCTCCACCTTTATATCCGGGTCCTCTTCGGAGGCCGGATCGAGGGACCGTTCCGGATCCTCGGGTTGTGGGGGCGGGCTGTGTATCTTCTCCACGGCCCGGTGCAGTTCCTGCGTAGAAACCATGAAATGAGATATTTAACCACGGGAACATGGATCGGACAGGCCACAAAGATATTTGCTTACCCAACTCCGAGGATTATTCGAAGAAAACCCGCTCAGTGGACTGACGCGGAGAAAATCCTCCTCTTCCCCTTTGTACATGGCGGATAAGGTCTTCACCAGTTCGGTGACCGATCCCGGCCATTTGCGGCCATGGCGGGTGGCATCGTCCTCCCCGTTGAAGTCCCACATGGGGTGGCCCCTATATTGGAGCGGCTGCACCCCCTCATAATACAGATGGCCATGACTCCAATCATGGTCAATCCGGCATGAGCCAGTAATCTTATTCGGCTCATCAAGTAAAGGACGTCCCGGTCATTTTCCCTCTGGGGGCTCCGCAGGCGCCAGCTTAGGCGCTTCTTCAAAGGAGCATTGCTAAACTCCAGAAGGCCGATCCGAACAGGATCCGGCAGCCGGACGTCCTCCATGTAAAACCATTTCGAAAGCCAGTCTTTGGACGCCTTCTTCGGGGTTCCGGATAGATATCCGGTCCCGGCGATGCACCATAGTTCGGCTCCGCCCACTTGATATATTGACCCCTCATGAGAACGGGGTACTAGGCAGAGTAATCTCTTCCACAGCGCAAAATGAGCCTCGATGCCCAAGAACAGTTCGCAAAGGGCCACGAAGCCCGCGATGTGCAAAATGGAGGCAGGCGTAAGGTGGTGCAACTGGAGGCCGTAGAACTCCAAGAGCCCCCGGAGAAATGGATGAATTGGAAATCTGAGTCTCTTACTAGATAAAAGACAAAGCACACCCGCTCTCCTTTAGAGGGATCGGGGACACTCTCCGCTTGCTTTCTGCCCTTGTAGGTGGCAAGTCCTGCTCGAACCGCAACAATGAAGGCCGGGGGAAGAAATCCCTTGGTTTGGAGTATAACTAGCTCGCTATGCGGGACTGAGCATCTCTCCCAATTTCTAGGCTGAGGGCTGGGAGCGCGAGAGGAGGAGCCCCGTCGACTGTCCATGATGGAATGGGTTTTTGTCAGAGGCGCTCCGATGAAAGCTCACGGAGGGGGGATGGTGTGACTCAGATCTAGATCCTCGTCCCTTTTTAGGCGGCTCATTTGCGCAGCTAGGGGGTAATTGTAAAAATACCCTGGCATTTCGCATTCATTCAAACACGTGGAAGATGGCCATTATTGGGCGTCGAAGCCAAGGAGCGCAGCATTTATCAGAAGCCGGACACTATTCGACAAGTATATAGAATTGGGAGAAGAATCCGCCTCGCAATGCAGAAGACAATCAACGTGCCGGACTCATCGCCATTGAAGCCTGGTTCGGGGGCTACTGAGGGAGTCCTGGATTAGGGGGTGTCCGGATAGCCGAACTATCACCGTTGGCGGACTCTGGACTATGAAGATACAAGATTGAAGACTTAAATCACGTGTCCGGATGGGACTTTCCTTGGCGTGGAAGGCAAGCTTGGCGATACGGATATGTAGATATCCTACCATTGTAACCGACTCTGTGTAACCCTAACCCTATTCGGTGTCTATATAAACCGAAGGGTTTTAGTCCGTAGGACGAACAACAATCATACCATAGGCTAGCTTCTAGGGTTTAGCCTCCTTGATCTCGTGGTAGATCTACTCTTGTACTACCCATATCATCAATATTAATCAAGCAGGAGTAGGGTATTACCTCCATCCAGAGGGCCCCAACCTGGGTAAAAACATCATGTCTCTTGTCTCCTAATACCATCCGCCTAGACGCACAGTTCGGGACCCCCTACCCGAGATCCACCGGTTTTGACACCGACACTCACCATCAAGGGGGACACTAAGGAGGCAGTGATGGTGCTCAGGCTCGCCTTCAAGACCGCGGCAGCAGCACAGCCCGCCGGCGCCGGTATCCCCAAGGCCAAGGAGGTCGCGCCTACCAAGAAGAAGCAGCTGTTCACCCAAGACAAGGCGGAAACCAAGCAGGTGCCGGTCAACGAGGACGAGTCTTCAGGAGCCACCTTTACCGTAGGAGCCGGCCTTGACCCGGGACAAGAAGAAGCCTTGGTGAGGTTCTTGCGCGCGAACAAGGAGATATTCACGTGGGAGCCCAATCAGCTGGTAGGGGTCCCGAGGAGGTGATCCAGCATCATCTAAGGGTATGCCCCAACATACGCCCCGTGAAGCAGCGAGCAAGACGCGTCCACTGAGAAACATGCCTTCATCGTCCAAGAGACACGCAAGCTGGAGGCGGCAGGTGCCATCCGAGAAGTTTGATATCCCGAATGGCTGGCGAACCCCGTTGTAGTGCTGAAGAAAGGAGGGAAGGAACGGATGTGCCTCGACTTCACCAACCTTAACAAAGCCTGCCCCAAGATCCGTTCCCACTCCCGCGCATCGACCAGATTGTCGACTCCACCGCCGAGTGTGACCTGATGTGCTTCCTAGATGCATTCTCAGGGTATCATCAGATCAAGATGGCAGTGAAAGATGTGGAGAAGATAGTCTTCCTGACACCATGTGGGGTGTACTGCTACACCTGCATGCCCTTCGGGCTGCGCAATGCGGGCGCGACCTTTCAGCGGTTGATGCACATCGCCCTGGGGCGGCTGCTCAGGAGAAACACGGAGGCCTACGTCGATGACATAGTGGTCAAGTCTCGCGAGGCGAGGACATTGATTCAAGACTTGGAGGAGACCTTCGAGAGCCTGCGCCAAGTGAACTTGAGGCTTAATCCGGAGAAGTGCGTGTTCGGCGTCCCCTCCGGCAAGCTGCTGGGATTCCTCGTATCCCACAGAGGGATTGAGGCAAACCCAGAGAAGATCAAGGCCATCGAGGACATGAGCCCACCACAGACCCTCAAAGAGATGCAGAAGCTAGCAGGGCGAGTGACCGCGTTAGGGCGTTTCATCTCCAAACTAGGAGAGCGCGCCTTACCCTTCTTCAAGCTCAGGAAGAAGAAGGGCCCGTTCCAGTGGACCCTGGAGGCCGACCAGGCCTTCCAAGACCTCAAGAAATACCTTACCAGACCCCCGGTGATGGTGGCACCACGGCCTCTTGAGCCTCTGGTACTCTACCTTGCCACCACCCCGTATTCCGCCAGCGCGGCGCTGGTGGCAGTTTAGGAGGAGTGCCAAGCCAAGGGCGCGCTGCGCCAAGCCGGAACTGAAGTGGCACAGGGTCAGGAAGGCGCAGCAAAGGCATCAGCGGTGGAAGACCAAGCTCAGCAGGGCAATATCGCAGAAGCTCCTGAGGACAGTCAGGTCTCAGGAACCCCTCCACCTCAGGATATGCCCCGATCTACGCTGGACCCGAGCCTCAACAGTGTGCCAGCCCTCGTCGAACACCCGATGTACTTCGTTAGCACCATATTGCGGGACGCGAGGGCACGCTACCCCATGCCCCAAAAACTCCTGCTCGCACTCCTGGTGGCCTCACGCAAGCTGCGACACTACTTCCAGGGCCACCCCATCAAGGTCGTCTCAGCCTACCCATTGGAGAGGGTACTCAGGAGCCCTAACTCAGCTGGAATGGTCGCTGAGTGGAACATCGAGTTGGAAGCATTCCAGTTGGAGTTAAGCACTACCAGGGTTGTCAAGGGGGCCGCGCTCGCTGACTTTGTGGCGGAATGGACGGATGCCCCGACACTTGAGGAAGGAGAAGACCGGTCCACCTCCCCAGGAAGCGAGGCTCCAGACGGCTGGGTCATGTATTTCGATGGCGCCTTCGCGCACCAAGGCGCGGGGGCTGGAGCAGTGCTCATCTCTCCCACTCAAGACAAGCTCTACTATGCCGTGCAACTCTGCTTTCAGCACGGCGAGAAGGTCTCCAACAATATCGCAGAATACGAAGGCCTCATAGCTGGCCTGAAGGCTGCGGCAGCTCTAGGGGTGAAGCACCTCACCGTCACAGGCAACTCGCAGCTTCTCGTCAACTTCTCCAACAAGGTGTACGAGCCGAAGGACGAGCATATGGAGGCCTACCTCGTGGAGGTGAGCAAGATGGAGAAGCAGTTCTCGAGCCTGGAGCTGCAGCACGTGCCCCGTGGCACTAACAAGGAAGCCGACAACATCGCGAGGAGAGCATCCAAGCGGCAACCGTAGGAGCCCGGTGTCTTTGAGGAGCGGCTCTTCAAGCCATTAGCTACGCCACCTCTTTCAAGCACGACTCAGCCTCGGGAGGAGCTCCCACAGCTCCCGGCCACGGGAGCCCCAGCCTGTGGCCCGACCTCAGGAGCTCGGCTGCTCTTGGCGCTCGTGCCCTAGGAAGAATGCTAGACCAAGGAATTTAAGGAGTACCTGACGCACAGGACGCTGCCGGAGAAGGAAGAGGACGCGGAGCGCGTGGCCTAGCAAGCCACGACATACTGTATCCAAGATGACGAGTTATATAGGAAACGACCGAACGATGCCACGCTGCGCTGCATTTCCAGAGATCAAGGAAGGGAGTTGTTGATTGACGTACACGGCGGGGACTGCGGACACTACTCTTCGTCACGTACCCTCGTCGGCAAGGTATTCCGCAGTGGATTCTACTGGCCTACAACACTCACGCAGCCGAGCTGGTGAAGTCCTGCGAAGCTTGCCAATTCCACGCCAAGCAAATCCATCACCCTGCTCAGGCCCTCCAAACAATCCCGCTCACATGGCCGTTCGCGGTCTGGGGACTGGATATCTTAGGCCCGTTCCCTCGGGCGCCAGGGGGCTACCGCTATCTCTACGTCGCCATCGACAAGTTCACCAAGTGGGAGGAAGTGGAGGCCGTCCGTACCATCCCAGCTGGCTCTGCAGTCAAGTTCATCAAGGGCATCGTGGGCCGCTTCGGGGTCCCCAACCGCATCATCACAGATAACGGTTCGCAGTTTACTAGCAACCCCTTCCAAACCTACTGTGCTAACCTTGGAATGCAGATCTGCTACGCTTCGGTGGCCCACCCCAGGAGTAACGGTCAGGCCGAACGCGCTAACGCGGAGGTCCTGAGGGGCCTCAAGACCAGGACCTTCAAAAAGAAGCTGGAGACCTGCGGCAGGGGTGTCACAACCCTAGTTAGCATTTGCACTTGGACTAGCTACAGTGATGCATCATGTTTAAATTTTCTTTAAACTTGAAATGGGCAACAAACCCCAGCACCCACCCTGAAACTACTAGGATCAACTGAAAAAAAATATTTCAATGAACCCAAAATGCCCTTCACAAAAGTCCATCATTTTTGAATTGGTCTAGAACCTCTGCCAAAAATGGTGCACATTTTTCTAGGACACTTTGGATTTTTGAATTAATTCATAAGTATTTCAATTTGGACATTTAAATCTTATAAATATTTTTAATTGTCCAAATAATCCTGAAAGTACTTGAGGGCTGTTGGGAAATATTTCAAAGGTGCCTAAAATTATTTTCAGGATTTTACCAAGTGGTTTAGTATTTTTACTAAATCAAAAACAACAGCAGAAAAAAGAAAACAGAAATAAGAGAGAGAGAGAGAGAGAGAGAGAGAGAGAGAGAATACCTGTGTTACCTGCGGCCCAACAACCGTGCAACCACCTGGCCTGGCACTGTTGGCCCAGCCCACCAAGGGCTCGCGTGTCTTCTTCCTCCTCTGCCAGGAGGACAAACAGGTGCGTGGCGAGCGCCGACGCTACCCTGGCCACCTCCTGCTTCCTTGGCCACTCCTCCCCCTGGACGCCTTTTGCGACACCATGCAACCCCCCGGACCCTCTCACTCTCCCCGCGCTCCTCCCCCTCCTTTGCTCTCCCTCCTCATGCGCCCGAGCGGAGCTCGTCGCCGCCGTCCGCCGTCCGCATGTGCACCGGCCACCCTACCCCTCTACGTACCGCCCAACGGATCCGACGCGTCGCCCTCATCCTTATCGTCGAGCCACGCGACGTCGGGAGCCCTGCAGTGACGCCAACGTCATCGTCTTCACCAACGGGCACCGAAGATTGCCGGCTCCGATTCACCGTCTCCAGGCCGCCCCCGAGCCCACTAACCTGCTCCGCGAGTCCTGTGTGAGCTCCTCTCCAATCCCCCATGTCCCCTTCGTCTAGCGCGTCCTCTAACACCGATCCCTGCAATGGCCGAAGCTTGCCGCCGTCGTGCCATGTCGTTTCCGTGGCAACAGCCGCCTCTGACCGCCTTTGAGCGTGTCGCCATGCTCACCGAGCTCCCAGGAGCCGAACGCATCCCCCAGCTCCTCCTGTCATGCTCCGCAGCCCTGTTTCGCTCGATGCCGTAGCTCCGGCAGCCGCCGAGGTCGACGTCGTGCACAACTCCGGTCACCTTGCGCCCTCCCCCTGCCACAGTTGGATGCGCACGAGCCCCAGCTCCTCGTAGGTGGGCTCGGCCATCGATTTGGTCGCCGGAGAGCCATCCTGATCATCGCCGCCGCGTCTGTGTGCTTGCCGGCATTGAACTCCGGTGAGATGACATGGCCTGTCATTAGCCACTAATGACCCTGCTGATTAACCCCCTGACTCACTAACAAATGGGCCCAGGCCCTAATTAACCTCAGTTTTGTCTTAGTTTAGATTAGTTTAAAACCCAGCGGGACCCACAAGCTAGAGTGGACTGCGCTGACCTGGCCCACCTGTCAGCGACACTAACCAGCCCAGTGTCACTAATGTGTGGACCCCACACGTCAGGTTTGACCCGGGCAGCCCTGTTGACCCTGCTGATGTCCCCAAGACGCACTGCTGATGCAGTAATTGATTTTCTGGATTTAAAATAACGTAACTCCAAATGAAATAAGTTATATATGAAAAATTATCAGAAAAATCCAATCTATCCATTTATGTTGTTTTCATGCATGACAAAGCAACTTAACCTTGCTGTATAGATCAAAACCTGATAATGCACATTACAAATTCATAACTTGAGTTTGGATTTGAACCCTTGGTTCAAATTAGCTCAAACGCTTCTGGTTTTAGTTGCATTAGCTCAAATCACATCATATTGCCATGTCATGTTCATGCATCATATTGTTGCATTGCATTGATTGTGTTTCTTCTCTGTTGTCGGTAATTGTTCCCCCTCAGTAGATGTGGTTCCGACGATGAGATCGATGACACAGATGAAGAGCTATATTATCTTCAGAAGTGCCAGGCAAGCAAAAAAAAACCTTGTTCATTCTGATATAATCCCACTCTCTCACTCCTGCTCTCTTTTACTGCATTAGGACAACAGCGATTCAACTGTTACATGCTGCGGTAGTTGAACCCCTTTCCTCTGCATGACCTGTCATTGCCACAGTAAATAGATGAAACCCACTAACATGAGTAGGAGTTGTTTGAGCCCTGATGTGCCTTCTCATTCATGATTTTTTGTCATGCCTGCTATTGCTTAGAGTTGTGTCAGGTCTAATTCATCAGGGATGAATTGGAAAGTTGTGAACATGTCCTACTGTTGAGAGCTAAGTGTGTGAACACGATTTGGTAAAGGTAGCGGTGAGAGGCCATTTAGGAGTACACGGTGGGTTGTCTCATTGCAGACATCCTCAGGAACTGAGTTCTGTGTTTGTGATCCATGAACAATTACTACCATGCATTGGAATGCTTAAGTGCCCCTCTCGACTTATTAACCAACCTGATCTCTGTCTAGGAGTTGCAACTAGTTTCTGGTGTTTGTAGTCTACCAAGTGGCACCCGGTACAGGTGGGCTTGGGATAGACTAGGCACCGTGGACAAGTATACCAAGCGCCGCCCGTTTGGTGGGCTTGGAACCCTGTACACATCGTTTGTGGCCGTGAGCGACACCCCGGCTGGATCTCCTTGCGGATGGAACCCGAATAGGCGATAAACCTGGACTAGAGACTTGTGTGGTAACAGGTCATGGCTGACTCCCTCGCCAGGCTTCCAATTGAAGGTTGTCGGGATACACGACGTTTACATGGTGGGAAGTGGCGAGAGGGTGTATGAAGAAGTACACCCCTGCAGGGTTAACATCATCTACTCGAATAGCCGTGACCATGATAAAGGACTTCTGGGTTGCCTGTACAGTTCATAGACAAGTGAAAGTGGATACTCTAAAATGCACAAGATAAGCGTGAGTGCTATGGATGGCGTTCTCGTAGGGAGACGGGAGCGGATTGTAACGCCCTCGATGCGGCTATATCTCCCACGTGTCGAAGCACGACTTAGAGGCATAACCGCATTGAAAGCAATGTCGCAAGCGAGGTAATCTTCACACAACCCATGTAATTCATAAGGGAAAGAGATACATAGTTGGCTTACAATCGCCACTTCACGCAATACATGAGTAAAGCATTAAATCATACAGATACAATCAAGGTCCGACTACGGAACCAAAATCAAAGAAGACTACCCCAAATGCTACACAGATCCCCGATCGTCCCAACTGGGCTCCACTAATTCTAAACTGAAACGAAACAACACAATGAACAAGATCTTCATCGAGCTCCTCCTTGAGCTCGGATGCGTCACCTGCACGGTTTCATCGGCACCTGCAAACTGGTTTTGGAAGTATCTGTGAGTCACGGGGACTCAGCAATCTCACACCCGCGAGATCAAGACTATTTAAGCTTATGGGAAGGGTAAAGGTATGAGGTGGAGCTGCAGCAAGCGACTAGCATGTATGGTGGCTACCATACGCAAAAGAGAGCGAGAAGAGGAGGAAAAAGCACGGTCGAACAACTATGATCAAGAAGTGATCCCAGAACAACCTACGTCAAGCATAACTCCAACACCGTGTTCACTTCCCGGACTCCGCCGAGAAGAGACCATCACGGTTACACACGCGGTTGATGTATTTTAATTAAGATCAACTTCGGGTTTTCTACAGCCGGACATTAAAAAATTCCCATCTGCCTCATAACGGCGGGCACGGCTTTCGAAAGATAATACCCTGCAGGGGTGTCCCAACTTAGCCCATTATAAGCTCTCACGGTCAACGAAGGATATTCCTTCTCCCAGGAAGACCCGATCAGACTCGGAATCCTGGTCACAAGACATTTCGACAATGGTAAAACAAGACCAGCAAAGCCACCCGAATGTGCCGACAAATCCCGATAGGAGCTGCACATATCTCGTTCTCAGGGCACACCGGATTGTCCAAACTTCCGATAGGCGAGCCCAGAGTTGCCCTGGTATACCGGCGGTTGATAGTTGGACCAACACTCACGACGAGCGCTGGCCCGGGGGGGGGGGGGGGGTTAAAATAAAGATGACCCTTGAGTCTGCAGAACCCAAGGGAAAAAGGCTTAGGTGGAAAATGGTAAAACCAAGGTTGGGCCTTGCTGGAGGAGTTTTATTCAAAGCGAACTGTCAAGGGGGTCCCATAAATCACCCAACCGTGTAAGGAACGCAAAATCAAGGAACATAACACCGGTATGACGGAAACTAGGGCAGCAAGAGTGGAACAAAACACCAGGCATAAGGCCGAGCCTTCCACCCTTTACCAAGTATATAGATGCATTAATTAAATAAGAGATATTGTGATATCCCAAAATAATCATGTTCCAACATGGAGCAACCTTCAACTTCACCTGCAACTAGCAACGCTATAAGAGGGGCTGAGCAAAGCGGTAACATAGCCAAACAACGGTTTGCTAGGAAAAGATGGTTAGAGGTTTGACATGGCAACATGGGAGGCATGATATAGCAAGTGGTAGGTATCGCAGCATAGCAAAAGAGCGAGCAACTAGCAAGCAAAGATAGAAGTGATTTCAAGGGTATGGTCATCTTGCCTGATATCCCGCAAGGAAGAAGAACGAGTCCATGAAGAAGACAAACGAACGTAGTCGAACGAATCCTCACAACTCCGGAACGAAACCGAAGCTAACGAAAGAAGCAAACAACATGGTAAACACACAAGCATAAACATGTCATGATGCACAAACAAGTATGATGCATGTCCGGTTTAAAGAGGCATGGCATGGCAATATGCACAAACAACACTACAAGTTAAGTGGAGCTCAATATGCAACGAGTTGCATATTGACGAAACACCACATCAATTATTTAGTTCTCTCTCGTCTAGGAACACAACAAAATTACATGTTGTTATAAACATGGCAAGAGGTGAAACATAATTAAAACTACCTATCTAGGCAAATTTAAATGAGGCCGGAACAACAAACAACAATTCCGGAAAATCCCCATATGCATATTTTTGATTTGGTACTGTTCTGTCCTAAATCATATTTTAGAGTTGTTAAACATGCAAAGTAATGCTACCATGTTAATCTATGCATTTTTCTACCCCATTTACATATATAATTTATTTAAATCCGAGCTACGGTTATTTAGTTATGAAATAAATCATTTTAACATGGCATTTATGCAAATTAATGCAAACAACGAGTTAAACATTTTAAACATGCATGAAAGTTGGATATTGTGAAACTAGATGAAATTCTAAGCATTTTACATATGATGCATGGTTATTCAGTTATTAAATGCATGAACAGCAAGGGGTAATATGTAAAACTGCAGTTTCTGGACAATTAGACAAATTTGCAACAGCGGAAAAAAAACACCATGGGCCGAATCTGGCTGGCCCAATGGTGCACAGGAGAGGGGCGGGTGCTGCTCACCCTGGGCCAAGGCCCGCTGGTGCAAAGGTTGGATCGGGGCGGACTAGGCCGCGCGGGGACGTGGCTGGCGACGCGGTCAACGCGCTAGGCAGAGGAGGCGCATGTCCCTGTCGCCCGAAGCAGAGGACGAGCGGGCGCCGTGGTTCCAGGAACATGGCGGGGCGGCAGAGGCGCGGGGGACTCCGGCGGGACGGCTGCTGATCTGGTCCCTCGGCCATGGATCTGGCCGGAGACGGGAGAGGGAGGAGCGGTCATGGATCTCCAAGTGGCGGCACCATGGTTCCCTGTGAGAGAAACAGGAGTATAGGACGAGGGAAGTGGTCAGGGACAGCTTCAGCGAAGAAGAGAAAAGGAAGGGAGCAGGGGCGACGCTCATCTGCTCTTGGACCAGGTCGCCGGCAGCACAGCAGCAGGTCTGGCACGAGACGAGGCGACGAAGGCCTGGACGAGGAGGAGGCCGCGGACGAAGGATGACGACGGTTTGAGGTGCGAGGGACGCCCGGGCAGAGGAGGTTGAGCATCGGGCGCGCGAGAGGACCGGCGAGATGGCGCCCCGGTGGTCGTGCTCGCGAGGGCGAGATGGATGGGAGCACGGGGCTTCGACCCTACGGTGCGGATGAGGCTGCCGGACGGAGGCGGGGAGGAGGCTGCAGGCGCTGTGGTTGGTGGATCGAGGGGAGTGGCTGGTTGGTTCCGTGGCAAAATCGAGGAGGGGAAGGTGGTGCTGCTGATTTGGAGCGGGGGAGATCCCGAGGAAGAGGATTAGATGGAGTGGCGACAGTGGGGATGGATCCCTAGAAATTAGGGATCCGGTCTCGGTTTAGACTAGAATATATAGCGGGTAGGTTAGGTTAGGGGCTATCTCATCCCTCCGATCGTAATCGGACGGACGGAAAAATAGGCTAGGCAGAATCCAACAAAGAAACGAAGATACTTTCAGGATGTTTGGGGATGATCCAGATCCATCGGTAACGACAGAGCGGGTCGGGTTCGGAGCAGTTTCGGACACGCACACGAGCAGTCAAGAGAGGTCAACGAGGACAGGGCCTGACAAAAAGACAACGGAGGCAAAGAGAGAATGGGAAACTACGAACGGCTATGAGTTTTGAGAAAACATGCGATGCAATGCTCATGATGACATGATGAATGCAACAAACAAATAAAAACACGCGATGATGATAACGAAAAACATGGGAGGTGTCTGGAGCGTCGGTCTCGGGGCGTTACACGGATCCATGGTGGTGTATTGATATGGTGAATATGTGGACTCGTGTGCGCCACCGCAAAAGAGTTACTTGCAGTCGTAGTTCAGGTTAGCCACTGAGTCAAAGCTGGCTTGCTGCAGTTAAACTCCACCACCCCCTTTATTGATACCGATGCATATGTAGATAGTTCTGATGTAAGTCTTGCTGGGTACATTTGTACTCATGTTTGCCTATTTTATGTTTTTGCAGAGAGACTTCAGTCTCACTATTAGTTCCGTGTGGACTTCATCGTTTAGCTTGTTACCTCAGCTACAATCTTGTTCCCTTGGGATGGTCTTGTAGATAGTTAGGCTTCTCAGCCTTTTTCATTTGTAGTTGTCTGTACTCAGACATGTTTATGCCTCTGCTTGTTGCTTGTATGCTCTGTATGTTGGGTCATGAGACCCATGTTTGTAATACTTGAATCCTCGAAGCCTAATGAATAAATACTCTGAGTCGTAGAGTCTTGTTGTGTGTATGATTGAAATGCTTGGTATGTGTGGGATCCGACAATCTAGTTGTTTATCCTTGGTAGCCTCTCTTATGGGGAAATGTAGTCTGGTGCTTCCATTGAGCCTTGGTAGTCCGCTACAGCCCGGTTTACCGGAGTCCTTCTAGCCCAGCACTACTGCTCCGGAACACCTAGATTGGCAGGCATATGATACACTTCGTTCCTGTTGTCTGTCCCTTCAGGGAAATGTCACGCGGTGACATCCGGAGTCCTGCTAGGCTCCTACAGCCCGGTTTACCGGAGTCCTGTTAGCCCAGTTGCTATAACCCGAATTCACATGCTTCTGACCGACATGCTCGATGTTCTTTCATGTACGCATGTCCCCGTAAGTTAGCGCCACATTGGGTTCACGACTATTCATATCACCTGGGTTCTCTGTCATATGGATGCTAGCGACACTATCATATACGTGAGCCAAAAGGCGCAAACGGTCCTGGGCCAGGTAAGGCGACACCCGTGGGAATACCGTGCGTGAGGCCGCAAAGTGATGTGAAGTGTTACATGCTAGATCGGTGTGACTTAGAACAACTTTGGTATCAGAGTCTGACTGGCTGTAGGATTACCAAGCCAAACTGGTTGAAGTCGAGTCTATAAATGCTTTAGTTATATAAGGGAATTTATTGTGGAAGGGAATGTAAGGCTCTTTTTACTCCTTTACCTTATGCCCTTCTGATCTGAGTCATCCTCTTCCTTTCTACGGGGATTAAGAACTAGGCCTTCTCATCTATCTATCAGGATGATGAGTTACTATGATAGAGACTTGTAGGATTGATGGATTTAAGCCCCAGTTCAATTTCTACTACTTCCGTGTGTTCATAGTTGGTCTCGGAACCTTGATATTGTGATGTTAAGTGGT
Source organism: Aegilops longissima (assembly GCA_021605205.1). Taxonomy (NCBI): domain Eukaryota; kingdom Viridiplantae; phylum Streptophyta; class Magnoliopsida; order Poales; family Poaceae; genus Aegilops; species Aegilops longissima. The sequence continues at coordinate 325,438,686 of CM038677.1, forward strand.
TATGCCACCATTTTTGCAGAATGTCCCAATCTTTTTGAGCATTTACAGAAGTTATGCTGTCCGAGTCATCCTAGGTTTCTTACTAGTCTGATGCATTTGCAAATCCCTTCCTCCCATTCCCTATGTCCCTTTGGGCCAGTTTAACCACACTAATCGGTCTGTTGAGGTACTTCATTGCCTCGACATATATGTTGGAGCTATTTTTATGACCCTAGGTGTCTTAGAGAACCACCTAGTAATCTAGCCATGTTTTGTGCCCCAGTGTGATGATTCTGGCCGGCATTCTCGAAAGCATCCCGTGATGCCATTTAATTAGTAGGTATTCTATTCCTAGGTTTTGAACCCGAGATTCACTCCACTCACCTCCTGTTGATAGTGTTTGCTAGTTCCTTTAGGATATTAGTATCCTCTGTGACAGTCTTTGAGGTCCGTGGTATATCATTCTTCCAATACCATGAACCATTATGGCAGAAGATCTTTGAACCAATGATCACAACAAGAGTACTCTTGATGAGTTCTCCATTCAAAAATTGTGATTCTGCCAGTCCTTCCTTTCTGCATGGTTTATCTGGAAGAAATATGTTGGACTCGTTCGACATACTAATCTATGCATCCACAACTTAGACAATCATATGTTCTCTGAGTTGTCCCCCTTCAGTTATATTCCGACCTTCATCTATCAATTGATAGTCAAGAGTATGTGTGAGATCGTGTTCATCAATGCCTATTATTCTTATGGTCCGTCAAGCCATTCTATTCCGGAATGACCAGGAGAAACAAACTCCAGTACCTCATTCATTTCTAGGATTGGGTCAAAGTAGTTGTATTCCACAGATCAAAATGCCAATCCAGTTTTTGTTCTATTCTACCTTGGAGTATTACCATCTTTATATCAAGAATATCATGGGAATTGCACACCATCCTATGAACTCTTGATACAGTGGTACTTCTTGCTATCATTTTTCATTCCTCAGTCCCCGTGTTGTTGCAACTGGAATGACGACAAGTGAACTATGATGTGTGAAATCAATACTACTAGCAACCCCGTTGCTTGGTAGCTAATGGACAATAATTTCATTCTTAGAGTGTTGGTTATTGAATCATCATCCTAAGATTGATCGTGCTACCTAGTCCTTATTTCTGGTGCACTCTTCGATCAATGAGTTAGGATTGTGTCAGTCCCTCTCTCTTTTGATCATATCGTCTTTCCCTGAAAAGCAAGATTGTTCTCGAGTTTAATAACATATCGATGGTTCGTGATTTTCTGAATATCTTCTCGGAAGTATTACCAGGTTGTCACCTGACCGCTATGTTGAGTTCGTGATCATGTTGGTTTTCCTCCAAACCACCCATTCTCCAAGATTCTGCGTTGGATACCCTGAACTAGTCGGTTGAGCTAAACAACAACTTGGAGAGTTGGAAGATGAAAGCTTGTCCCACTTAGTTCATTTTGGAAGGGATATCCTTGTGTTGTGTGTGTGTGTTGAAGAAATATGATATCTTCATCGATTGATCCTTGTGATCAGTTGTTGAATCTATCGTCTTGTCCAAACTTTGATTTGAGTATGGGCTATCGTCAAACCAAATCAGAACCAACGATGTTCGTAATGTTGTCTTACTCATGGTTGATTCCTCGGGCATACACCATTACATCCTTTGGTCTGACCAATGCTATCACCGTGTTCACTTAATTGTGGAATTCCATCTATATGGAAGCTTGGATGGTTTGTTGTTGAGTCCATTGACAACTTTTTCATCTTGTCCATGATTCATGTTGAACATCTAAGTTAGCGTTGGAAACTTTTGAAAGCATTTTCTTCGTGCTAGCTCATGAAGTTTATGTTTTGATGGAAGAAGTGACTTCCTCTAATTCACGTGCATATGATGAAAGTTGCCGCCGTGAATTTGAGAAAGTTTGTTTCGCTTCCTCTGGAATCATCCCAAGTCAGTCATGCATATCTGTGAAGTATTCTGTGGTCTGGAGACTTGCAACCTTTATTCCATATGTATTCCTAGCACACCAAGACACTGATTTATTTGTTCAGGAAAAAGGAGTCTGTTGTGCTAATCCTAGGTCATGCACATGACTTCGTTATCCCCAATGATGGTTCCCAACCTGAACTCGGTAACGTTTAGTTGTAAGACTACTATGTGGTCATGCTTGTCTCGGACATCGTGTTCACATGTATGTAGCTGAACCAGCTCATGTTTTGTAGCTTGCTATCAAAGTTCATCTCCCGAGAATCTCGCAACGTCATCTCATCGGGTTGTGTTGCAAATTTTCTTTTCTAGACATGATGTCTGAAATATTTTGTTGCCAACTAGGTCTGAATCTCAGGCAGATATGATGGTTGGTGCTATTCCAAGATCTATGAAGTAGGTCCCGACAAGGTTGATGTTCCGGCCGACACACCTAGTCGGAAGATCTATCATAGTGGTATCTTGATTGAGCAATTTGACCAACTTCCCCATGAGGATTTTGTGCAACTTTTTCTAGAAATTGTTCCTTATGGATCCCTTGTTCTCACGAAGTCAGACCTTTACTTGATGTTCTAGATACCGAATGGTATTGGGTTAAGCTGGTACATCAAGGAGAACATTAGAAGCGGAGTGCTAAATGTCTCTCGGTCGATCATCCAGATTTTGTTTCCTTGGCATCGCTAAGGTGAAATCTGAGAAAGTGTTGTCTTCCTTTGCATCTGCATTCTCCATCATTGTTCATCATGGTAGTATGATGTGTTGCCAGGATCCTTGGCACGGATGTTGGTAAGATTTTGATGAGTATGGAAATGCTCAAGTTCTTGAAGGCATGCTCAGGACTAGGTTACATCCTCGATATCAATTGGAATGTGCCTTCCATTTGCCGAATTGCCCTATAACCGTAGTTTCCTTTCCAAACTGAGTATGCCATTTCTTTGAATTCCTTCAAATGATCGTTTGTGAATTGCCATTAGCCTGGTATGAAGAGCTTCAATAATCCTTTTCGATAGAGTTTCTTTCTGTCTTCGTCGTGTTGGATGAAGATCTCGAAAGCAAAGATGTCAAGATCAATTTGGAGCAATGAATCATATCAACGATGAGGGCAGTTGGATCATGAAGATCGTGTTAGCTTTGTGTCCCCTCTGTCTTCTTACCTCACATCTTGAATCTCGGGACGAGATTCTTGTTTAGTGGGGGTGAGTTGTCACAACCCTAGTTAACATTTGCACCTGGACTAGCTACAATGATGCATCATGTTTAAATTTTCTTTAACCTTGAAATGGGGATCAACAAACCCCAGCACCCACCCTGAAAATACCAGGATCAACAGAAAAAAATATTTCAATGAACCCAAAATGCCTTTCACAAAAGTTCATCATTTTTGAATTGGTCTAGAACCTCTGCCAAAAATGGTGCACATTTTTCTAGGTCACTTTGGATTTTTGAATTAATCCATAAGTATTTGAATTTGGACATTTAAATCTTATAAATATTTTTAATTGTCCAAATAATCCTGAAAGTACTTGAGGGTTGTTGGGAAATATTTCAAAGGTGCCTAAAATTATTTTTAGGATTTTACCAAGTGGTTTAGTATTTTTACTAAATAAAAAACAACATCAGAAAATAGAAAAATAGAAATAAAAGAGAGAGAGAGAGAGAGAGAGAGAGAGAGAGAGAGACTACCTGTGTTATCTGCGGCCCAACAACCGTGCAGCCACCTCGCCTGGCATTGCTGGCCCAACCCACCAGGGGCTCGCATGTCTTCTTCCTCCTCTGCCACGAGGACAAACAGGTGCGTGGCGAGCGCCGACGATGCCCTGGCCACCTCCTGCTTCCCTGGCCCCTCCTCCCCCTGGACGCCTTTTGCGACGCCACGCAACCCCCTCGGACCCTCTCACTCTCCCCGCGCTCCACCCCCTCCTTTGCTCTCTCTCCACACGCGCCCGAGCGGAGCTCGTAGCCGCAATCCGCCGTCTGCATGTCCACCGGCCACCCTACCCCTCTCCGTACCGCCCAACGGATCTGACGCATCGCCGCCTTCCTCACCGCCGAGCCACACCACACCGGGAGCCCTACAGTGACGCCAATTTCGTCGTCTTCACCGACGGGCACCGAAGATCGCCGGCTCCGATTCACCGTCTCCAGGCCGCTCCCGAGCCCACTGACCTGCTCTGCGAGTCCTCTGTGAGCTCCTCTCCAATCCCCCATTTTCCCTTCCTCTAGCGCGTCCTCTAACGCCGATCCCCGCCATGGCCAAAGCTCACCGCCGCCGTGCCATGTCGTTGCCGTGGCAACAGCCGCCTCCGCCCGCCTTTGAGCGAGTCGCCGTGCTCACCGAGCTCCCAGGAGCCGAACACATCCCCCAGCTCCTCCTGTCATGCTCCGCAGCCCCGTTCCGCTCGATGCCATAGCTTCCGCCGCCGCTGAGGTCAACACCGTGCCCAACTGTGGTCACCTTGGGCCCTCCCCCTGCCACAGTTGGATGCGCACGAGCCCTAGCTCCTCGTAGGTGGGCTCGGCCATCGATTTGGTCGCCGGAGCGGCCGTCCCGATCAGCGCCGCCGCGTCTGTGTGCTCACTGGCATTGAACTCCGGTGAGATGATGTGGCCTGTCATTAGCCACTAATGACCCTGCTGATTAACCCCCTGACCCACTGACACATGGGCCCAGGCCCTAATTAACCTTAGTTTTGTCTTAGTTTAGATTAGTTTAAAACCCAGCGGGACCCACAAGCCAGAGTTGACCGCGCTGACCTGGCCGTTGACCTGGCCCACCTGTCAGCGACACTAACCAGCCAAGTGTCACTGACGTGTCGACCCCACACGTCAGGTTTGACCTCGGGCAGCCCAGTTGACCATGCTGATGTCACCCAGACGCAATGCTGATGCAGTAATTGATTTTCTAGATTTAAAATAATCCAAGAAATTCCAGAAAATGTTTAAAACTTCTAAAATTCATAGAAATTCAACCGTAACTCCAAATGAAATAAGTTATATATGAAAAATTATCAGAAAAATCCAATCTATCCATTTATGCTATTTTCATGCATGATCAAAGCAACGTAACCTTGCTGTATAGATCAAAACATGATAATGCACATTACAAATTCATAACTTGAGTTTGGATTTGAACCCTTGGTTCAAATTAGCTCAAACCCTTATGGTTTCAGTTGCATTAGCTCAAATCACATCATATTGCCATGTCATGTTCATGCATCATGTTGTTGCATTGCATTGATTGTGTTTCTTCCCTGTTGCCGGTAATTGTTCCCCCTCAGTAGACGTGGTTCCGACGATGAGATCAATGACACTGATGAAGAGCTATATTATCTTCAGAAGTGCCAGGCAAGCAAAAAACCCCTTGTTCATTCCGATATAATCCCACTCTCTCGCTCCTGCTCTCTTTTACTGCATTAGGACAACATCGATTCAACTGTTACATGCTGCGGTAGTTGATCCCCTTTCCTCTGCATGACCGGTCATTGCCACAGTAAAGAGATGAAACCCACTAGCATGAGTTGGAGTTGTTTGAGCCCTGATGTGCCTACTCATTCATGCTTGTTTGTCATGCCTGCTATTGCTTAGAGTTGTGTCAGGTCTGATTCATCGGGGATGAATTGGAAAGTTGTGAGCATGTCCTACAGTTGAGAGCTAAGTGTGTGAACATGATTTGGTAAAGGTAGCGGTGAGAGGCCATGTAGGACTACATGGTGGGTTGTCTCATTGCAGCCGTCCTCAGGAACTGAGTTCTGTGTTTGTGATCCATGAACAGTTACTCCCACGCATTGGAATGATTAAGTGCCCCTCTCGACTTATTAACCAACCTGATTTCTGTCCAGGAGATGCAACTAGTTTCTGGTGTTTGTAGGTAGTTGTCGGATTTCGGGTTCCGGCAGACCCTTGGGGTTCGAACACTGGGGTGCGCACGGAATCTCGCCCTCTACCTACCTGCACCCCGCCGCCTCGCTAGGATCTAAAACTATGAAAGGAACAGCACAAGAGACACAGGGTTTATACTAGTTCGGGCCACCATTGTGGTGTAATACCTTACTCTAGTTTGTGGTGTGGTGGATTGCCTCTTGGGCTGATGGTGATGAATAATACAAGGAAGAACAGCCTCGCGAGGGTCTGTTCTTGGCCGATGCGATGAACTGCTAGGGGAGTTCAGTCGCTTCTCTCTATCTCTCTGCCGATTCCCGATCTTTTTCTACTATGGTGGCTAGCTCTACTTATATAGGCACAGGCCCTGGGCCTCTTCCCAAATATTGAGCGGGAAGGGCGCCAACAATTGGCCATTTTGAAGGGGAACATATGGTACACTTATCCTGACTAAAGCTGGTCCTCGCCAGTCAAAGGCTCTGGTGTTGACGCCGGCTTGGGCTCCACAATGACTTCCTTCCTGCCGTTGGACTGGTCTTGGTCTTGTTGCACCGAAATGGACGCCTTTGCTTGATGCTCTCGCCTGCGCTTGCTCCCTTTGAACCAAAGAGGAAAGGAGGAACTACGCGGACTGGCGCCCTTGGTCGTGATGGCTTGCGTCATGGGCACCTCGTGAGGTACCCCGCCTTGATCTCTCCGCCACCTCGTGAGCTAGCCTGATGAGGCCGTGCCTGAGGAAGCTCCCTGTCGTTCGCCCTGCGAGGCTTGGCCCCTCGCGAGGGTCTTGAGCTTGTGTTGATAAAGATGGGTCGTTATGGGCCCCCCTTTGAGCCATGCCACAGGCCGCAGGCAGGAAAGTCTGGGGACCCCCGTTCCCAGAACACCGACAGTAGCCCCCGGGCCCAAGGCGCGCCCGGACTTGGCCGAGCAGAGAGGCGAAGGGGCAAGTGCGAAGCCCCGCAGGCCCTAACAGCCTGCGGCCTTGGGCGCCGCGTGGCGGTTGATTGGACGTGGGTGCCTCCACTTCCCCACGACGCCTCGGCAACTGCACGAATTGACAAGTCCCTGCATGCAAAGCGGGTCATGATTACCTGCGATCATGGATGTCGGCGGTTGGCCTCCTCTAGATTTAAGTACGGAACGATGAGCGCTCCTCTAGTCCACTTCCGCTTGCTTCTTCTTCTTCCCGGTTCTTGCCCCATCTTGCTACAATGGCTCCGATCCGCCGGTTCTCCACGGCAGAGAAGGGAAAGGCTCCTCGAGAGGGTCCTGACCCTCTCCCGCCGAATAAACGGCTAACCCTTTGCCATCGGGACAAGGGTGCCCACCAGGTAGCGCCGAGGCCCTGGTGCGAGCAGTCACCACCGGGGTTCCCGCTTCCCTTGTATGCCCAGATCGAAGGCTCTGAAGAGGTTGATGCCGAACGCACGGGCGACGGCGCCGTCGGCGCCGGCGGGTCACGAAGGTGCGCGTCGTTACTCTTGGAGTCCATGCCGAGGGTTCCTCCCGGGAGTGCGTACTCCATGCCGCCATGCCTCCTCGGTCTTGGATTCGCCTTCCTCCCTTCTTCGCCTCCGCGATTCCATGGGGAGGACCCCTGGAGCTCTGGCTGCAGCACGCCGGCTGCGGCACCCTCGCAACCGGGGCAGAGGTTGAGGTCGTTGCCCCGGGCGAGGTCTTCATGACTCGAGGCTGGGGTGAGATCGCTCGGTTCTGCAGGACAAGGGGCGATCTCGCGATCCACCTGGAGTACGACGGCGCTTCGGTCATGCTCTTCAAGGTCTTCGATGCGGAAGGGCGCCGGCTGGAGTGCTGCCCCGGGAGAGGTGTTCGAGGCCCTGCCGTGGCGAGGACCAGGCCCGCTGGCCGCTCTCTCGGCAGCTCCTCAGGCGGTGGAGGCGTCGGAGGATCCAGCGACTCCGCCGAGCTCTTCGCGACTCCGGAGACGAGCGATGACAGCTACGAGCCCCCGAGCCTGCGCCGCTCTCGGAGCAGGGCGGGCTCGGCAGGCCGTCGCCGCCCCTGATCTGGATGGGGTTGGCGTCGGTGCCCGACGGTCCACTGTTGATGATGGCGTCTTTTGCAAGGGCGCGTGTAGTTAGCGTTCTTTAGGATCTACTCCCTGCGAGGAATCAAAAGTGCGCCCCGTGGGGGCTTGTAAGGTGCCTGTGGCCCTGTTTGTTAATATGATCCTTGTTGTGAATCAGCGTGAGTCGCTCATCCCGCCTTAGCTCAGTTCTCCCTTTCGAACCGCGCGGGGGCTTGATGCTCTGCGCCGACAGGTCCCAGTCCCAAGGCAAGCTTCAGCCGTCGCTGGTATGCCAGGTCGGGATGCCGTGGTCAAGGCCAGGAGGTGAGCGGCCCGGGGTCCGGTAAGAGCCCCTGAGTCGCGATGCTCAGGAGGTCCCCCTTAGCGCCCAAGCGGCCATCGTTCGGTGAGAAAGGGGGGCGACATTGCTAACTCGGGATTGTGTTTGGTGAGGGGATGGTGTCATGTTAGTTAATGCTTCTGGAGGGTGACTTATCTCAAGAATCAGGAGTCGCTTCCTGGTGCGTTGCCGGGTCCCTCCCCTCTCGCCTTTTCTCCCCTTTCTGCTCTACGTCCTCGGGTCCCAGCCCTCGAGCGAGTCTCAGTCGTCGCTGGTATGCCAGGTCGCGATGCCCTGGGCAAGGCCAGAGGGTGAGGGCTGGAGAGCCAGTAGGAGCCCTGATTCGCGATGCTCAGGCACCCCCCCTTTAACGTGCAAGCGGTTCGCGCGGGTGAGAGTGAAGGAGACACCATGGGGGCCTCGCCTGACGCTGCTCCTTAAAGAAATCCTGTGGGCTCATCACAGAAAAACGAAAGTTCACCGTTACGACCGTCAGTCAGCCATTGGTTGCCCCGGAAGGGTGACGAGGCACTGAAGGCTTGACGAGGTAGCGCTGTGCGGGGCTGCTGCGGCCAGAGCTCAGCCATTCTGGTTTGTCGACGTTGCGGGGACGGACCCACGCGCAAGTGCCGTGCCGTTAGGGAGCAGCTCCATCAGTTGGTGTCAGTCGAGCGGGCAACTAGGTGAAGCATGTTAATCACGAAGGAGCAAGTCCATTTAGATAAGCGCAAAGAAGACGAACGTCACTCGATCGGACCCGAGCGACTTGGGGATGATGCAGCCCGAGGGGAGCCCCCAATAAAGTAAGCTAGGAACAGGAAGTAAAAGGGATACACGCCGCAGGGACGGACCCACGTGGCCTGGGAATAATGCAGCCCTAGGGGGCGCTCCCAGCTGGAAATGAAACTTGAAAGATGTCACCTGGTAGCGTTGAAGACGAAAGGGTGTTGATGCAGCAGACTCGGTGGGCTGCGGAGCGATCTCACGAGCCCCTGTGCTCGGGGCCTCGGGGGGCTCGGAGGCGCTGGTGGCTCCTCGTGGACCATCTCCATCTCCGGCGGGGCTGCGGAACGCCTGGCCTCTTGAGCTTCGGGATGCTCCTCATGAGGCTGCTGCGTGCGTGGCTGCGTTCAGCAAGCCGTAAGGCATGCAAACGTAGCTGTGGGGTGGAACTTCGCAGCGCCCCACGCGAGAGGGCCAGAGGCACTCCTGAGAGGCGGCTCGGTTGAGCCCTGGTATGTCGATGCAGACGCGCAGCCCACCATCCTCGCCTGGATGGGGAGCCACGGCAGGTAAGCGGCGGCTGCCACTCATGACTCTTGACTCTTGCAGCTCTTGAACGATCTTGCTGATGAACTCCTGAGGGTTTGGCCCTCCTTGCCTTGCTCCTTCTTGAGGGAAACGTGCTTCGAAACACGCCTCCAAGTGGTGCCCGAGTGCCTCCCTCGTGACCCTAGCAAGGTCGGTGGCCCTCGTGGGGAGCCCCGAGCCCCGCTCGAGGAGGGCACCAGGCGCGCTTTCCTATGCGATAGAAGGAGGTTCCCCCTGAGCAGGCGCGGACCCTGAGGGGCCTGCCTCCTGAGGGGCCGGGGCGGACGATGTCTTCTTCTTCTTGGGAGCGGTCTCGGGAGGCCTCCTACTTCCGCGATCCGGGTCCTCCAGTTATGCGGCCTGAAAGGCTCGCTCCAGGGAGCACACTGCGTCTTTCTCTTCGCAGGGCACCGTGATGACTCCGCCACTTCCTGGCATCTTGAGGACGTTGTAGCCGTGGTGGGTTACGGCCATGAACTTGGCCAACGCTGGGTACCCGAGGATGGTGTTGTATGGCAGGTGAATGTGGGCGACGTCGGAGTCGATGAGCTCGGTGCGGTGAAGGTGACGGGGAGGCGAACCTGCCCGATCGGGACCGTGGAGCTGTCGGTGACCCCAGAGAAAGGCTTGGTCGGCTGGAGCTGATTGTAAGGCACTTGGAGATTGTTGAACGCTTTCTGAACAGGACGTTGAGCCCTGCCCGCCATCGATGAGGGTCTTGGTGACTAGCACGTTCTCGATGATTGGGGAACGAGCATCGGGAGGACTCCTACCTGTGGCCGCACACTTGAGCTGATCCGGCTGAGCTGAGCGTGATGGTGCACGCCCCACCACGAGGGCGCGGTGGCTTGAGCTTGGGGAGGACTGCATTCACTTCACGGGTGAACTTCTTGAAGATGCATTGAGAGGCTGGGGCTTGAGCTCCGCCCAGGATGCAGGCGATCGCGCGCGGCTCCTGGAAGCCCCTAGCCCCCTCGTCCTGATGATGGTCTTCATTTCTCCTTGGCTGCGGTGGCAGAGGAGGGAGGCCTGCATTGCCTTGCGGGCGATCCTTGCGAGGCTGATCCTCGGCCTCCCTCATGAGGCGGGTCTTGCCAGCCGATCCTCGCGAGGCTGGTTCGCCACCCTTGGCGTGGGCATGATCTTCCCAGCGCCTGCGTTCCTTCCTCCTCCTCGGTCAGAGCCGGTCGCTGTGGTCGGGACGTCGGCCTATCCTCCCTTCTCGCATGGCTCGGAGTTCTTGACATTCGCTGGTGTTGTGGGTGTGGAGGTCATGGTACACACAGTATCGGCTGCCCTTGGAGGACTCGGGCTGATCTCTGCCCCGCTTGGTGTCCGGTTCTGCCGCGAGCACGGCAGCCCCCTTGTGCTTCACATCCTTGGCCTTGGATTTCTTCTCTTACGGGTGCGGCGGGCAGCTCGAGGAGGAGAGACGCCCTTCCTCGGCACTTGGTCGCCAAGTTGAACAGCTCCAAGGAAGTGCACAAATCTTCATGCATCGCCAGCTCCTCCTTTCTTCTTGACGTCGCGCACACCGTTGGAAAAGGCGGAGATGATGGCATCCTCGGTCACCTTGGGAATCTTGCGGCGTGCGTTGTTGAAGCGCTGGATGTACTTCTGCAGGGTCTCTCCTGGTTGCTGCTTGATGCGGGGCATGTCGCTCATGGCGGGTGGCCGGTCGCGAGTACCTTAGAAGTTGGCGATGAAGCGGGTACGCATCTCGTTCTAGGAGGTGATCGTGCATGGGGCCAAGTTCAGGAGCCCGGTGCGGGCCCCGTCTTTGAGCGCCATGGGAAACCAGTTCGCCATGACCTTCCCGTCTCCGTTGGCAGCATCGATGCCCAGCTCGTAGAGCTGGGGGAACTCTGTGGGGTCGGCCGTACCGTCGTAGCGAGGAGGCAGGTCCGGCTTGAACTTGCCGGGCCACGCGATGCTGCGCAACTCGGGGGTGAAGGCACGACAGCTTGCTGTGGCCACGGGAGGCCTTGGATGAAGAAGAGCTTGGTCTTGCGGGTCCCCGTGCGCTGTAGCTGGGAGCAGCGCGGGGTATTGACGTGCCGGAGCAGGAGCGTGGTCGCGACGAGCTGGAGCGGGGAGCACTCGGCAGCTTCTTGCGGGCGAGGGACCTCCTGACAGCTCTGCTCTTGCCGCGCTGGCGCCGGACGGAGCGGGTTCCGCCCAGGGACCACACGCCTTGGGGCCAGGGCGCCTTCTTGAGGGGGAGGCGGCCGAGGCACACCCGGAGGTTCTTCGCCCGCGCATTACGGGGTTTGGTGCAGCGGGACGGACGGCGCGGGGGAGCCCCCTGCGGCGCGAACAAGCTCGGCGACGCGGTCGAGCCACTCTTCGTAGACGTCGTCGACGGGACGGTAGCGCAGGAGCTCGTTTGCCGCGATGAGCGCAGCTCGAGCCTCCATAGGCGCGCGGAACGCGCGAGACGAAGAACCAGCCGGGGCGAGCGAGGGGGTAGCAATGCGGCCGTCTTGCCTCACGGAGGGATGCTAGGATGATGCTTGCTGCTCGTTCCCCGCCGGGCTGGTGGCGGCGTTGACGGCTGGTGACGGGGAACGACGAGGGCGCCCGCCGACGGGAGCCGTCTGGGCGACGCGGGAAGCGAGAGCGGCTCGGCGCTGCACAGGCCCGACGAGCGCCGACATGGATGCGGTGGTCGACGGAGAACAGGGCGACGGAAGACGAATCACGGCGCACCCCTACCTGGCGCGCCAAATGTCAGATTTCAGATTCGCGCAAGATTCCAGTGTTGAACCTCAAGGGTCTCGCCGGCAGATCCTTGAGGTTCGAACACTGGGGTGCGCGCGGAATCTCACCATCTACCTACCTGCACCCCGCCGCCTCGCTAGGATCTAAAACTACGAAAGGAACAACACAAGAGACACATGGTTTATACTAGTTCGGGCCACCATTGTGGTGTAATACCCTACTCTAGTTTGTGGTGTGGTGGATTGCCTCTTGGGCTGATGGTGATGAATAATACAAGGAAGAACAGCCTCGCGAGGGTCTGTTCTTGGCCGATGCGATGAACTGCTAGGGGAGTTCAGTCGCTTCTCTCTATCTCTCTGCTGATTCCCAATCTTTTTCTACTATGGTGGCTAGCTCTACTTATATAGGCACAGGCCCTGGGCCTCTTCCCAAATATTGAGCGGGAAGGGCGCCAACAATTGGCCATTTTGAAGGGGAACATATGGTACACTTATCCTGACTAAAGCTGGTCCTCGCCTGTCAAAGGCTCTGGTGGTGAAGCCGGCTTGGGCTCCACAATGACTTCCTTCCTGCCATTGGACTGGTCTTGGTCTTGTTGCACCGAAATGGACGCCTTTGCTTGATGCTCTCGCTGCGCTTGCTCCCTTTGCACCAAAGAGGAAAGGAGGACACTGCTGGCTGGCGCCCACCTGGCGCCTTGGTCGTCATGGCTTGCGCCATGCGCACCTCGTGAGGTACCCCGCCTTGATCTCTCCGCCACCTCATGAGCCAGCCTGATGAGGCCGTGCCGAGGAAGCTCCTGTCGTCCGCCTCATGAGGCTTGGCCCTCGTGAGGGTCTTGAGCTTGTGTTGATGAAGATGGGCCGTGATGTGCCCCCTTGAGCCACGCCAGCAGCCGCAGGCGAGCAAGTCTGGGGACCCCCGTTCCCAGAACACCGACAGTAGTGTTAGTAGTCTACCAAGTGGCACCCGGTACAGGTGGGCTTGGGACAGACTAGGCACCGTGGCAGGGTATTCCAAGCGCCGCCCGTTTGGTGGGCTTGGAACCCTGTACACATCGTTCGGGGCCGTGAGCGACACCCCGGTCAGATCTCCTTGAGGATGGAACCCGAATAGGCGACAAACCTGGACTAGAGACTTGTGTGGTTAGTCATATCATGGCCGACTCCCTCGCCAAGCTTCCGCTTGAAGGTTGCTGAGATACACGACGTGTACATGGTGGTAAGTGGCGAGAGCATGTGTGAAGAAGTACACCCCTGCAAGGTTAGTATCATCTATTCGAATAGCCGTGTCAGCGGTAAAGGACTTCTGGGTTGCCTATACAGTTCATAGACAAGTGAAAGTGGATACTCTAAAATGCGCAAGATAAGCGTGAGTGGTATGGATGGTGTTCTCGTAGGGAGACGGGAGCGGATCCATAATGGTGTATGGATATGGTGAATATGTGGACTCGTGTGCGCCACCTCAAAAGAGTTACTTGCAGTCGTAGTTCAGGTTAGCCACTGAGTCAAAGCTGGCTTGCTGCAGTTAAACTCCACCACCCCCTTTGTTGATACCGATGCATATGTAGATAGTTCTGATGTAAGTCTTGCTGTGTACATTTGTACTCACGTTTTCCTATTTTATGTTTTTGCAGAGAGACTTCAGTCTCGCTATTAGTTCTGCGTGGACTTCGACGTTTAGCTTGTTACCTCAGCTATGATCTTGTACCCATGGGAGGGTTTTGTAGATAGTCAGGCTTCGCAGCCTTTTTCATTTGTAGTTGTCTGTACTCAGACATGTTTATGCCTCTGCTTGTTGCTTGTATGCTCTGTATGTTGGGTCATCAGACCCATGTTTGTAATACTTGACTCCTCGGAGCCTAATTAATAAATACTCTGAGTCGTAGAGTCTTGTTGTGATGCCATGTTGTATTTGCACATATCGAGCATATTGTGTGTATGATCGAAATGCTTGGTATGTGTGGGATCCGACAATCTAGTTGTTTATCCTTGGTTTCCTCTCTTATGGGGAAATATAGTCTGGTGCTTCCACTGAGCCTTGGTAGTCCGCTACAGCCCAGTTTACCGGAGTCCTGCTAGCCCATCACTACTGCTCCGGAACACCTAGACTGGCCGGCATGTGATACACTTCGTTCCTGTGTCTGTCCCTTCAGAGAAATGTCACGCGGTGACATCTGGAGTCCTGCGAGCCTGCTACAGCCCGGGTTCCCGGAGTCCTGTTAGCCCAGTTGCTACAGCCCAGATTCACATGTTGCTGACCGACATGCTTGATGTTGTTTCATGTATGCCCGTCCCCGTAAGTTAGCGCCACTTTGGGTTCACAACTAGTCATGTCGGCCCGGGTTCTCTGTCATATGGATGCTAGCCACACTATCATATACGTGAGTCAAAAGGCGCAAACGGTCTCGGGCCAGGTAAGGTGACACCCGTGGGAATGCCGTGCGTGAGGCCGCAAAGTGATATGAAGTGTTACATGCTAGATCGGTGTGACTTAGAATCGGGGTCCTGACAAGGGGCTGGAATGACGAGCTCCAGTCTGTGCTGTGGTCCATCCGAACCACCGCCACCAAGCCAACGGGCGAGACTCCATTCTTCCTCGTCTACGGAGCTGAAGCAGTCCTTCCTCACGAGGTTAAGCATCACTCCGCACGGGTCCTGGCGTTTGACGAAACGCAGCAGGACGCCACGCGGATGATCGATCTCGTGCTTGGCGAGGAACGTCATCGCGAAGCTGTGCTGAGGGCAGCAAGGTACCAGCAAGCACTGCGGCAATACCACTGCCGCAACATCCGCTCCAAGACACTCGAGACGGGTGACCTAGTCCTGAGGCGGGTCCTCTCCAGGGAAGGGTTGCATAAGCTTTCACCAATGTGGGAGGGCCCGTTCAAGGTCGTCCACATCTCTAGGCCTGGCGCCGTGCGCCGGGAGACACAAGACGGGGTACCTATCCAAAACGCCTGGAACATCCAGCACCTCCGGAAGTTCTACCCATGAAGCAAGGCCCAAAGCCTGTGAAGAATGGCCCAGAGCCTGTGAAGAAGGCTCGGTGCCTGTGAAGAATCGCCGCCCGTGACACTCTCACGTAATAATGAGTTGGGGCTGTACACGCCCTAGAGTGCAGGAGCGCCGGCCTCAGGCCCTGGGGCTCCTGCCCACGCCTAGTGGCGGCACTTAGCTCTTCACTGGTGAGAAGACTTGAAGATTTTCATTTGCTTTCATTTGCTTTACGTAGTTGGCTCGGCTTTTCTTAATCGAAGTTTGCTTTTGGCGTTCCTTGCTGATTTGATTCCCTCGCCTCTCACTGCATTTTTCGGGCTCGGGTTTGCTCATGTTCTCTTTCTCGCATGCTTCATGAGGGGGCTAGGCAGGTGCCCTCGCGAGCATTTTTTCTCCTCTCTGCCTTCTCCGAGCCACCCTCGTTCGAGCGCAAAAGCTGGCGCACCTCTCCTATTCCATGCCCCTCGGGTACCGCGATACAAAGCGCCAGGTCAGGGCCAGGGTGAACGGCAAATATTTTAGTGCACTTACTGACGAGTTTTTGCAGTTCCTGAGAAATGCAGTCCACCAAGGCAAGATGGACACGAGGAAATAAGCACCTCGTGAGGAAGAGATAGTCCTGAAAATACCAGGTTAAGTTATCCTTGCGCGAAATAACGACACGGCACGGGAACAACACGCATAGTGTAATAACCGAGGAACCATAGTTGATGCTCGTCGCGCTCGGGAACGGGGTCCCAGACTTGCCTACACTGTGGGCCCACAAAGAGGGCTAAGCAGCGGCAGACGGCCCATCTTCATCAACAAGGCATCCAAGACCCTCGCGAGGGTCCAAGCCTCGCGAGGCGGACGAGGCAAGACCTCCTCTGGAGTGGCCTAGCCAGGCAGGCTCACGAGGAGCGGAGATATCAAGGCAGGGTAAACCTCACGAGGCTCTCGTGACGTGAGGCACGACGAACGGCACCAGGCGGGCGCCAGCGCGCGGAGCGTCCTTATTTCCTCTTTGGTGCTAAGGATGCCAGCGCAGGCGAAGAGTACCGAGGCATCATGCAAAGGTTGCCATATTGGTGCAACGAAACAAGGACCAGGAGGACAGCAAGGCGGAGGTCATCGTGGAGCCCAAGACGGTGTCACCCTAGAGCTTTTCGCAGGCGAAGACCCCTTTTGTCAGGATAGCTTGTACTAGCTGTCCCCCTTCAAATTTGCCCGCCGGTGTTGGCTCCCTTCCCACTCGATATTTGGGAAGAGGACCAGGTCCTATATAAGTAGAGCTAGCCACCGTAGTAGGGGGATATCTCATCTTAGCTTGATCCAACCCGATCTAGAGCCTAGCCACAAGAACACCTCAACCTCAGGAGGCTGTTCTTCCCTTGTACTGTTAATCATCAGCCCAAGAGGCAATCCACCATCACCACACTGGAGTAGGGTATTACACCACGACGGTGGCCCGAACCAGTATAAACCTCGTGTCTTTCTGTGTTGCGAGTTCGTCGAGTTCGTCTGCGAGATCTTAGAGAGAAAGGGCGTAGATTGGTAGGAGGGAAAGACTTCGCGCGCACCCTAGTGTTCAAACCTGAAGGGTTTGCCGGAACCCCACATCCGACATTTGGCGCGCCAGGTAGGGGAGCGCCGGAGCTCCTCTCCACCAACCTGTGCCCCGTGCCACCGCGCTTCGCTCCCATGGCAGGTGCCCCGCCACCCACCTCTGCGGCCGACACCAGCAGCAGGGAGTCAGGGTACCGAGCCCTGGCCCCCGCACTGCGGCGAGTGCAGTGGCCAACCAAGTTCAAGCAAGAGATGCCCGCCGCGTTACGATGGCACGGCAGACCCGGCACCGTTCCTGCAGGCGTACGAGGAGGCCGTCCTCGAGGCCGGAGGCAACGACAAGATTATGGCCAACTGGTTCCCAATGGCCCTCACCGGCGAGCCGCGCGCCTGGCTGCTCAACCTCCCTGGATCCACGGTGGCATCCACGGGGAACTCCATAACCTCTTCACAAGGCCACGCTGTGCCGTGCAAGCACCACTCAATCGCGACACTGCTGGGCGGCTATCACATCCCTAGTTCTGGTATGCTCAAGGGTAGCTAGTCATGTGTGCATCATGTTTAAATTCCATTTAAATTTGAAATGGGGATTTGTGAAACCCTCAGAATCATTTTTGGAAATGACCCAGATAAAAATTGCTCCAAAAAGGTCCAAGAAAATGTTCATGTTGCTCTCTGAAAATATTGGACAGAGATAAAAATCAAACCAATATTTTTAGGAGCTCATAAGTATTCATTTTGGGCATTTGGAATTAATGCAGTAATTATTTGCTTTGTATATACATTGTTATATATATACAATATTGTCCAAAAATTGTGCTAGTTGATGAGGAGCTCTGGTATAATACCACTATTTCCTACAAAAATTGGCATAAGGAAATAAATTGGTTTAGTATCATTATTAAATCAAAACAAATGTCAGAATAATTAAAAAATTAGAAACAAAATAGAACAGGGAACTTACCTGGCGCCTCTGGCCGGCCCGTTCCTGTTCTAGCCCAGCCCACCAGGGGCATAGCCGTCTTCCTCCTCTTGCCAGTAGGCAGAGGGGAAGCGGTGCCCGACGCCGTGCGCGCCGGCATGCAGCTGCCTGCCTGGCGTCCTCCTCGTCGCCCTGGAACACCCAGACGATGCCACGCGCCCCCGGACCCTCTCACTCTCCCCCAGTCCTCTCCTCTCCTCTCCCTCACTTTCTCTCTCGTGGCCAAATGCGCCCGTCGCCTCCGGCCACCGTTGTCGTAGTTACCGCCGTCCCCTCGCGCCTCCGTCGTGCCCAGAAGCTCCGCCACGTCGTCCGTCACCTCTCCGTCAAGCCACGCGCCTCGGGAGGCCCTGGAGTGCCTCCATCGACGCCGTCTTCATCTCTGGTCGCCAGAGATCGTCTTCGCCGCCCCACCGACTCCAGCCCTTACAAGAGCTCGCCGTCGACGCCGTCGAGTCCGCAATGAGCCTCTGCTCCGTTTCCCTCCCCCCGTTCTTCCGTTCTCGCGTCGTATCCCCCTTTCTCCCGCCATGGCCGTAGCTCCTCACCGTTGATCATGTCGACGTCGTGGCCATAGGCACCGCAGCTCGCTCCCGATCACGTCACAGAATTCATTGCATCCCCAGGAGCCAAACGCACCTGCTCGTAGCCCCTGCCGTGCCCCGTAGCGTCAAAACCGCACGCCACCGTGCTCCGGCCGCTGCCGCGAGCTCTGCTCCGGCGAGACCCGGCACCCCCACGGTCACCCGAGAGTCCCAGTGGATGCGCGCGAGCACCAGCTCCTCGGAGATGGTCTCCGCGGCCCATTTGGTCGCCGGAGACGCGATCCCGAGCCCCTCCGCCGCATTCGGCCTTGCCGGCGGCTAATCGCCGGTGGGGTTTCACCCCTTTGACCTCGCGCGGCCCGTCAGGTGGGCCCCGTTGTCAGGTGATTAGCTTAGTGCTAATCACCACCTAACCTAACCCCTGACATTGACAGTGGGCCCCTGCGCACTAATCCTCTAATTAGGATAATCTAACCCCCCCCCTATTTAACCCGTGTCACTGACGTGTGGACCCCACACGTCAGGTTTGACTAGTCAGCGTTGTTGACTTGCTGACGCAAACATGACGCAATGCTGACGCAGTTATTTATTTTCTGGATTTAAATTAATCGGGAAAATCTAGAAAATGTTTCAAACTTCAAAAAAATCAAAGAAATTCAACCGTAACTCAGATTGAAATAATTTATATATGAAAAATTATCAAAAAAATTCAATCTATCCATCTGTACTAGTTTCATGCATGACAAACCAACTTATACCTACTGTATAAGTGAAAAAATATAAATGGCATTTATAAGAGCTTATTTTGGAGTTGCATTTGAACCTTTGGTTCAAATGGACTTCATCCAAATAGAATGCTAGTTGCATTAGCTCAAACAACATCACATCTACATGCCATGTTCATGCATCATATTGTTGCATATGCTTGTGTATTGATTGTTGGCACCATTCCTTCTCGATAGGTCTTGCTCCGGAGACCGTTCCAGAGTACCTTTCTGAGGAGCAGTGCCCCCCTGTTGATCTACCACGCAAGCATACCCCCTTGTTCATTCCGATACAATCCTACTCTCTTGCTCCTGCTCTCAGTTATTGCATTAGGACAACAACGATTCAATTGCTACATTGTGCTGCGGTAGTTGAACCCATTCCTCTGCATGACCTGTCATTGCCACAATAAATAGTTGAAACCCACTAGCATGTGTAGGAGTTGATTGAGCCATGTTGTGTTCCTACCATGCCATGCCTGCTATTTGCTTAGAGTCGCATCAGGTCTGATTCATTGGGAATGAATTGGAGTGTTATGATATGTTCTGCTGCTGAGAGTTAAGTGTGTGAACAAGATTTGGTAACGGTAGCAGTGAGAGGCCATGTAGGAGTACATGGTGGGTTGTCTCAATGGAACCGTCCTTAAGCACTGAGTTCTATGTATGTTGTCCAATGACTCGATACTAACACACATCGGGTTCCGGTAACTCGACCCCTCTTGACTTATTAACCAACTTGATCTCTGTCCAGGAGTCGCAACTAGTTTCTCGTGTTTGTACGTAGTGTTAGTAGTCTACCAATTGGCACCCGGCCAGGTGGGCTTGGGACAGACTAGGCACAGTGGCACGGTGTACCAAGTGGCACCCGGATGGTGGGCTTGGGAACCCTGCTCACATCGTTTGGGGCCGTGAGCGACACCCCGGCCAGATCTCCTTGCGGATGGAACCCGAATAGGCGATAAACCTGTGCTAGAGTCTTGTGTGGTTAGTCAGGTCGTGGCCGACACCCTCGCCAGGCTTCCGCTTGAAGGTTGCCGAGATACATGACGTGTACATGGTGGTAAGTGGCGAGAGCGTGTGTGAAGAAGTACACCCCTGCAGGGTTAACATGATCTATTGAATAGCGGGTCCGCGGTT
This sequence comes from Aegilops longissima, assembly GCA_021605205.1. Classification (NCBI taxonomy): domain Eukaryota; kingdom Viridiplantae; phylum Streptophyta; class Magnoliopsida; order Poales; family Poaceae; genus Aegilops; species Aegilops longissima. The sequence continues at coordinate 325,458,918 of CM038677.1, forward strand.
ATGGACTTCTTGGATGCTTACGTAGTACATAGACAACTTGAAGTGGATACTATAAAATGCTCAAGACAAGTGTGAGTGCTATGGATAGCCTTCTCGTAGGGAGACGGGGATGAATCCATAGTGGTGTATTCTGTGGTCATTAGTGGGCTCGTGTGCACCATCTCACCCCAAAGAAGTTTCTCGTAGTCGTAGAACATGATAGCCACTGAGTCAAAGTTGGCTTGCTGCAACTAAACCCCACATTACCCTCTTAATACAAATGCATGTATGATAGGATCTGATGTAAGTCTTGTTGAGTACCTTTGTACTCATATTGCTTTATTTATGTTTTTGCAGCGAAGACTTCGGTCTTACTAGTGTTCTCGTGAACTTCAACAAGTAGCTTGTACCTCAGCTACGATCTTGATCGGATGTTGTAGATAGTGAGGCTCTTCAGCCTTTTTCATTTGTAGATGTCTGTACTCAGACATGTAATGCTTTCGCTTGTTGCTTGTTTTCTCTGAATGTTGGGTCATGTGACCCCTGTTTGTAATAAATGCTATGATGGCTCTTCTGAGCCTTTATCTATATGATTTGTTGAGTTATGCTGTGATGCTATGTTGTACAACACATACTTGCATGTTATGCGTACGTGTAATGTGTATTGCTATGTGTGGGATCTGACTATCTAGTTGTTTATCCGTAGTAGCCTCTCTTACCGGGAAATGTCTCCTAGTGCTTCCACTGAGCCCTGGTAGCTTGCTACTACTCCAGAACACTTAGGCTGGACGGCATGTGTCCTTCTTCATTCATGTGTCTGTCCCTTCGGGGAAATGTCACGCGGTGTCTATCGGAGTCCTATTAGCCTGCTACACCCGGTTTACCGAAGTCCTACTAGCCCAGTTGCTACAGCCCGGATTCACTCGCTGATGACCGACACGTTCGTTGCTGATCATGTATGTCTGTCCCTGTAAGTTAGTGCCACTTTGGGTTCACGACTAGCCATGTCAGCCCGGGTTCTTTGTCATATGGATGCTAGCGACACTATCATATACGTGTGCCAAAAGGCGCAAACGGTCCCGGGCATGGTAAGGCAACACCCGTTGGAATACCGTGCGTGAGGCCGCAAAGTGATATGAGGTGTTACATGCTAGATCGGTGTTGCATAGAATCGGGGTCCTGACAGTTTTGGTATCAGAGCCTGACTGCCTATAGGATTACCAAGCCAAACTGGTCGAAGTTGAGTCTAGAAATTCTTTAGTTATATAAGGGAATTGATTGTGGGAAGGAACGTAAGGCTCTTTTTACTCCTTATACCGCATGGCCTTCTGATCTGAGTCATCCTATCTTTTTAACGGGGTTAAGGAACTAGGCTTCTCTTCCGTCTATTAGGATCACGTGTTACTACTCCGTAGTCCCATAGGATTGTTTGATCAGAGTCATACCCAGTTTTCGAGTACTTCCGGTGTAGCCTGTTTAGTACTATCCCAGAACCTTGAGTGGTGATGTTGAGTTATTGTACTACCCCATTTTTAGCAGGATGTCCCATTTTTGGCATTTTACTGCCGTTATGCTGCCGGAATTGCCCTAGGAGTTTGAGAGTTACTAATTTCCTTGTCCTACATTCTATAGTCTCTAGTTGATGCTGATCCGTCCTTGGTTTCGTTTCTTAGGATGTCATCAGTTAAACGAAGTTCTGTTGCTCGTAGCCAGAACCACGGAGATGATAGGGATGAGGATCCTCCCGACCAGCCTTCATTGGCAGAGTTCATGTTAGAGATGGAGAGGAACAAGCGTGAGTCTAACTGCTTGTTGGCAAGTATCGAGGAGAACACCGCACATCAGTTCAAAGGGTCTACAACCATTCATGACTTCATTCGCTTGCACCCACCTACCTTTCATCACTCCATCGAGCCACTCGATGCAGATGACTGGTTCCGTAGCATCACTCATAAGCTGTGTTCCGCGAACGTAGCTGAAAATGACAAGGTCACCTATGCCACATACCACCTGGAAGGTCCTGCTAGTCTTTGGTGGCAGAACTATGATGCTATGCTTCCAGCTGGCCAGATTCCTACCTGGAGGGATTTTATTGAGGCTTTTCGCGAGCATCACATTCCCCAGTCCCTCATTGATCGCAAGAGAGAAGAGTTCTATAGTTTCACCCAGAGTAAGATGGCTGTTGATGTTTACAATAGAGATTTTGAGAACCGCTATGCCACAGAAGAGGTGTCTACGGACGCCAAGAAGCAGGCTAGGTTTCGGAAGGGTCTCAACCCCAAGTTGCGTCGTAATCTCCACATGCATCATTGTGATACATTCCAAGCTCTTGTGAACAAGGCCATTAATGCAGAGACAGCTCAGCTCACTTACGAGGAGTCTCGTAAGCACACCCATGATTTGGGATCTTCCTCCGGTTCTAGTTCTCATAAGCACCGGATTTGGGTTCCAAACTCCGCTCTTCCTTCTAGATATGCACCGAGACCATCCTATGTGGTGCCTCCCCCAGCTCAACCGTATGCTCCACCCAGGCCTATTGGTAGACCGCTTGTCAGTGCGGGTCCACATCCAACTTCAGGGACTTGCTTCACATGCGGGAAGCCAGGACACTATGCACGTGACTGCTCTCAAGCCAGTTATGCTCCACCCCAGCCCGAGAAGCCTATTGGCCGTGGTAAGCCACCATGCAAGATGATCAGTGTCAAGTCAGCTCCCACTGAACATGGACGTGTGCATCACGTCTCAGCTAAAGACGCTCATGATGATCCGGATGTCGTTCTTGGTACACTCCTTGTCAATTGCCATACATCATCGGTTTTGTTCGATACTGGAGCATCTCATTCCTTCATTTCTGAAAGCTATGCTAACTTGCACAACATGTCATTTTGTGATATGCCCTCTCCACTAGTCATTCAAACTTCTAGATCCAAATGGCAAACTTCTAGTGTAAGCCATGGTATGAAATCCTTGTTGACAGACTTGTATTCCTTGCCTCACTTGTAGCCCTCAAGTCTACAAATATTAACATCATCTTGGGTATGGACTGGATGAAAGCTCATTATGCCAAGATTGATTGTTACACCAGGTCCGCTCAACTTACACACCCATCTGGCAAGATAGTCACTGTCTCCACTAGAGTTGCAAGGCGTCAGCTCTATTCTCTTAATGCCAGCCCTCTTCCAGACCTTGAAGATATCCCGGTAGTCCGTGACTTTCCGGATGTCTTTCCAGAGAAACTGCCAGGTGTTCCACCTAACAGAGATGTAGAGTTCGTCATAGATCTTATCCCAGGAACCGCTCCAATCTCTAGGAGACCTTACAAAATGGCACCCTTAGAACTAGCCGAGCTTAAGAAACAACTTGATGAGTCCTTGCAAAAGGGTTTCATCCGTCCCAGCTCTTCTCCTTGGGCTTGCCCCGTCCTCTTCGTCAAGAAGAAGGGTGGTACGGACTGGATGGTTGTATATTATCGTCCCATTAAGTTGGTCGCGATAAAGAACAAATATCCGCTTCCCAGGATCAACGATCTGTATGATCAGCTCGTTGGATTCTCAGTCTTTTCTAAGATGGATTTGAGGTTAGGCTACCACCAAATCAAGATCAGAAACGGGGACATCCCCAAGACAGCCTTTGTCACTCGTTATGGCCAGTACGAGTACACTGTCATGTCCTTTGGTCTAACTAACGCTCCAGCAACGTTCTCCCGCTTGATGAACTCGATCTTCATGGAGTACTTAGATAAGTTCGTCGTGGTTTACCTCGATGATATCCTTATTTACTCGAAAAACGAGGAAGAGCATGCCGAACATCTTAGACTTGTGTTAGAAAAACTCAGAGAGCACCGCCTTTATGCCAAGTTCTCCAAGTGTGAATTTTGGTTTCCAGAAGTGACCTACTTAGGCCACGTCATCTCTGGTAAGGGCATTGCTGTCAATCCCGAGAGAGTTCAGGCTGTTTTTGATTGGACTCCACCTGAAACGGTTAAACAATTTAGGAGTTTCCTTGGTCTAGCCAGTTATTGTCGCCGCTTTGTTGAAAACTTCTCTAAAGTGGCCAAACCCCTCACGGAACTTCTCAAGAAACATAAAAAGTTTGAGTGGTCCCCATAGTGTGAGTACAATTTTCAGGAACTGAAAAGACGCCTGACTTCTGCTCCCATACTTGTGCCACCGGATTTCACTAAAGACTTTGTTATCTACTGCGACGCCTCACGACAGGGACTAGGTTGAATTCTTATGCAGGATCGTCATGTGATTGCCTATGCATCTCGACAGTTGCATCCACATGAGGAGAATTATCCTACACATGACCTAGAGCTTGCAGCCGTAGTCTATGCACTCAAGACCTGGCGACATTACCTTCTTGGTAAATGTTGCGAGATTTACACCGATCACCAGAGTCTCAAGTATATCTTCACCCAACCAGATTTGAACCTTAAGCAAAGATGTTGGTTGGAGTTGATCTCAGATTACGACTTAGGGATTACCTACACCCCAGGCAAGGGAAATGTCATGGCTGATGCGCTAAGTCGTGTAAGTCCTATTGCAACAATCTCATGCTGCAGCAGGGCCAACCACTTCTTCATGAGGAATTATGTAAGCTTAACCTTCACATTGCTCCTCATGGACTCCTTTCTACCTTCGTAGCGAAACCTACTCTTGTGGATCACATCATAGAAGCCCAGAAGCATGATACGGGGATTACCCGGATCAAGAGAAACATTGCCAAGGGTATTGCTGGTAGTTTCTCTATAGATGATCAAGGTGTCGTTTTCTTTGGGAACTGCCTGGTGGTCCCCAAGAAGCAACATCTGTGAAAATTGATTCTTAAGGAGGCGCATGAAACTCCTCTCACAATTCATCCCGGTAGTACTAAGATGTATCAGGACCTACGCCAGAGGTTCTGGTGGACTAGGATGAAGAGAGAAATCGCTGAGTTCATTGCCAACTGTGACGTTTGTCGTCGTGTTAAGGCAGAGCATCAGAGACCTGCTTGCACCCTTCAGCCTTTAGCTATTCCTGAATGGAAATGGGATAAAGTTGGTATGGACTTCATCACCGGCTTTCCCAGGACCAAGAGAGGGTATAATGCTATCTTCGTAGTCATTGATCGTCTATCCAAAGTGGCTCACTTCCTACCTGTTCGAGAGAGTATCACTACTAGTCAGCTCGCTGACTTATATATTTCTCGAATAGTGTCACTTCATGGTGTTCCACTAGAGATCAATTCAGACTGTGGCAGTCTTTTCACTTCTCATTTAGGAGAGTTTCCAAACTTCCATGGGAACCCATCTTTCCTTGAGTCGCTTTCCACCCCAATGAGTGGTCGGTGGAAAGGGTCAATAATTCTCAAGACATGCTTAGAGCTATGCGTTATCTCATTCGGTATGCATTGGGAGAAATGTCTTCCTTTTGCCGAGTTTGCTTATAACAATAGCTATCAATCCAGTCTCAAGAACGCTCCTTTTGAGATTCTCAATGGACGAAGATGTCGAACACCTTTGAACTGGTCAGAAACCGGTGAAAGACAATTCTTTGGACCGGACATGATCCAGGAGGCAGAAGAGCAAGTTCGCATCATTTGTGAGAATTTCAAAATAGCCCAGTCTCGTCAAAAGAGACAGTATGATCGTCATCATAAGGATATGAATTATGAAGTTGGCGACAAAGCTTATCTTCGGGTTACACCTTTGAAGGGTACCCATCGTTTCGGTATCAAGGGCAAGTTGGCTGCTCGTTACATTGGTCCTTTCCGCATTCTCGCTAAACAAGGAGAGGTTTCCTACCAGTTGGAACTACCCCCACATCTTTCCAGAGTGCATGATGTCTTCCACGTCTCTCAACTCAGGCGTTGCTTATCGGATCCTATCCGCGGAGTGGACCACGAAACGCTTGATCTCCAAGATAACCTCACATATCGAGAGTACCCTATTCGCATTCTTGATCAAGCAGAGCGTGTCACTCGATGTCATAACATCAAGTTTCTCAAGGTTCAGTGGTCTTATCATTCCGAGAGAGAAGCTACCTGGGAGCGAGAAGATCGTCTTCGACTAGAGTACCCCACTTTCTTTCCGTCGACCCCTGAATCTCGGGACGAGATTCCTTCAATTGGGGGCGAGTTGTCACATCCCTAGTTCTGGTATGCTCAAGGCTAGCTAGTCATGTGTGCATCATGTTTAAATTCCATTTAAATTTGAAATGGGGATTTGTGAAACCCTTAGAATCATTTTTGGAAATGACCCAGATAAAAATTGCACCAAAAAGGTCCAAGAAAATGTTCATGTTGCTCTCTGAAAATATTGGACAGAGATAAAAATCAAACCAATATTTTTAGGTGCTCATAAGTATTTATTTTGGGCATTTGGAATTAATGCAGTAATTATTTGCTTTGGATATATATTGTTATATATATACAATATTGTCCAAAAATTGTGCTAGTTGATGTGGAGCTCTGGTATAATACCACTAGTTCCTACAATAATTGGCATAAGGAAATAAATTGGTTTAGTATCATTATTAAATCAAAACAAATGTCAGAATAATTAAAAAATAGAAACAAAATAGAAAAGGGAACTTACCTGGCGCCTCTGGCCGGCCCGTTCCTGTTCTGGCCCAGCCCAACAGGGGCATAGCCGTCTTCCGCCTCTTGCCAGTAGGCAGAGGGGAAGCGGTGCCCGACGCCGTGCGCACCGGCACGCAGCTGCCTGCCAGGCGTCCTACTCGTCATCCTGGAATGCCCAGACGACGCCACGTGCCCCCCCGGACCCTCTCACTCTGCCCAAGTCCTCTCGTCTCCTGTCCCTCGCTTTCTCTCTCGCGGACGAACGCGCCCGTCGCCTCCTGCCACCGTTGCCGTAGTTACCGCCGTCCCCTCGCCCCTCCGTCGTGCCTAGAAGCTCCGCCACGTCGTCCGCCACCTCCGTCAAACCACGCGCCTCGGGAGGCCCTGGAGCGCCTCCATCGACGCCATCTTCATCTCCGGTCGCCGGAGATCGTCTTCGCCGCCCCACCGACTCCAGCCCTTCCCCGAGCTCGCCGTCGACGCCGTCGAGTCCACAGTGAGCCTCTGCTCCGTTTCCCTCTCCTCGTTCCTCCGTTCTCACGCCGTAGCCCCCTTTCCCCCGCCATGGCCGTAGCTCCTCGCTGCCGATCATGTCGCCGTCGTGGCCGTAGCCACCGCAGCTCGCTCCCGAGCACGTCACCGAATTCGTTGCATCCCCAGGAGCCAAACGCGCCTGTTCGTAGCCCCTGCCGTGCCCCATAGTGTCAAAACCACACGCCACCGTGCTCCGGCCGCCGCCGCGAGCTCTGCTCCGGCGAGCCCCGGCACCCCCACGGTCTCCCGCATGTCCCAGTGGATGCGCGCGAGCAGCAGCTCCTCGGAGATGGTCTCCGCGGCCCATTTAGTCGCCGGAGACGCGATCCCGAGCCCCTCCCTCGCATTCGGCCTCGCCGGCGGCTAATCGCCGGTGGGGTTTGACCCCTTTGACCTCGCCGGCCCGTCAGGTGGGCCCCGTTGTCAGGTGATTAGCTTAGTGCTAATCACCACCTAACCTAACCCCTGACACTGACAGTGGGCCCCTGCACACTAATCCTTTAATTAGGATAATCTAACCGCCTTGTTTAACCCATGTCAGTGACGTGTGGACCCCACGCGTCACGTTTGACCAGTCAGCGCTGTTGACTTGCTGACGCAAGCATGACGCAGTGCTGACGCAGTTATTTATTTTTTGGATTTAAATTAATCAGGAAAATCCAGAAAATGTTTCAAACTTCAAAAAAATCATAGAAATTCAACGTAACTCAGATTGAAATAATTTATATATGAAAATTATCAAAAAAATTCAATCTATCCATCTGCTAGTTTCATGCATGACAAACCAACTTATACCTCATGTATAAGTGAAAAATATAAATGGCATTTATAAGAGCTTATTTTGGAGTTGCATTTGAACCTTTGGTTCAAATGGACTTCATCCAAATAGAATGCTAGTTGCATTAGCTCAAACAACATCACATCTACATGCCATGTTCATGCATCATATTGTTGCATATGCTTGTGTATTGATTGTTGGCACCATTCCTTCTTGATAGGTCTTGCTCCGGAGACCGTTCCAGAGTACCTGTCTGAGGAGCAGTGCCCCCCTGTTGATCTACCAGGCAAGCAAACCCCCTTGTTCATTTCGATACAATCCTACTCTCTTGCTCCTGCTCTCAGTTATTGCATTAGGACAACAACAATTCAATTGCTACTTTGTGTTGCGGTAGTTGAACCCATTCCTCTGCATGAACTGTCATTGCCATAGTAAATAGTTGAAACCCACTAGCATGTGTAGGAGTTGATTGAGCCATGTTGTGTTCCTACCATGCCATGCCTGCTATTGCTTAGAGTCGTGTCAAGTCTGATTCATTGGGAATGAATTGGAGTGTTATGATATGTTTTGGTGCTGAGAGTTAAGTGTGTGAACACGATTTGGTAAAGGTAGCGGTGAGAGGCCATGTAGGAGTACATGGTGGGTTGTCTCACTGGAACAGTCCTTAAGCACAGAGTTCTATGTATGTAGTCCAATGACTCGATACTACCACACATTGGGTTCCGGTAACTTGACCCCTCTCGACTTATTAACCAACTTGATCTCTGTCGAGGAGTCGCAACTAGTTTATGGTGTTTGTAGGTAGTGTTAGTAGTCTACCAAGTGGCACCCGACCAGGTGGGCTCGGGACAGACTAGGCACAGTGGCACGGTGTACCAAGTGGCACCCGGATGGTGGGCTTGGGAACCCTGCTCATATCGTTTGGGGCCGTGAGCGACACCCCGGCCGGATCTCCTTGCGGATGGAATCCGAATAGGTGATAAACCTGGACTAGAGTCTTGTGTGGTTAGTCAGGTCGTGGCCGACACCCCCGCTAGGCTTCCGCTTGAAGGTTGCCAAGATACATGACGTGTACATGGCCGTAAGTGGCGAGAGCGTGTGTGAAGAAGTACACCCCTGCAGGGTTAACATGATCTATTCGAATAGCCGGGTCCGCGGTTATGGACTTCTTGGATGCTTACGTGGTACATAGACAACTTGAAGTGGATACTATAAAATGCTCAAGACAAGTGTGAGTGCTATGGATGGCCTTCTCGTAGGGGACAGGGATGAATCCATAGTGGTGTATTGTGTGGTGATTAGTGGACTCGTGTGCGCCATCTCACCTCAAAGAAGTTTCTCGTAGTCGTAGAACAGGATAGCCACTGAGTCAAAGCTGGCTTGCTGCAACTAAACCCCACATTACCCTCTTGATACAAATGCATGTATGATAGGATCTGATGTAAGTCTTGCTGAGTACCTTTGTACTCATGTTGCTTTATTTATGTTTTTGCGGCGAAGACTTCGGTCTTACTAGTGTTCTCGTGAACTTCGACAAGTAGCTTGTACCTCAGCTACGATCTTGATCGGATGTTGTAGATAGTCTGGCTCTTCAGCCTTTTTCATTTGTACATGTCTGTACTCAGACATGTAATGCTTCCTCTTGTTGCTTGTTTGCTCTGAATGTTGGGTCATGTGACCCCTGTTTGTAATAAATGCTATGATGGCTCTTCTGAGCCTTTATCTATATGAGTTGTTGAGTTATGATGTGATGCCATGTTGTACAGCATATACTTGCATGTTATGCATACGTGTAATTTGTATTGCTATGTGTGGGATCTGACTATCTAGTTGTTTATCTATAGTAGCCTCTCTTATCGGGAAATGTCTCCTGGTGCTTCCACTGAGCCCTGGTAGCTTGCTACTGCTCCGGAACACTTAGGCTGGCCGGCATGTGTCCTACTGCCGTTCTGTGTACGTCCTTCGGGAAATGTCACGCGGTGTCTACCGGAGTCCTGTTAGCCTGATACATCCCGGTTTACCGAAGTCCTACTAGCCCAGTTGCTACAGCCCGGATTCACTCGCTGATGACCGACACGTTCGTTGCTGGGTCATGTATGCCTGTCCCTGTAAGTTAGTGCCACTTTGGGTTCACGACTAGCCATGTCAGCCTGGGTTCTTTGTCATATGGATGCTAGCGATACTATCATATACGTGTGCCAAAAGGCGCAAACGGTCCCGGGCATGGTAAGGCGACACCCGTGGGAATACCATGCGTGAGGGCGCAAAGTGATATGAGGTGTTACATGCTAGATCGGTGTGGCATAGAATCGGGGTCCTGACAGCGGCTCTCAAGCACCGCCTTCAGATCGCCACGTCAAACCTTCCTTCCGTCAGATTGGGGCAGCCTCCAAGCACTCAGGGGCTCCGCCAGGTTGGGCTGCCCTAGAGGCCGACCTCACCTTCGGATCAGAAGACCACCCCGGCTCCACCGCCGGCTCCGGCGTGCTCCCGATGCTCTGCACGCCCACCATCTGCAACGTGGCTGTCACCAAGACCCTCATTGACGGCGGTGCCGGCCTCAACTTGCTCTCTGTTGAAGCCTTCAGCCTTCTCCACGTGCCGCCCGAGCGGCTCAACCTCAGCAAGCCTTTTTCAGGAGTGGGTGGTGGAGCTGGCCACTCTCTGGGGCAGATCCGCCTCCCTGTCACCTTCGGCACACGTGATAACTACTGCACTGAGCTGGTGGACTTCGACATCGCCCGCATCGGTCTCCCATACAACGCCATCCTCAGGTACCCAGCTCTCGCTCAGTTCATGGCGGTGACCCATCCGGCCTACAACCTCATGAAGATGCCAGGAAGCAAGGGCGTCCTCACCATCAAGGGGGACACTAAGGAGGCCGTGACGGCGCTTAGGCTCGCCTTCAAGACCGCGGCGGCAGCGCAGCCGGCCGGCGCCGGTACCCACAAGGCCAAGGAGGCCGCGCCTAACAAGAAGAAGTAGTTGTTCACCCAAGACAAGGCGGAAACCAAGCAGGTGCCGGTCGACGAGGACGGGTCTTCGGGGGCCACCTTCACCATAGGAGTCGGCCTTGACCTGAGACAAGAAGAAGCCTTGGTGAGGTTCTTGCGCGCGAACAAGGAAATATTCGCGTGGGAGCCCAATCAGCTGGTAGGGGTCCCGAGAGAGGTGATCCAGCATCATCTAAGGGTATGCCCCAACATACGCCCTGTGAAGCAGCGAGCTAGACGGCAGTCCACTAAGAAGCAGGCCTTCATCGTCCAAGAGACACGCAAGCTGGAGGCGGCAGGCGCCATTCAGGAAGTTCGATATCCTGAATGGCTGGCAAACCCTGTCGTAGTGCCAAAGAAAGGCGGGAAGGAGAGGATGTGTGTTGACTTCACCAACCTCAACAAAGCCTGCCCCCAAGATCCGTTCCCGCTCCCGCGCATCGACCAAATCGTCAACTCCAACGCTGAGTGCGACTTTCTATGCTTCCTGGACGCATTCTTGAGGTATCATCATATATAGATGGCGGTGGAAGATGTGGAGAAGACAGCTTTCCTAACACCATGTGGGGTGTACTGCTACACATGTATGCCCTTCGGGCTGCGCAACACAGGTGCCACCTTCCAGCGGTTGATGCACATCGCCCTGGGGTGGCAGCTCGGGAGGAACACAGAGGCTTACTCGACAACATAGTGGTCAAATCTCGTGAGGTGAGGACATTGATTCAAGACTTGGAGGAGACCTTCGAGAGCTTGCGCCAAGTGAACTTGAGGCTTAACCCGGAGAAGTGCGTGTTTGGCGTCCCTTCCGGCAAGATACTAGGGTTCCTCGTATCCCACAGAGGGATCGAGGCGAACCCGGAGAAGATCAAGGCCATCAAAGACATGAGCCCGTCGCAGACCCTCAAGGAGATGCAGAAGCTAGCAGGGCGGGTGACCGCGTTAGGGAGATTCATCTCCAAGCTAGGCGAGCGCGCCTTACCCTTCTTCAAGCCCATGAAGAAGAAGGGCCCGTTCGAGTGGACCCCGAAGGCCAACCGGGCCTTCCAAGACCTCAAGAAATACCTCACCAGCCTCCCGGTGATGGTGGCGTTGCGGCCTCTCGAGCCCCTGGTGCTCTAACTTGCCTCCACACCGTACTCCGCCAGCGCAGCGCTGGTGGCGGTTCGGGAGGAACGCCAGGACAAGGGTGTGTCGCGCCAAGCCAGAGCTGATGCAGCGCAGGGTCAGGAAGGCGCAGCAAAGCTCAGCAGGGCAACATCGCAGAATCTCGTGAGGATGGTCAGGTCTCAGGAAACCCACCACCTCGGGATATGCCACAATCTCCGCAGGACCCGAGCCTCGACAGTGCGTCAGCCCTCATCGAGCACCCGGTGTACTTCGTCAGCACCGTGCTGTGGGACGTGAGGGCGCGCTACCCCATGCCGCAAAAGCTCCTGCTCACATTCTTGGTGGCCTCGCTCAAGTTGCAGCACTACTTCCAGGGCCACCCCATGAAGGTCGTCTTAGCTTACCCATTGGAGAGGGTACTCAGGAGCCCTAACTCAGCCAGAAGGGTCGCTGAATGGAACATCGAGCTGCAAGCATTCCAGTTGGAGTTCAGCACTACCAGGTTCATCAAGGGAGCTGCGCTCGCCGATTTTGTGGTAGAATGGACAGATGCCCCGGCTCTTGAGGAAGGAGAAGACCGGTCCACCTCCCTAGGAAGCGAGGCACCAGATGACTGGGTCATGTATTTCGATGGCGCCTTTGTGCACCAGGGCGCGGGGGCTGGAGCAGTGCTCATCTCGCCCACTCAGGACAAGCTCTACTACGCCGTGCAACTCTGCTTCCAGCACGGCGAGAAGGTCTCCAACAACATCGCAGAATACAAATGTCAGATTTTGGGTTCCGGCAGACCCTTGAGGTTCGAACACTGGGGTGAGCGCTAAGATCTTTCCCCTACCAGCTCACGCGTTAATGGATTGCAAGGGATCTAAACTAGGAATGATGAACAACACAAGGGACACAAGGTTTATACTGGTTCGGGCCACCGTTGTGGTGTAATACCCTACTCGAGTGTGTGGTGTGGTGGATTGCCTCTGGGGCTAATGATGAACAATACAAAGGGAGAACAACCTCGCGAGGGCTGTTCTTGAGCTGGTGCGATGAACTGCTTGGGTGAGTTCAGTCGCCTCTCTCTCTCTCTCTCTCTGCTAGGGCTCTATCATATGCCTCTACTCTATGGTGGCTAGCTCTATTTATAGTGGGAGGCCCTGGACCTCTTCCCAAATAATGAGCGGGAAGGGTGCCAACAATTGGCCATTTTGAAGGGGAACATCTAGTACACTTATCCTGACTAAAGTTGGTCTTCGGCTGCCAAAGGCTCTCACGGTGACACCGTCCTGGGCTCCACAATGACCTCCATCCTGCCGCTCTGCTGGTCTTGGTCTTGTTGCACCGAAGCGGTAAACTTTGCCTGATGCCTTGGCCTTTGTTTGCCTCCTTTGCACCAAAGGGGAAACGAGGACACCGCGCAGGCTGGCGCCCGCCTGGTCTCGTTCGTCATGGCTTGTGTCACGGGGCACCCTCGTGAGGTACCCTGCCTTGATCTCCCCGCCTTCTCTTGAGCCTGCCTGACGAGGCCGCTCCTGAGGAAGGTTCCTGTCGTCTGCCCCGCAAGGCTTGGCCCCTCGCGAGGGTCTTGAGCTTGAGCTGAGGAAGCTAGGCCACGCTGGGCCCCCACTTGAGCCATGCCGCAGGCCGTAGGCAGGCAAGTCTGGGGACCCCCGTTCCAAGAACGCCGATAGTAGCCCCCATGTTAGGACCCCTATTCCAAGTCACATCGATCTAGCCGGTAACACCTCATATCACTTTGTGGCCTCACGCACGGTATTCCCACGGGTGTCGCCTTACCATGGCCCGGGACCATTTGCGCCTTTTGGCTCATGTATATGATAGTGTCGCTAGCATCCATATGACAGAGAACCCGGGCCAACATGGCTAGTCGTGAACCCAAAGCGGCACTAACCCATGGGGACAGACATACATGAATCACATCGAGCATGTCGGTCATCAACGTGTGAATCCGGGCTGTAGAACTGGGCTAGCAGGACTCCGGGAACCCAGGCTGTAGCAGGCTAGGCAGGACTCCGGATGTCACCGCATGACATTTCCCCGAAGGGACAGACACAGGAACGAAGTGAAACACATGTCGTCCAGTCAAGTGTCCAGAGCAGTAGTCTTTGGGCTAGCGGGACTCGTGAACCGGGCTGAAGCAGACTACTATCGCTCAGGAAGCACTAGACTACATTTCCCCATATGAAAGGCTGCCAAGGATAAACAACTAGATTGTCGGATCCCACACATACCAAGCATTTCAAACATACACACAATATGCTCAATATGTGTAAATACAACATGGCATCACAACATAACTCTACGACTCAAATATTTATTCCTTAGGCTCCGAGGAGCGAGATGTTACAAACATGGGTCTCATGACCCAACACTCAGAGCATAGAAGTCAAAGCACAAGCGGAAGCTTAACATGTCTGAGTACAGACATCTACAAATGAAAAAGGCTGAGAAGCCTGACTATCTATCAGATCCTGCCGAGGGCACAAGATCGTAGCTGAGGTATCAAGCTAAGCGTCGAAGTCCAAGCGGAACTACTAGCGAGACTGACGTCTCTCTGCAAAACATAAAATAGGCAAACGTGAGTACAAATGTACTCAGCAAGACTTACATCAGAACTAACTACATATGCATCATTATCAACAAAGGGGGGTGGTGGAGTTTGACTGCAGCAAGCCAGCTTTGACTCGGTGGATATCCTAAACCACGACTGCAAGTAACTCTTTGAGGTGGCGCACACGAGTCCACATATTCACCAATCAATACACCACTATGGATTCGACCCCGTCTTCCTACCGGAACGCCATTCATAGCACTCACGCTTATCTTGCGCATTTTAGAGTATCCACTTTCACTTGTCTATGAACTGATATAGGCAACCCAGAAGTCCTTTACCGCGGACACGGCTATTCGAATAGATGATGTTAACCCTGTAGGGGTGTACTTATTCATACATGTTTCCACCACTTAGCGTGTGCACACGACATGTGCTCGGCAGACTTCAAGCGAAAGCCGACGTGGGTGTAGACCATGACCTACCTAAACACTCAAGTCTCTAGTCCAGGTTTATCGCCTATTCAGGTTCCATCCGCAGGGAGTCCGGCCGAGGTTTCCACATACGGCCCCGAACGATGTGTGCAGGGTTCCCGAGATATTAAACGGGCATTCGGTACACCGTGCCACGTGCCTACCGCAACTTAGCCCACCCCTAAGGTCAGCGCTGCGTGCGGCCCCCAGCATACTAGAAACACCAGAAACTACTTGCAACTCCTGGACAGAGGACAAGGGTGATTAAGAAGTCGAGCGGGGTCATATTTCAGGGCCCAATGCATGGTAGTAGCTGAAACATGGATCACAAACACAGAACTTAGTTCCCGAGGACGGCTTCAATGAGACAACCCACCATGTACTCCTACATGGCCTCTCACCGCTACCTTTACCAAATCGTGTTCACAAACTTAGCTCTCAACAGTAGGACATGATCAAACACCTCCGATTCATCCCCGATGAATCAGACCTGACTCAACTCTAAGCAGTAGCAGGCATGACAAACAAGCATGAATTAGTAGGCACAACAAGGCTCAAACAACTCCTACTCATGCTAGTGGGTTTCATCTATTTCTTGTGGAATGACAGTCATCACGAGAGGATAAAGGGGTTCATCTACCGCAGCAAGTAACAGATGAATCGTTGTTGTCCTAATGTAGTAAAAGAGAGCAGGAGCGAGAGAGTGGGATTGTATCAGAATGAACAAGGGGGTTTTGCTTGCCTGGCACTCCTGAAGATATTATAGCTCTTCATCGGTGTCATCGAACTCATCGTCGGATCCACGTCTATCGAGAGGGGGCAAACACCGGCAACTGAGAAAGAACACAATCAATGCAATGCCACAATATGATGCATGTTCATGACATGGCAATATGCTGTGATTTGAGCTAATGCATCTAGCTATGATTTAAATGAAGTTGGTTTGAATACAAGATTCAAATTCAAACTCCATATGTGATTATTCAAATGCCATTTAGTTGATTTGACCTAAACAGTGAACAAAAGTTGTTCTAGCATGCATGAAAATGGTACAGATGGATAGATTGGATTTTTCTGATCATTTTTCATATATAATTTATCTCATCTGGAGTTACGGTTGATTTTATATGATTTTTAGAAGTTAGCACTATTTTCTGGAATTTCCTAAATAAACTTAAATCCAGAAAATGTTTTACTGCATCAGCATGACAACAGCACGACGTCAGAAGGTCAACCGTGGCTGACCATGGTCAAACCTGATGTGTGGGGTCCACACGTCAGTGACTCAGTGTTAAACAGGGGGGTTTTACTAATCTGATTAAAAGATTAGGGCGCAGGGGCCCACTGGTCAGTGAAAGGGGGGTTAATTAGGCGGTGATTAGTGTTAAGCTAATCACCTGATGATGGGGCCCACCTGTCAGGCTGGAGGTGTCAAAGCGGTCAAACCCGCCGGCGTTTAGCCGCCGGCGAGGCCGAACGCGGCGGAGGGACTCGGGACCGCGTCTCCGGCGACCAAAAGGGCCACGGAGACCATCTGCGAGGAGCCCAGGCTCGCGCGCATCCAGTGGGACACGCGGGAGACCGTGGGGGTGCCGGAGCTCATCGGAGCAGAGCTCGCGGCGGCGGCCGGAGCACGGCTTCGAGCGGGAGCGGCCTGCGGGGCACGGGGAGGCCACCCGAGGGGCTCTGCGGCACCCTCGTGGCACCAGGGCCAGACGGTGACGCGCCCGTTGCGGGCTGCGATGGCGTGGAGACGGCGGCGACATGGACGGCAGCGAGAAGCTACGGCCGTGGTGGGGAAAAGGAGCTACGGCGTGCGGACGGCTAAACGGAGAGAGGGGAACGGGGCAGGAGCTCACTGCGGTTCCGATGGAGTCTTCGGTGAGCTCGGGGGAGGCCGGACGCGAGCGGAATGGCGGGGGCGATCTCCGGCGACCGGAGATGAAGACGGCAGTGATGGCGGCTCTCCAGGGCCTCCTGGAGCGCGTGGTTTGACGAGGAGGTAGCCGGCGACGTGGTGGAGCTTCTGGGCACGGTGAGAGGGCGATGGGAAGGCGGTGGCTGCGGTGGTTCTCGTCGGCGGCGACGGACGCGTTCGGTCCGGGTGAGAGAGAGGGAGCAGGGGAGAGGATGAGGCGAGGGAGAGCGAGAAGGGCCCGGGGGGTGCGTGGCGTTGCTGTGAGAAGTCGAAGCGGCGGCAAGCGAGGAGGTGGCCGTCGGTGGCCGTCGCGCGTCTTTGGCGCGCCGTGAGACACGCCCTCCCACCGGGCGGAGGTTGAAAACGAGGAGAGAGGAGGAGGTGGGCTGGGCCAAGCTGGGCGGTCTGTTGAGCCACTGCGTAAGTGGACCAAAGTAGTTTCGTTCTTCTTTTTATTTCAGTTTTCTATTTTTTCTGTTTTGTTTTGATTTAGTAAAATACTAAACCATTTGATAAAATGCTGAAAATAATTGTGGTCACTTATGAAATTATTTCCAACAGCCCTCAACCATTATCAGTATTATTTGGGAAATTAAAATATTTCTAGGAATTAAATGCCCAAATGCAAATCTTAATGAATTAATTCAAAAATCCAGAGTGGCCTAGAAAATGTGAACCATTTTTGGTAGAGGTTCTAAACCAATTCAAAAATGATGAACTTTTCTAAAAAGCATTCTGGGTTCATTGAAAATATTCTATGGTTGATCCATTTGATTTAATCTTGGTGCTAGGGTTTATCATCCCCATTTCAAGTTTCAAAATAATTTAAACATGATGCAACAGACAAGTGCTAGCCTAGTGCAAGATAAGGCTAGGGATGTGACAACTCACCCCCACTAAACAAGAATCTCGCCCCGAGATTCAAGTCATGAGGTAAGAAGACAGAGGGGGCACCAGCTAACACGGTCTTCATGATCCAGGTTGCACTTCATAAGAACGTTGACATGATCACCACCTTTGCCTCGATGTCTTGCTCCGAGGACTACATCCAACACGATAACTGGAAGAAAAGAAACTCTCGAAGAATCAATCTTCTCGAAGATCGAGCAACCCAGGATTAACTCACGGAATGAGACATAGCAACATCTCTTGAGCTGGGACATGAAACATACATCCAGAGGGATGGAGTGTAACAGATGACGAAGATTCACTATGTAGACACAATTCCACACTTAAGAAGGTGGTGAACGGTTGTCCACGTAGCGAGGAGTTGAGTTGCCATGATACCATAACGAGACATCTTAAGGAAGGTGACCCATAGAAATATTCCCCTAAGTGGCAAAAAGAATTACTTTTGATATAGAGATCATTGAGACTCTTTATACCAGCCTAAGGCAATCACAATCGATCATTTGAAGGAGTTCGAAAGAATGACATACTCGGACTAGAATGGATGATGTGGACTACCTTGTTGAAGACAACACAAAGGATGATTTGCTTATCATCGGAGGTGGAGGGGACCCATGGTAAGTCCACTTTGAAGATGATATTGCATAGCAACTACCGAGAAGGCAGCCCATGGGGGATTGGCACAATGGCGGTGCAAGCTGGGAACAAGATGCAACTGTTGGGAATGTTCCAACCATCATATCTGCCTGAGATTCAGATCCGATTGGAAATAGGATACTTCAGACTCAGCATGTCTGAAAAGAAAGTTTGCCACACAATTCGACGAGATAGCGTTGCGAGATACTCGAGGAATGAGCTAAGGTAGCAAGCTCCAAAACATGAGCTGGTTTTGCTACAAACATGTGAACACACTGTCCCAGACAGGCATGACCACATAGTAGTCTTATAATAAAACACTACCGAGTTCAGGTGGGGAACCATCATCTAGGGTAACGAAGTCTTGTGCATGACCTAGGATTTGCACAACAACTCCTTTTCCTTGAACAAATCAATCAGTGGCTTGGTGTGCTAAGGAATTCATATGGAGTGGAGGTAATTAATCTACCAAACCATAGAATACATTCACTCATGCATAATTGACTTGGGACGGTACCTGAGGAAATAAAACAATCTTTTCTCAAATTCATGGCGGCAACTTGCACCAAATGCACATGAATTCGAGGAAGTCACTTCTTCCATCCAAGCATAGGCTTCATGAACGGAACATGAAGGCATTGCTTGCAAAGTTTCCAACACTAGGTTTATGTTCAACATGAGTCATGGAGGAAACAAGATGCTGCTGATGGGCTCAACAGCAACTCATCGGAATTTCCATATCACTGGACTTCCGCCATCATGTGAACACGGTGATAGCATTGGTCAGACCAAAGGATGTAATGGTGTATGCTTGAGGGATCAACCATGAGTAAGACAACATTACGAACATCGTTGGTTCCGATTTGACTTGACGATAGCCCATACTCAAGTCAAAGTTTTGACAAGGCAATAGATCCAACAACTGATCACACGGACCAATCGATGAAGATATCATCTTTCTTCAACACACACTCAAAAAGATATCCCTTAAAATGAACTAAGTCGGACAAGCTTTCATCTTCCAACTCTCCAAGTTGTTGTCTAGTTTAACCGACTAGCTCAGGGGTATCCAACACAGATTCTTGGAGAATGGCTGGTTTAGAGAATAACCAACTTGATCACGAGCTCAACATAGCGGTCAGGTGACAACCTGGTGATACTTTCGAGAAGATAATCGGAATATCACGAACCATTGATATGTTACTAAGCTTGAGAATAATCTTGCTTTTCAGGGCAAGACGATATGATCAAAAGAGTGAGGGATTGACACAATCCTAACTCATTGATCGAAGAGTGCACCGGAAATAAGAACTAGGTAGCACGATCAATCTTAGAATGATGATTCAATAACCAACACGATAAGAATGAGAATATTGTCCATTTACTACCAAGCAATGAGGTTGCTAGGAGTATCGATTTCACACATCACAGTTCACTTGTCGGTATTCCGGTTGGAACAACACGAACCCGAGGAGCGAATGATGATGGCGAGAAGTATCACTACATCTAGAATCCATAAGAGGTGGTGCAATTCTCATGACATTCTTGACATAAAGATGGTAACACTCCAGGTGGAACAGAATCAAAAGTTGGATTGGCATTTTGATCTGCGGAATACAACTGCTTTGACCCAATCCTATATATGGATGAGGCACTGGAGTTTGTTTCTCCTAGTCATTCCAGAATAGAATGGCTTGACAGACCACAAGAATAATAGTCATCGACGAATGAATGCACGCATACTCTTGATTATCAATTGATAGATGGAGGTCAGAAAACAACTAAGGAGGAACAACTCGAGGAACATATAACTTTCTGAGTTGTGGATGCATAGGTTAGTATATCGAATAAAGTTCAATAGGTTTCTTCCGGATAACCCATGCAGAAAGGTAGAACTGGCAGAATCACAATGTAGAACGAAGAACTCATCAAGAGCACTCTTATTGTGATCTTTGGTTCAACGAGGAACTTCTGCCATAAGTAGTTCATGGTATTTGGAAGAAGAATATACCACGGACCTTGAGGACTATCGCAAAGTTACTAATATCCTAAAGGAACTAGCAAACACTATCAACAGGAGGTAAGTAGAGTGAATCTTGGGTCAAGAACCCAGGAGTAGAATACCTACTAACTAAATTGCATCACGGGATGCTTCCGAGAATAATGGCCAGAATCATCACACTAGGAATATAAAGCATGGCTAGATTACTAGATGATCCTCTAAGACACCTATGGTCATAATAATAGATCCAACATATATGTTGAGGCAACAGAGTACCTCAACTCTCCGATTAGTGTGGTCAATCTGGCCCAAAGGGACATCAAAATGAGAGGAAGAGATTTTGCAAATGCTTCAGATTGTTTTAGAAACCTGGGATGACTCGGACAACATAACGGTTGTAAATGCTCAAAAAGATTTGAGACATCATGCAAAATGGTGGCATAACCACTCTACAACATCATAACAAGATTCCGAGATCAACAGTTAACATACAGAAATAGTAGGAACTGAACTGAGGCTTAAAACCAACAATATTAAAGGTCTATGGATTAGTAACACGTCATCCTGATAGATAGATGAGAAGGCCTAGTTCTTAATCCCCGTAGAAGAGAAGAGGATGACTCAGATCAGAAGGCCATAAGGTATAAGGAATAAAAAGAGACTTACGTTCCCTTCCCCAATCAATTCCCTTACATAACTAAAGCATTTCTAGACACAACTTCGACCGGATTGGCTTGGTACTCCTACAGGCAGTCAGGCTCTGATACCAAAGCTGTCAGGACCCTGATTCCAAGTCACGTCGATCTAGCCGGTAACACCTCATATCACTTTGTGGCCTCACGCACGGTATTCCACGGTGTCGCCTTACCATGGCCGGGACCGTTTAGCCTTTTGGCTCACGTATATGATAGTGTCACTAGCATCCATATGACAGAGAACCGGGCTGACATGGCTAGTCGTGAACCCAAAGCGGCACTAACCCATGGGGACAGCATACATGAATCACATCGAGCATGTCGGTCATCAACGTGTGAATCCGGGCTGTAGCATGGCTAGCAGGACTCAGGGAACCCGGCTATAGCAGGCTAGGCAGGACTCGGATGTCACCGCGTGACATTTCCTCGAAGGATGAACCACAGAACGAAGTGAAACACATGCCGCCATCAACTGTCTAGAGCAGTAGTCTTTGGGCTAGCAGGACTCCGGTGAACCGGGCTGTAGCGGACTACTATCGCTCGGGAAGCACTAGACTACATTTCCCCATATGAAAGGCTGCCAAGGATAAACAACTAGATTGTCGGATCCCACACATACCAAGCATTTCAAACATACACACAATATGCTCAATATGTGTAAATACAACATGGCATCACAACATAACTCTATGACTCAAATATTTATTCCTTAGGCTCCGAGGAGCGAGATGTTACAAACATGGGTCTCATGACCCAACACTCAGAGCATACAAGTCAAAGCACAAGCGGAAGCTTAACATGTCTGAGTACAGACATCTACAAATGAAAAAGGCTGAGAAGCCTGACTATCTACCAGATCCTGCCGAGGGCACAAGATCGTAGCTGAGGTATCAAGCTAAGCGTCGAAGTCCACGCGGAACTACTAGCTAGACCGACGTCTCTCGCAAAACATAAAATAGGCAAACGTGAGTACAAATGTACTCAGCAAGACTTACATCAGAACTAACTACATATGCATCATTATCAACGAAGGGGGGTGGTGGAGTTTGACTACAGCAAGCCAGCTTTGACTCGGTGGATATCCTAAACTACGACTGCAAGTAACTCTTTGAGGTGGCGCACACGAGTCCACATATTCACCAATCAATACACCACTATGGATTCGACCCCGTCTTCCTACGGGAACGCCATCCATAGTACTCACGTTTATCTTGCGCATTTTAGAGTATCCACTTTCACTTGTCTATGAACTGATATAGGCAACCCAGAAGTTCTTTACCGCGGACACGGCTATTCGAATAGATGATGTTAACCCTGCAGGGGTGTACTTCTTCATACATGTTTCCACCACTTAGCGTCTGCACACGACATGTGCTCGGCAGACTTCAAGCGAAAGCCGACGTGGGTGTAGACCACGACCTACCTAAACACTCAACTCTCTAGTCCATGTTTATCGCCTATTCAGGTTCCATCCGCAGGGAGTCTGGCCGAGGTTTCCACATATGGTCCCGAAAGATGTGTGCAGGGTTCCCGAGATACCAAACGAGCATTCGGTACACCATGCCACGTTCCTACCGCAACACAGCCCACCCCTAAGGTCAGCGTTGCGTGCGGCCCCCAGCATACTACAAACACCAAAAACTACTTGCAACTCCTGGACAGAGGACAAGGGTGATTAAGAAGTCGAGCAGGGTCATATTTCAGGGCCCAATGCATGGTAGTAGCTGAATCATGGATCACAAACACAGAACTCAGTTCCTGAGGACGGCTTCAATGAGACAACCCACCATGTACTCCTACATGGCCTCTCACCGCTACCTTTACCAAATCGTGTTCACACACTTAGCTCTTAACAGTAGGACATGATCAAACACCTCCGATTCATCCCCGATGAATCAGACTTGACTCAACTCTAAGCAGTAGCAGGCATGACAAACAAGCATGAATGAGTAGGCACAACAAGGCTCAAACAACTCCTACTCATGCTAGTGGGTTTCATCTATTTACTGTGGAATGACAGGTCATGCAGAGGATAAAGGGGTTCAGCTACCGCAGCAAGTAACAGATGAATCGTTGTTGTCCTAATAGAGTAAAAGAGAGCAGGAGCGAGAGAGTAGGATTGTATCGGAATGAACAAGGGGGTTTTGCTTGCCTGGCACTCCTGAAGATATTGTAGCTCTTCATCGGTGTCATCAAACTCATCGTCGGAACCACGTCTATCGAGAGGGGGCAAACACCAGCAAGTGAGAAAGAACACAATCAATACAATGCCAGAATATGATGCATGATCATGACATGGCAATATGCTGAGATTTGAGCTAATGCATCTAGCTATGATTTAAATGAAGTTGGTTTGAATACAAGATTCAAATTCAAACTCCATATGTGATTATTCAAAGGCCATTTAGTTGATTTGACCTAAACAGTGAACAAAAGTTGTCAAGCATGCATGAAAATGGTACAGATGGATAGATTGGATTTTTCTGATCATTTTTCATATATAATTTATCTCATTTGGAGTTACGGTTGATTTTATATGATTTTTAGAAGTTAGCACTATTTTCTGGAAATTCCCGAATGAACTTAAATCCAGAAAATGCTTTACTGCGTCAGCATGACAACAGCACGACGTCAGCAGGTCAACCGTGGCTGACCTTGGTCAAACCTGACGTGTGGGCTCCACACGTCAGTGACTCAGTGTTAAACAGGGGGGTTTTAGTAATCTAATTAAAAGATTAGGGCGCAGGGGCCCACTGGTCAGTGAAAGGGGGATTAATTAGGCGGTGATTAGCGTTAAGCTAATCACCTGACGATGGGGCCCACTTGTCAAGCCAGCGGGGTCAAAGCGGTCAAACCCGCCGGCGAGGCCGAACGCGGCGGAGGGGCTCGGGACCGCGTCTCCGGCGACCAAAAGGGCCGCGGAGACCATCTGCGAGGAGCCCAGGCTCACGCGCATCCAGTGGGACACGCGGGAGACCGTGGAGGTGCCGGAGCTCGCCGGAGCAGAGCTCGCGGCGGCGGCCGGAGCACGGCTTCGAGCGGGAGCGGGCTGCGGGGCACGGGGAGGCCACCCGAGGGGCTCTGCGGCACCCTCGTGGCACCAGCGGCACGGTGACGCGCCCGGTTGCGGGCTGCGGTGGCCAGGGAGACGGCGGCGACATGGACGGCGGCGAGAAGCTACGGCCGTGGTGGGGAAAAGGAGCTACGGCGTGCGGACGGCTAAACGGAGAGAGGGGAACGGGGCAGGAGCTCACTGCGGTTCCGATGGAGTCTTCGGTGAGCTCGGGGGAGGCCGGACGCGAGCGGAATGGTGGGGGCGATCTCTGGCGACCGGAGATGAAGACGGCGGCGATGACGGCTCTCCAGGGCCTCCTGGAGCACGTGGCTTGACAGGGAACCCATGCGCAAGTGCCGTGCCTGACCGAGCGGCTCCAAAGGTAGGTGTCAATCGAGCAGGCGATTAGGTCAAGCATGTTATGTAGGAATAAGAAAATCCATCTAGATAGGTGCGGAGAAAGCACATGCCACTGGGTCTGGCCCGAGCAGCTTGGGGATAATGCAGCTCAAGGGGCGCCCCCAACAAGGTAAGTAAAGAACATAAGCAAAATAGATACATGCCGCAGGGACGGACCCATGCAGCCTAGGAATGATGCAGCCCGAGCGACACTCCCAGCTGAAAACGGAACTTGGAAAGGTGTCACCTAATATGGTTGGAGATGGCGGGGTGTTGAGGTAGCGGATGACGTGTGATGAGGAAGCCGGCCCTCACGAGCCCTCCGGTCCTGGAGCCTCGGGAGGCTCCGGGGGCACGGGGGGTTCCTTGAGAGCCATCTCCATCTCTGCCAGGATCGCGCGCTGCCTGACCTCCTGAGCCTCCAGAGCGCACCTCAGCAGGCACTGATGGGCGGCGACCGCGTTCGGCAGGCCGAAGGGCATGCGAACGCAGCTGTGAGGTGGACCCTCGCAATGCCCCACACGTGAGGGCCAGAGGCGCTCCTGAGACGCCGTCCGGTTGAGCCCTGGTATGTCGATGCAGATTCGCAGCCCAGCATCCTCGCTCGGATGTGGGGCCACGGCGGGCAAGCGGCGACGGCCGCGCATGACTCTTGACTCCTGGGTGTTCCTCTTGATGAACTCCTGAGGGTTTGGCCCTCCTTGCCTCATACCTTCCTGAGGGAAACGTGCCTTGAAGCACGCCTCCAAGTGGTGCCCGAGCGCCTCGCTCGTGACTCCGACTAGGTCGGTGGCTCACCATGAAAGAGCCTCCGAGCTCCGCCTAAGGAGGGCGCCGGGCCCGCCTTCCTATGCGACAGAGGGTGGCGCCCCTTGAACGGGCGCGGGTCCTGTTGCCACGCCTCCGGAGGTGCCTACCCCGCGAGGGCTTGGACCAGGCGAAGCCTTCTTCTTCTTGGGGACTGCCTCGGGAAGTCTCCCGCTCCTGTGATCTGGGTCTTTGATTGCTACAGCTTGGAAGGCACGCTCAAGAGAGCACACTGCGTCCCTTTCCTCACAAGGCACTATGATGACTCCTCCGCTTCCTGGCATCTTGAGGACATTGTAGCCATGGTGGGTCACTGCCATGAACTTGGCCAAAGTTGGTTACCCGAGGATGGCATTGTATGGAAGGCGAATGTGGGCGACATCGAAGTCGATGAGCTCGGTGCGGTAGTTGTTGCGCTGTCCGAAGGTGACAGGAAGGAAAACTTGCCCTATCAGGACGGTGGAACCATCGGTGACTCCTGAGAAAGGCTTGGTCGGCTGAAGCTGATCGTATGGCACTTGGAGATCGTTGAATGTCTCGACAGATAGGACGTTGAGTCATGCTCCGCCATCGATTTGGGTCATGGTGACTTGCATGTTGCTGATGACTGGTGAGCAATGCATGGGGAGGACTCCGGCCGTTGCCACGCACTTGAGCTGATCCACTGAGCTGAACGTGATAGTGCATGACGACCACCTGAGAGGGCGTGTAGCCTCAGGCTTGGGGAGGACTGCATTCACCTCGCGAGCAAACTGCTTGAAGATGCACTGAGAGGCTGGGGCCTGAGCGCCACCCAAGATGCAAGCGATCGCGCGTGGCTCCTGGAAGCCCCCAGCCCCCTCGTCTTGATGATTGTCTTCGTACCTCCTTGGCGGCTGCGGCAGACGTGGGAGCCCTGCGTTGCCTTGAGGGCGGTCCTCACGAGGCTGGTCGCTCCAACCTCCCTCGCGAGGCTGGTCCTGCCAGCGGTACTCGCGAGGTCTGTCACGCCATCCCTGGCGAGGGCCACGGTCTTCCCAGCGTCCTGCGCCTCTTCCTCCTCCTCAGTCGTAGCCCCGGTCATTCCGCTCGGGGCGTCGGCCGATACGCCCTTCTCGCACGGCCCTGAGCTCCTGGCATTCGTTGGTGTTGTGGGTGTGGAGGTCGTGGTATACGTAGTACCGGCTACCCTTGGACAACTTAGGCTTATCCCTGCCTCTCTTGGTGTCATGTTCTGCCGCGAGCACGGCAGCCCCCTTGCGCTTCACGTCCTTGGCCTTGGGCTTCTTCTCTTCTGGATCGGCAGCAGGAAGCTCGAGGAGGGAGAGGCGCCCTTCCTCAGCCCTGGCGCATTTGGTCGCCATGTTGAATAGCTCCAGGGATGTGCACAGGTCTTCATGCATTGCTAGCTCCTCCTTCATCTTGACGTCACGCACGCCATCGGAGAAGGCTGAGATGATAGCTTCCTCAGTCAACTTGGGGATCTTGAGGCGGGCGTTGTTGAAGCGCTGGATGTACTTCTGCAGGGTCTCTCCTGGGTGCTGATTGATGCGGCGCATGTCGCTCATGGCCGGAGGACGGTCGCGAGTGCCTTGGAAGTTGGCGATGAAGCGGGTGCGCATCTCGTCCCAGGAGGAGATCGTGCCGGGAACCAGGTTCAGGAGCCAGGTTCGGGCTCCGTCCTTCAGCGCCATGGGGAACCAAATCGGAAACACAAGTATTATTGAAACCGTGTGCGTCCGACTTACCAATTACGTGTAGCCACGCGTCCCTTTTTTTATTGGCTAGGAGGTGTCGTGCGGGGCAGCTATTTGATTACGGGAGGCGTGCAATCAGACCCCTTGATGACCCACAAGTATATGGGATCTATCGTAGTCCTTTCGATATGTAAGAGTGTCGAACCCAACGAGGAGCAGAAGGAAATGATAAGCGGTTTTCAGCAAGGTATTCTTTGCAAGTACTGAAATAAGTGGTAACAGATAGTTTTGTGATAAGATAAATTGTAACGAGCAATAAGTAACAAAAGTAAATAAAGTGCATCAAGGTGGCCCAATCCTTTTTGTAGCAAAGGACAATCCTGGACAAACTCTTATAATAGGAAAAGAGCTCCCGAGGACACATGGGAATATCGTCAAGCTAGTTTTCATCACGTTCATATGATTCGCGTTCGGTACTTTGATAATTTGATATGTGGGTGGACCGGTGCTTGGGTGCTGTTCTTACTTGAACAAGCATCCCACTTATGATTAACCTCTATTACAAGCATCCGCAACTACAACAAAAGTATTAAGGTAAACCTAACCATAGCATGAAACATATGGATCCAAATCAGCCCCTTACGAAGCAACGCATAAACTAGGGTTTAAGCTTCTGCCACTCTAGCAACCCATCATCTACTTATGACTTCCCAATGCCTTCCTATAGGCCCAAATAATGATGTAGTGTTATGTAGTCGACGTTCACATAACACCACTAGAGGCTAGACAACATACATCTCATCAAAATATCAAACGAATACCAAATTCACATGACTACTAATAGCAAGACTTCTCCCTTGTCCTCAGGAACAAACATAACTACTCACAAAGCATATTCACGTTCAAAATCAGAGGGGTGATAATATGCATAAAGGATCTGAACATATGATCTTCCAACAAATAAACCAACTAGCATCAACTACAAGGAGTAATCGACACTACTAGCAACCTACTAGCACCAATCCCGGACTTGCAGACAAGAATTGGGTACAAGAGATGAACTAGGATTTGGAGATGAGATGGTGCTGGTGAAGATATTGATGGAGATTGCCCTCTCCCGGTGAGAGGAGCGTTGGTGATGATGATGACGATGATTTCCCCCTCCCGGAGGGAAGTGTCCCTGGCAGAACAGCTCTGCCAGAGCCCTAGATTGGTTCCGCCAAGGTTCCGCCTCGTGGCGGCGGAGTTTCGTCCCGAAAGGTTGCTTCTGGGTTTTTTTCTCATCGAAAGACTTCATATAGGAGAAGATGGGCATCGGAGAGCCACCAGGGGGCTCACGAGGTAGGGGGGCGCGCCCAAGGGGGGGAGCCCCCCACCCTCGTGAGCAAGGTGTGGGCCCCCTGGCCTTCATCTTTGGCGACGATTTTTCTTTATTTATTTTAAGATATTCCGTGGAGTTTCAGGACTTTTGGAGTTGCGCAGAATAGGTCTTCAATATTTGCTCCTTTTCTAGCCCAGAATTCCAGCTGCCGGCATTCTCCCTCTTCATGTAAACCTTGTAAAATAAGAGAGAATAGGCATAAGTATTGTGACATAATGTGAAATAACAGCCCATAATGCGATAAATATCAATATAAATGCATGATGCAAAATGGACGTATCAACTCCCCCAAGCTTAGACCTCGCTTGTCCTCAAGCAAAAAGCCGATAACAATAAATTTGCCCTCATGTTTAGAGGTAGAGGCGTCGATAAAAATAAAATACGGACATGAAGGCATCATGATTATTCTCATAACAGCAACATATATAGATTTTGTCATATGATTACTTTTGTTCAAGTGATGATCTTTTCACAATGCAAAGGTATGAATCAGAAACCTTATTGGCCACTAACAAATTATAACCTCAGTCATTGAAGCAATTGCAATTTATCATAACATCGGAAAGAGTCTATGTCAGAGCTTAAAAGCAAGTCCACATACTCAACTATCATTTAGTCCTTCATAATTGCTGGCACTCACGCAATACTTGTGGTTACGGAGTTTTAATCGGACACAGAGAAAGATAGGGGCTTATAGTTTTGCCCCAGAACCTTTTACCTCAAGGGTAATGTCAACAATAATAATTCATGCTCCCCTACATCCAATTCTATACCCCTATATAGTGTGCGAATAACTTTGAAAGATGGTCATTGGATTAAGCCAATCCGACGGTGCAGAGATGGCAAATCCGAGCACTACTGGCCATTGGATATCATCTACATTCCACCAGATTTTGCCACATGTACAATCTAGAAGACTCCATGGTTGAACTTAAGCGTAATGCACAAACCTCAAAACACAAGCACTTCCGCTTTGTTCTAGAATCTTCCGTATCATAATTTCCCAATTTTTTTCTACATGAGTTGCCATTATTTGTTTTTACTTTATGCTTTACAACGCACAATTCCATGAACCTTAAAATATATTAGCTTTTTTATAAAAACTAATTGATTTTGAATGCGATGAACTATAAGAATTAAAGGAACATCTACATCATGCATATATGACTCAAAGCTTACATGCTATAATGTGGTATTTATTCATAATTTGGTTGCCAAATCTCATGCGTGCAATGCACGTGTACCTTACTAGTAGATATATATATATATATATATATATATATATATATATATATATATATATATATATATATATATATATATATATATATATATCATGTTCTTTCCAACATCTTTGGGCTTGCCAAAGGATAAAATGAAAAACAAGAAAGGTGAAGATCACCGTGACTCTTGCATAAGGTAGAGGATAATAATAAACGATAGGCCCTTCACAGAGGGAAGCAGAGGTTGCCATGCACTTTTATGGTTGGATGCACAAAATCTCAATGCGAAAGAACGTCACTTTATATTGCCCCTTGTGATATGAACCTTTATTATGCATTTCGTCGCTTTTATTTCTTCCATATCACAAGATCGTATAAAGCTTATTTCCCCACACCAATCAATCATACATATTTAGAGAAATTTTTATTGCTTTGCACCGATGACAACTAACTTGAAGGATCTTACTCAATCCATAGATAGATATGGTGGACTCTCATGGCAAGACTGGTTTAAGGGTATTTGGAAGCACAAGTAGTATCTCTACTTGGTGTTGAGAATTTGGCTAGCATGAGGGGGAAAGGCAAGCTCAACATGTTAGAGGACCCATGACAACATACTTTATCTCAGATATAAGAAAACATAACTCATCATGTTGTCTTCCTTGTCCAACATCAAATCTTTAGCATGTTATATTTTAATGAGTGCTCCCAATCATAAAAGATGTCAATGAAAATATATCTATATGTGAAACCTCTATTTCCTTGTTACTTCCTATTTATTGCAACGATGACCAAAGCTATATTTGCCAACTCCCAACAACTTTTAATCATCATACTCCTTCTATGTGAAGTCATTACTCTCAATAAGATCAATATTAACTCTTTGTTTATTTTTATTCTTTTTCTTCTTTCTATTCTTTTATTCACCCAAGATCATGGAAAAATAACCAAGCCCTTGACTTAACACTAAACTTTATTATATATATAGCTCACGGACTTGATTACATAGAGGGATCATAAAGCAAAACTCATAACTAGATCATGCCATGACTTTATTCTACTATATCAAGATACTAATAATAGGATCGAACTAAGAAAAACGGTAAAGATAGGAGTTGTGATGGTGATACGATACCGGGGCACCTCCCCCAAGCTTGGCAGTTGCCAAGGGGAGTGCCCATACCCATGTGATTATGTCTCCTTTGTTGATGAAGAAGGTGGAAGTGATGTTGATGATGGAAGCTTGTCGTCCATCTTCCACGGCATAGGCTCACCATCATAGAAGGATGATCGAGTCTCCGGAATCCTCAAATCTGCAGCCAAACTCATCCTTTTGAATCTATATTCATACTCACAGTTTTGATTTTGCAGATCATAGATTTGGGCTTGGAGGTGCTCGATCTTCTCATGTAGCTTGAAGATAGCCTCCACGGTGTTCTTGGCATCCGGCTCGTAGTTGTTGGTGAACTCCACGAGCATCTTGTGTCTAGCGTTAATTCCATGCTCCACCATCCCCTGGCACTTGAAAACTTGTTGCTCCATTGCTTAGAGCCTCGCCTCCACGCTTCCAGTTCCCTTGGGTCCCTCAACATCGCGGATGTGCAGCAACCCTTCACGCATCTCAATGGTTTGAGGGTGTCGCAGCACCTCCGCGAGGTAAGGGTTAATCACCTTCTCGAAGAACTTGTCCTCGGAAGCACTTGGGGACGTCATGATGATCTAGACCTGTCAGAAAAATAGCTCGAAACAAGAACATAGGAGATTTGCGTGATACGGGAGTCAAAACCTTCGGGAGAATATATAGTGAATTTTTACCGACCAAAATATGTATCGTGCAAGAAAACGGAGTCCGGAGGGCACACGAGGTGCTCACGAGGTAGGGGGGCGCGCCCACCACCCTCGTGGGGCCCTCGTGTCCTTCCCGGACTGCCACTTATGTTTATATTTTTCTAAATATTCCAAAACTGAGAAATATTGCCTTAAAAATTGTTTTGGAGTCGGTTTACTTACCGTACCACATACATATTCCTTTTCGGAGTCTGAAATGGTCTGGAAAGTATCCCTTATGTATTCCTCCAGGGTTACGGTTTCAATAATATTGGTTTCAACATTTATGGGATTACCTGAGATATAGTGTTTGATTCTTTGACCGTTTACCACCTTCGGATTTGTGCCTTGAAATTGTTGATTTTATGGCACCGAACGATAGACCTCCTCGATAACATAGGGCCTTCCCATTTGGAGAGAAGTTTTCTGCAAAAATCATAAACGAGTTGTACAGCAATACATAATCACCTACATTAAACTTACGCTTTTGTATCCTTTTGTCATGCCATCTTTTAACTTTTCTTTAAACAACTTGGCATTTTCATAAGCTTGGGTTCTCCATTCATCAAGTGAGCTAATATCAAATAACCTCTTCTCACCGGCAAGTTTGAAATCATAGTTGAGCTCTTTAATAGCCCAATATGCCTTATGTTCTAGTTCGAGAGGTAAGTGACATGCTTTTCCATAAACCATTTTATACAGAGACATACCCATAGGATTCTTATATGCAGTTCTATAGGCCCATAATGCATCATCAAGTTTCTTGGACAAATTCTTTCTAGATCTATTGACAGTCTTTTGCAAAATTAATTTGAGCTCTCCATTACTCAATTCTACTTGACCACTAGACTGTGGGTGATATGGAGATGCAATTCTATGATGAACGTCATATTTAGCAAGCATTTTACGGAAAGCACCATGAATAAAGTGTGAACCACCATCAGTCATTAAATATCTAGGGACTCCAAACCTCGGAAAAATAACTTCCTTAAGCATTTTAATAGAAGTGTTATGATCAGCACTACTAGTTGGAATTGCTTCTACCCACTTAGTAACATAATCAACAGCAACTAAAATATGTGTAAATCCATTAGAGGCAGGAAAAGGTCCCATATAATCAAAGCCCCAAACATCAAATGGTTCAATAACTAGTGAATAATTCATAGGCATTTCTTGACGTCTACTAATATTACCAATTCTTTGACATTCATCACAAGACAAAACAAACTTACGGGCATCCTTGAAGAGAGTAGGCCAATAAAAACCGGATTGCAATACCTTATGTGCAGTTCTATCTCCAGCGTGGTGTCCTCCATAAGCCTTGGAATGACACTTGCGTAGGGTCTGTTCCTATTCATGCCCAGGTACACAATGTCTAATAACACCATCTACTCCTTTATAAAGATGTGGATCATCCCAAAAGTAATGTTGCAAATCATAGAAAAACTTTTTCTTTTGTTGGTATGTGAAGCTAGGTGGTATAAATTTAGCAACAATATAATTAGCATAATCAGCATACCATGGAGTGCTACGAGAAGTTCTTATGACATTTAATTGGTCATCAGGAAAGCTATCATCAATAGGTAGTGGGTCATCAAGAACATTCTCTAACCTAGATAAGTTGTCTGCAACGGGGTTCTCAGCTCCTTTTCTATCAACTATATGCAAATCAAATTCTTGCAGCAAGAGAACCCATCTAATAAGTCTAGGTTTAGCATCTTTCTTTTCCATAAGTTATTTAATAGCAGCATGATCAGTGTGAATGGTTACTTTAGAATCAACAATATAGGGTCTGAACTTATCACAAGCAAATACAACTGCTAAAAGTTCCTTTTCAGTAGTAGCATAATTTCTTTGAGCATTGTCTAGAGTCTTACTAGCATAATGGATAACATTTAATTTCTTATCAACCCTTTGCCCTAGAACAGCACCTACAGCATAATCACTAGCATCACACATAATTTCAAAGGGTAAATTCCAATCAGGTGCCTGAACAACAGGTGCAGAGACTAATGCTTTCTTAAGTATTTCAAATGCTTCTACACAATCATCATCAAAGAAAAATGGTACATCTTTTTGTAATAAATTAGTCGAGGTCGGAAATTTTGAGAAGTCCTTTATGAACCTCCTATAAAATCTGGCGTGACCAAGGAAACTTCTTATACCTTTGATGTCCTTGGGACATGGCATCTTTCAATAGCATCAACCTTGGCTTTATCAACTTCAATACCTCTTTCGAAACTTTGTGCCCCAAGACAATACCTTCATTAACCATAAAGTGGCACTTTTCCCAATTCAAGACAAGATTAGTTTCTTCACATCTCTGCAAAACTCGATCAAGATTGCTAAGCAATCATCAAAGAGGAACCATAGACGGAAAAATCGTCCATGAAAACCTCACAAATCTTTTCACAAAAATCAGAGAATATAGCCATCATGCATCTTTGAAAGGTAGCAGGTGCATTACATAAACCAAAAGGCATATGTCTATAAGCAAAAGTACCAAAAGGGCATGTAAAAGTAGTCTTTGATTGATCTTTAGCTGACACAGGTATTTGAGAGAAACCAGAATAACCATCTAGAAAGCAATAATGTGTATGTTTGCATAATCTTTCTAGCATTTGATCGTTAAAAGGTAAGGGGTAATGATCTTTCTTAGTAGCTTTATTTAATTTGTGGAAATCAATTACCATCCTATAACCTGTGATAATTCTTTGCTGGATCAATTCATGTTTATCATTAGGGACAACAGTAATACCTCCCTTCTTAAGGACACAATGGACATGACTTACCAACTGACTATCAGCAACGGGATAAATTATACCTTCCTCCAGAAGCTTGAGTACTTCTTTTCTTACCACTTCTTTCATTTTAGGATTCAAACGTCGTTGAGGATCATGAACTGGTTTGGCATCCGCTTCCAAATTTATTTTATGTTGACATAGAGTGGGACTAATGCCCTTAAGATCATAAAGAGTATATCCAATAGCGGCATGGTGCTTCTTCAGAGTTTTCAATAATCTTTCTTCTTCATGCTCTGAAAGGTTAGCACTAATAATAACAGGATATATTTTCTTTTCATCAAGATAAGCATACTTAAGATTATCAGGCAACGGTTTAAGCTCAAACACGGGATCACCATTGGGTGGAGGGGGATCCCCTAGGATTTCAACAGGCAAATTGTGATGCAGAATAGGTTCCTGTTTAAAGAATACTTCATCTATTTCCCTTCTTTCATTCATGAGCATATCATTTTCATGGTCTAGAAAATAGTGTTCTAAAGGATCACTAGGAGGTACGGCAATAGAAGCAAGACCAATAATTTCATCCTTACTAGGCAATTCTTCCTCACGATGTTGTTTACTAAATTTAGAGAAATTAAACTCATGAACCATATCATCCAAGCCAATAGTAACAACATTCTTTTCGCAATCCATCCTAGCATTAACAGTGTTCAAGAAGGGTCTACCAAATATAATGGGACAAAAGCTATCTTGTGGAGAACCAAGAACAAGAAAATCAGCGGGATATTTGGTTTTTCCACACAAGACTTCAACATCTATAAAAATTCCCATTGCAGATACAGTATCTCTGTTGGCAAGTTTAATTGTAACATCAATATCTTCTAACTCAGCAGGTGCAATATCATGCATAATTTCTTTGTATAAGTCAATGGGTATTACACTAGCACTAGCGCCCATATCACATAAGCCATGATAACAATGATCTCCAATTTTAACAGAAATAACAGGCAGGCCTACCACAGGTC
This sequence comes from Aegilops longissima, assembly GCA_021605205.1. Classification (NCBI taxonomy): domain Eukaryota; kingdom Viridiplantae; phylum Streptophyta; class Magnoliopsida; order Poales; family Poaceae; genus Aegilops; species Aegilops longissima. The sequence goes on from CM038677.1 coordinate 325,494,200, forward strand.
TTTGTTTATATTTAACGCTAGGTTTAGCAATTCTAGCAGATTCACCGCAGAATTGAATAACATGCCCATCAATATTATCAGACAAGAGATCTTTAACAATAGCAATATTAGGTTCTACTTTGACTTGCTCAGGAGGTGTATAAGTTCTAATATTGCTTTTACGAACAACAGTTGAAGCTTTAGCATGATCCTTTACTCTAACAGGGAAAGGTGGTTTCTCAACATAAGAAGTAGGAACAATAGGATCATTATAAGTGGCAGTATTTTCTTCAACTTTAATAGGTGCAGCTACTTTTACTTCTATGGGAGGATGATATTTAAACCACTTCTCCTTAGGGAGATCAACATAAGTAGCAAAAGATTCACAGAAAGAAGCTACTATCTCAGAGTCAAGTCCATATTTAGTGCTAAACTTACGGAAAATATCGATATCCATAAAAGATTTAACACAATCAAACTTAGGTGTCATACCTGACTCCTTACCTTCGTCGAGGTCCCAATCTTCAGAGTTGCGTTTAATTCTATCCAATAAATTCCATTTGAATTCAATAGTCTTCATCATAAAAGAGCTAGCACAAGAAGTATCGAGCATGGTGCGATTGTTATCAGAAAGCCGAGCATAAAAACTTTGAATAATTATTTCTCTTGAGAGCTCATGATTGGGGCATGAATATAACATTGATTTAAGCCTCCCCCAAGCTTGAGCGATGCTTTCTCCTTCGCGAGGCCAAAAATTATATATATAATTGCGATCACGATGAACAAGATGCATAGGATAATACTTTGATGAAATTCCAATTTCAATCTTTTATAGTTCCATGATCTCATATCATCACATAGCCTATACCATGTCAATGCGTCTCCCTTCAAATATAAAGGGAAAGCCTTCTTCTTAACAACATCATTGGGTATTCCTGCAAGCTTAAATAATCCACAAATTTCATCCACATATATTAAGTGCTCATCAGGATGCTTTGTTCCATCTCCTGTAAAAGGATCAGCTAGCAGTTTTTCCATCATACCCGAAGGAATTTCAAAAGGAGTTTCATTTTCAATAGGTTCAGTAGGTTGAGGAGCTACTCTTCGCTCTACTGGAAGGGGTGAAGATACCTCGAACAAGCCCCTCAGAGAATTACTTTCCATAGTAACAAGTGACAGTAAATTTCAGCACACTATATAAATTTTTCCTTACCAAATTCCACCTACCAAAGGCGCTACACTCCCCGGCAACGGCGCCAGAAAAGAGTCTTGATGACCCATAAGTATAGGGGATCTATCTTAATCCTTTCGGTAAGTAAGAGTGTCGAACCCAACGAGGAGCAGAAGGAAATGATAAGCGGTTTTCGGCAAGGTATTCTGTGCAAGTACTGAAATAAGTGGTAACAGATAGTTTTGTGATAAGATAAATTGTAACGAGCAACAAGTAACAAAAGTAATTAAAGTGCAATAAGGTGGCCCAATCCTTTTTGTAGCAAAGGACAAGCCTGCAGAAACTCTTATAATAGGAAAAGCGCTCCCAAGGACACATGGGAATATCGTCAAGCTAGTTTTCATCACGTTCATATGATTCGCGTTGGGTACTTTGATAATTTGATATGTGGGTGGACCGGTTCTTGGGTGTTGTTCTTACTTGAACAAGCATCCCACTTATGATTAACCTCTATTGCAAGCATCCGCAACTACAACAAAAGTATTAAGGTAAACCTAACCATAGCATGAAACATATGGATCCAAATCAGCCCCTTATGAAGCAACGCATAAACTAGGGTTTAAGCTTCTGTCACTCTAGCAACCCATCATCTACTTATGACTTCCCAATGCCTTCCTCTAGGCCCAAATAATGGTGTAGTGTTATGTAGTCGACGTTCACATAACACCACTAGAGGCTAGACAACATACATCTCATCAAATTATCGAACGAATACCAAATTCACATGACTACTAATAGCAAGACTTCTCCCTTGTCCTCAGGAACAAACGTAACTACTCACAAAGCATATTCATGTTCAAAATCAGAGGGGTAATAATATGCATAAAGGATCTGAACATATGATCTTCCACCAAATAAACCAACTAGCATCAACTACAAGGAGTAATCGACACTACTAGCAACCTACTAGCACCAATCCCAGACTTGGAGACAAGAATTGGGTACAAGAGATGAACTAGGGTTTGGAGATGAGATGGTGCTGGTGAAGATGTTGATGGAGATTGCCCTCTCGCTATGAGAGGAGCGTTGGTGATGATGATGACGATGATTTCCCCCTCCCGGAGGGAAGTGTCCCCGGCAGAACAGCTCTGCCGGAGCCCTAGATTGGTTCCGCCAAGGTTCCGCCTCGTGGCGGCGGAGTTTCGTCCCGAAAGGTTGCTTCTGGTTTTTTTTTTCTCATCGAAAGACTTCATATAGGAGAAGATGGGCATCGGAGAGCCACCAGGGGGCCCACGAGGTAGGAGGGCGCGCCCCCCACCCTCGTGAGAAGGGTGTGGGCCCCCTGGCCTTCATCTTTGGTGAAGCTTTTTCTTTATTTATTTTAAGATATTCCGTGGAGTTTCAGGACTTTTGGAGTTGCGCAGAATAGGTCTTCAATATTTGCTCCTTTTCCAGCCCAGAATTCCAGCTGCCGACATTCTCCCTCTTCATGTAAACCTTGTAAAATAAGAGAGAATAGGCATAAGTATTGTGACATAATGTGAAATAACAGCCCATAATGCGATAAATATAGATATAAAAGCATGATGCAAAATGGACGTATCACCCCTGCGCATGCTCATCGGGAGGAGAGCCCTTTGACCGCTACCCGCCGCGCACCTCCCTCCCAACGTCTCCATTAATGGCGCCCGAGCACCTGTTCTACGGCGTGGCTATATGTCTCACTGGACTGAGATTTAAGAGAGAAAAATGAAAATCTCAAAAGAAAGTTTTGCACGGATCTTGATGTAAGATCTGACGGACCTATATAGCATCGACTGTGACTTATAGCAAGCATGATGAATATAAGGACGATGACTGTGGATAATAATTGTATTACTTATTTAGAAACATAATTAAAAAAAGCCACATGTGGCAACACCCGAAATACTCAAGGGCAAAAGAAGAAGAAAGACAACGATCTGGCTCGCTGATCTCTACTTTCTTAATGCGTTGCTGCAGGCCGCGGGAACTAGTCTCTGCGGCGAGCGGCGACGAGCTCTTTCTTGTCCTCAAGATGCTACTTGAGAGCATCCACGGATTCCTCCACCAGCCTTCTGCGCTCGATGCGCAGCTTGTTATTCTCGTCCATAAGTTTCTCGACGATGATGTCGGTCCTCTTCAACAAGGTAGTGGTCTGCTCCTGTTGCTCCGCACATCCGACGATCTTTGCCCTCAGCGGGTGGCGCTCGACCCGGAGCTTCGCATTGCTCTCATTTACTTGCCGCATGACGTCAGTAGACTGTTCAAACGAGGCTTGCAGGTCATCCTGCAACCTCGCCCACCTGGAGATCTTATCCATCTTCCTATGGACGAGGGCACGCATGCGCCTGTAAGAGTCCTCGCCTACCCACGAGGCATTTTTCCAGGCCGCCGAGACAAGGGAGGACATCTCTGCTGCATTCTTCGTGCGGCGGGACATCTCTTCTGCTTCCGCGGTGCGACCGGACAAGTCTGCTGCATCGACGGTGCGGTGGGTCCTCCGTGCTGCTTCGGCGGCACGGCGGGACCTCTCTGCTACTACGTCCATGCGGTGGGACATGTTGGCTTCTATCGCGGTTGGCGGGACATCTCTCGTGCTCCCGCTTCCAGGCTCGCCTCTCCCTGGTCGCAATCTCTCGACCCAGAACTCACGCTATGGCGGATGCAAGGGAACGATGATGAATGACTTGTTTGTTTTTGAATTTTTGTGGATGAGGAGTTGAGGAGGAATGTGCAGTCATCTTGGAGTAGTAGTATTTATAACCGCATAGTAATACGCTCCTAAGTGGTAAACCGTTTAGGTTTTGATCAGTGTGAACAGGTTTGCAATTTGGAATGTGATGGGACACATGCTCAAAATTTACTGATGGTTATAAGTGCGGCACTATTCCCGGAAGGTGTAACGTGGGCACGTACGCCTTCTCGGCCGCGTACGTGGCGTTTGCACCATAGGGTGCACCGCAATAGGCAATGTCAGCACACGTCTTTTACTTAGAATGGGTGTGCCCATCTAGCACACACACGTTGATCTATCTAACTGTTTCAGTTTGTTGTGGCTAATCACAAACAGTTCATCCATGTGAAGTGTATGCCATCAATCGTAGACACACTGATCTGGCTTACCCGTTTCTGTTTTGTTGCCTAATCGCAAATAGTTAATCCTTCTGAAGCGTATGCCCTCACAAACAGTTGATCTGGCTAACCATTTCTTTTGTGTTGCCTAATCACAAACAGTTCATCCGAGTGAACCGTATGTTGTATATCGCACACACCTTCATCTGGTTGCCTGTTTCTTTTGTGTTGCCTAATCAAAAACAGTTCATCCGAGTGAACCATATGCTCTATATCGCACACTCCTTTATCAAGCTGCCCGTTTCTTTTGTTCCGCCTCATCTCAAACAGTTCATTGGGCTGAACCATATGCCCTGGATCACACACGCAACTAAAATCAGAATCGTGTTTGATGCATCCTCCATCGCAAATGTTTTCACCTTTTTTGACGGTTTTCATACAGCACTGTTTGCGATTATGGCATCGCACATAGTTTCTCGAAGGGTCTCTGATCGTAGTGTCGCGTTAGCAGCATCCTGCAGTAGTGGTTAATCATCCAAATAGAAAAATAATATATGTGCCGCCACGCGAACCGTGTGCCGTGCGAGCAGGCGTGAGTTGATGGGACACATATGCAAATGTACCATTCATTACATACAACAAGTCATCAACACACAAGAACAATGAGGATACATGTTGGATTATAGATATTTCCAACAAAACATTCTAGTAAAGTGAAGTTTTTCTCACACAACAAATAACAAAGCGATGAATTGAACTTCAGCTCAACCAATCCTCGGCGTTGGAAACGCTTGCTTTGAAATATAACTGATTCTCTAGGAAGGGCCAGCTATTGTCAATCTCGAGACCAATGCAGGACTGATCATCCAGGCTGAAGCGGCCTACATCAGGACGTATATTTTGATAGCCACGACAGGGAACCATAGCAACGTACGAGGTATAGATATAGTTGCTTCTCATAAATGGTAGTAATGTTGCGTCAACAACAGCTGGATCGCCTTTCACCATCATTGAATAGTTTTGTCCAAGGAAGAGCGAGTTTCCTCCAAGACTATCAATACCGAACCAGGGAGAAGGTGTTGGATCTAGCACACTAGTATCCATACCGAATACCCTGCAACGGATGTTGGAATAGGTCCGGAGAGTACGACCATGGGAGAGAACACCTGATTCATTAGTAACATCAACAGTGCCCTATATACATAAAAGAAGAGGTGATCCATCGGAATAAGTTGCCAGACGCCACTGAGTATATAGGCCTTGCTCATCCTCATGCTCGTGATCATCACCATCGTCATATCCCCTTGGTTATAAAAAAATTCAAGTATAGGTGGTGGAATGTTCACAGGACCTTGGAAACACAAGAAGGTTAATTAGTAAAGGCAAACTAGCTAACCCGCATGCATGTGTGAAACAATTATAATTACGGTGGAAGACAAACATACCGAAACCATAAGGATTCCATGCAAAAATAGTGCCACGAGTGGTGGCAACAAACACAAGACCCTCGTATTGAATTGTATCACAGTACTCATCCGTGTACAAAAAATGATTTTTGAGCAATATCCATCGAGGCGTGGAAGTAAGGACATCAACAAGCTTGTCAAAGATAGCAACAACTTCATAGTTCTTGTAATCCTAAGAGCGGTTGGGAACTCGACAAATTGCTATCTTCCATAGACGACAGTCACCATGATCGTATTTGAGTGTACGTAGATCATCTATGTGCTCAACCACAGGCAGTCTGTGATTTCTGGAAGTGGAACCCGGTGACGAGTGTACACATAAACAACCCAATCTCCATTAGCGCCTGGCCAAGCCTTACCCTCAAGTGATGGCATCTTAACATCACACGTTTTCATTATCAAATGGCATCAACTTGCACAAGGCGATGCTTCCGTCGTCCCCAAGCCGGCGACCAACGTCATGGCGAAGAAGATAGGGGAGATCAAACCGCTCTTGAACCATTGGGTTCTTTGCAATGATGTTATTTGTTGAGTCGAGAATGGACTTGAGCGAACTTGCCGTGCTAGCCGAGGTGATGATGTCGCACCGATCAATGAGTTCCTCCACCACGTCATCTTTCAGATCGGGGCAAGAATAACGGGGTTGTTTCCGGCTTGTTCCCTCCATGGAGAAGACGATCGAACAATGTCAGAAGGAAGGGTGAAGACAAATGGAGGGAGGAAGAGCGTGTGACAGCAGTTCCAAATCGAGTGGGAAAGGCGAAGAGGCGGTGGACGGTTGCCACGGTACAAGAAGAGGCTAGTGTGGAGCGAACGGTTGCCACAGAGGTCACACACTGACGACAAGGCCAAGTGAACCGCATGCTGTGTATCGCACACACCTTGATCTGGCTGACCATTTCTTTTGTGTTGCCTAATCACAAACAGTTCATCCGAGTGAACCGTATGATGTATATCGCACATACCTTCATCTGGCTGCCTGTTTCTTTTGTTCCTCCTCATCACAAACAGTTCATTGAACTGAACCTTATGCCCTGCATCACACATGTAACTAAAATCCGAACCGTGTTTGATGCATCCGTCATCGCAAACGTTTTGCACCTTTTTGAGTGCTTTTGTACACCACCGTTTGCGATTATTGCATCGCACACAATTTCGTCGAAGGGTCTCTGATCGTAGTGTCGCGTTAGCAGCATCCTGCAGTAGTGTATTTGCAGATTGATTGGTCCTATGGAGATTCAATGATTGAATTGGTTATTCAGGCCACGAGAAGTTTTGACAAACCTTTCTTCACTGAAGTGGTATTTTATTGCCTGTTGGAATATCTGGATCATTAGAAATGCTAAAGTCTTCAGGAGTGAGAGGGCCAGTTTAAATAAATGGAGATGTGCTTTCATACACGATATCAGCCTTATGCAATACAGAGTTAAAGCTGCCTACAAGGATGACTTCTTGAGATGGCTTTCTTTTCTGCCCCCTTCAGGCATAGTATTCTAGTCTTTTATTTTTCTCTTTTAGGCTAGTTTGTTTGATTACCACTTGTAATCCTTGTCTTGTACTTGTACCCTCTTTTATTTTAATAAAGCTTTTGGTATGCTGTGGGGGTGTTGCCCTACAGTTCCTAGAAAAAAACATGGACACAAGTGCACAAGCGAGCTATCTCAAGAAGGTGCATGAAAATACAAGGCACGCCATCAAACGCAAAGTCAAAAGCCTCGCGACCAAGATCAACATCAACACGAACCCCATGATATTCAACAACGGAGATCTTGTGTGGCTACACCTTCGCAAGGAACGCTTCCCCAACGAACGTAAGTCCAAGCTTCTACATCGAGCCGAAGGACCCTTCAAGGTGCTCGAACGATACAACAACTACGCCTACAAGATCGACATCCCATGCGAAAAGTACTCTGTGAGTGACATCTTCAACGTCAAGGATCTCTCTCCCTACCATGGTGATGAGGCTTACGATCCGAGGTAGGATATTTCTCAATGGAGGGGGGGGGGGAGATGATGCGGAGCATCCTACGGTCATTCCCATGGACCTACCTACATCTACTACGACACCACATGGACCAATGACTAGAACTCGAGGGAGGGCTATTGACACTAAGTTGAACTCGTTCCTCTCCGAACTTACACATTCTTCATATGAGACATGGCTACTACCTCAAGCGGAAACCCTATGTGTGATCAGGTACTTAGAGGGAAGCCAGGGAACAACTACATCCACTGGACAAGGTGGCGAGGACACCAAGCACAAGGACCAAGAGAAGAAGCCGTCAGAAATCCGAGGTCCGCCAGACGTCCGACCGTGACCGGGAATCCGACATCGTCCCTCCAGAGCTGAAACGCCGGACGTCCGACCCCTACCGGACCATGATACGTCTCCAACGTATCTATAATTTTTTATTGTTCCATGCTATATTATATTTTTGTTTTGGATGTTTAATGGGCTTTTTTATACACTTTTATATTATTTTTGGGACTAACCTATTAACCGGAGGCCCAGCCAAAATTGCTGTTTTTTTGCCTATTTCAGTGTTTTGAATATCAAACGGAGTCCAAACGGAATGAAACCTTCGGGAACGTGATTTTCGGAACAAACGTGATCCAGAGGACTTGGAGTCTACGTAAAGCAATCAACGAGGAGAGCACGAGGCAGGGGGCACGCCTACCCCCCCAGGCGTGCCCTCCACCCTCGTGGGCCCCTCATTGCTCCATCGACGTACTTATTCCTCCTATATATATCCACGTACCCCCAAACCATCAGATACAGAGCCAAAACCCTATTTCCACCGCCACAACCTTCTGTACTCAATCCCATCTTGGGGCCTTTTCCGGCGCTCCGCTGGAGGGGGCATTGATCACAGAGGGCTTCTACGTCAACACCATTGCCTCTCCGATGATGTGTGAGTAGTTTACCTCAGACCTTCGGGTCTATAGTTATTAGCTAGATGGCTTCTTCTCTCTCTTTGGATCTCAATACAAAGTTCTCCTTGATCTTCTTATAGATCTATTCGATGTAATCTTCTTTTGCGGTGTGTTTGTCAAGATCCGATGAATTGTGGGTTTATGATCAAGTTTATCTATGAACAATGTTTGAATCTCCTCTGAATTGTTTTATGTATGATTGTTTATCTTTGCAAGTCTCTTCGAATTATCAGTTTGGTTTGGCCTACTAGATGGATCTTTCTTGCTATGGGAGAAGTGCTTAGCTTTGGGTTCAATCTTGCGGTATCCTTTCCCAGTCACAACAGGGGCAGCAAGGCACGTATTGTATTGTTTCCATCAAGGACAAAAAGATGGGGTTTATATCATATTGCATGAGTTTATCCCTATACATCATGTCATCTTACTTAAAGCATTACTCTGTTCTTATGAACTTAATACTCTAGATGCATGCTGGATAGCGGTCCATGTGTGGAGTAATAGTAGTAGATGCAGAATCGTTTCAGTCTACTTGTCGCGGACGTGATGCCTATATACATGATCATACCTAGATATTCTCGTAACTATGCTCAATTCTATCAATTGCTCGACAGTAATTCGTTCACCCACTGTAATACTTATGCTCTTGAGAGAAGCCACTAGTAAAACATATGGCCCCCGGGTCTATTTTCCATCATATTAATCTTCCAACACTTAGCTATCTTTATTGCTGTTTATTTTACTTATCATCTTTATTACTCTTTATCATAAAAATACCAAAAATATTATCTTATCATATCTATCAGATCTCACTCTCGTAAGTGACCGTGAAGGGATTGACAACCCCTTTATCGCGTTGGTTGCGAGGTTCTTATTTGTTTGTGTAGGTGCGTGGGACTTGAGCGTGATCTCCTACTGGATTGATACCTTGGTTCCCAAAAACTGTGGGAAATACTTACGCTACTTTACTGCATCACCCTTTCCTCTTCAAGGGAAAACCAACGCAGTGCTCAAGAGGTAGCAAGAAGGATTTCTGGCGCCGTTGCCGGGGAGATTCGCGCCAAGTCAAGTCAAGATATACCAAGTACCCATCACAAACTCTTATCCCTCGCATTACATTATTTTCCATTTGTCTCTCGTTTTCCTCTCCCCCACTTCACCCTTGTCGTTTTATTCGCCCTCTCTTTTCCGTTCGCCTCTTTTTCGCTTGCTTCTTGTTTGCTCGTGTGTTGGATTGCTTGCTTGTCACGATGGCTCAAGATAATACTAAATTGTGTGACTTTACCAATACCAACAACAATGATTTTCTTAGCCCTCCGATTGCTCCTCTTACTGATGCTGAATCTTGTGAAATTAATGCTACTTTGTTGAATCTTGTCATGAAAGATCAATTCGCCGGCCTTCCTAGTGAAGATGCCGCTACCCATCTGAATAGCTTCATTGATTTGTGTGATATGCAAAATAAGAAAGATGTGGACAACAATATTGTTAAAATTAAGCTATTCCCTTTTTCTCTTAGAGATCATGCTAAAGCTTGGTTTTCGTCTTTGCCTAAAAATAGTATTGATTCATGGAATAAGTGCAAAGATGCTTTTGTCTCTAAGTATTTTCCTCCCGCTAAGATCATCTCTCTTAGAAACGATATTATGAATTTTAAGCAACTTGATCATGAACATGTTTCACAAGCATGGGAGAGGATGAAATTAATGATACGTAATGGCCCTACTCATGGTTTGAATTTATGGATGATTATACAAAAAATTTATGCCGGATTGAATTTTGCTTCTAGAAATCTTTTAGATTCGGCCGCAGGAGGCACTTTTATGTAAATCACTTTTGGAGAAGCTAACAAACTCCTAGATAATATTATGGTTAATTATTCGCAATGGCACACCGAAAGATCTACTAATAAAAAAGTGCATGCGATAGAAGAAATTAATGTTTTAAGTGGAAAGATGGATGAACTTATGAAATTATTTGCTACTAAAAGTGTTTTTTTATCCTAATGACATGCCTTTGTCTACTTTGATTGAGAATAACAATGAATCTATGGATGTGAATTTTGTTGGTAGGAATAATTTTGGTAACAACGCGTATAGAGGAAACTTTAATCCTAGGTCGTTCCCTAGTAATTCCTCTAATAATTATGGTGAATCCTACAACAATTCTTATGGAAATTTTAATAAGATGCCCTCTGAATTTGAGACTAGTGTTAAGGAGTTTATGAATTCGCAAAAGAATTCCAATGCTTTGCTTGAAGAAAAATTGCTTAAGGTTGATGAATTGGCTAGGAACATTGATAGAATTTCTCTTGATGTTCATTCTTTGAAACTTAGATATATTCCACCTAAGCATGATATCAATGAGTCTCTCAAAGCCATGAGAATTTCCATTCATGAGTGCAAAGAAAGAACCGCTAGGATGCGTGCTAAGAAAGAGTACTTTGTGAAAGCGTGTTCTTCTAGTTTCTATGAAAATAAAGATGAAGATCTAAAAGTTATGGATGTGTCTCCTATTAAATATTTGTTTTGCAATATGAATCTTGATAATGATTGGACTGGAGATGAGTCACCTTTACCTAGAAGGCGTCCCAAAAATTCGGAGTTTTTAGATCTTGATGCGAAATTTTTTAAAAGTGGGATTGAAGAGATCAAAACTTTAGATATTAATGAACCCACTATTCTGGATTTCAAGGAATTTAATTATGATAATTGCTCTTTGTTAGATTGTATTTCCTTGTTGCAATCCGTGCTAAATTCTCCTCATGCTTATAGCCAAAATAAAGCTTTTACTAAACATATCGTTGATGCTTTGATGCAATCTTATGAAGAAAAACTTGAGTTGGAAGTTTCTATCCCTAGAAAACTTTATGATGAGTGGGAACCTACTATTAAAATTAAAATTAAAGATCATGAATGCTATTCTTTGTATGATTTGGGTGCTAGTGTTTCCACGATTCCAAAAACTTTGTGTGATTTGCTAGGATTCCGTGAATTTGATGATTTCTTTTTAAACTTGCACCTTGTGGATTCCACTATTAAGAAACTTATGGGAAGAATTAATGATGTTCTTATTGTTGCAAATAGGAACTATGTGCCCGTAGATTTCATTGTCCTTGATATAGATTGCAATCCTTCATGTCCTATTATTCTTGGTAGACCTTTCCTTAGAACGATTGGTCCAATTATTGATATGAAGGAAGGGAATATTAGATTCCAATTTCCGTTAAGGAAAGGCATGGAACTCTTCCCTAGAAAGAAAATAAAATTACCTTACGAATCTATTATGAGAGCTACTTATGGATTGCCTACCAAAGATGGCAATACCTAGATCTATCCTTGCTTTTATGCCTAGCTAGGGGTGTTAAACGATATCGCTTGTTGGGAGGCAACCCAATTTTATTTTTTTGCCTTTTGCTTCTATTTAGGAATAAATATTTGATCTAGCCTCTGGTTAGATTTGTTTTTATGTTTTAATTAGTGTTTGTGCCAAGTTAAACCTATAGGATCTTCTTGGATGATAATTATTTGATCTTGCTGAAAATTCCAGAAACTTTTTGTTCACAAAAATAATTGTTAAAAATCACAAGAACGTGATAAAATACTCATTCCAATTGCAGTAGATCAATAAACAAATTTTCTAGGCCTTCCTATTTTGGTAGGTTTTTCTGAGTTCCAGAAGTTTGCGTTAGTTACAGATTACTACAGATTGTTCTGTTTTTGACTGATTCTGTTTTTCGTGTGTTGTATGCTTATTTTGATGAATCTATGGCTAGTAAAGGAGTTTATAAACCATAGAGAAGTTGTAATACAGTAGGTTTAACACAAATATAAATAAATAATGAGTTCATTACAGTACCTTGAAGTAGTGTTTTGTTTTCTTTCGCTAACGGAGCTCATGAGATTTTCTGTTAAGTTTTGTGTTGTGAAGTTTTCAAGTTTTGGGTAAAAGATTTGATAGATTATGGAACAAGGAGTGGAAAGAGCCTAAGCTTGGGGGTGACCATGGAATCCCAATATAATCTAAGGATACCAAAAATCCAAAGCTTGGGGATGCCCCGGAAGGCATCCCCTCTTTCGTCTTCGTCCATCGGTAACTTTAATTGGAGCTATATTTTTATTCACCAGATGATATGTGTTTTGCTTGGAGCGTCTTGTATGATTTGAGTGTTTGCTTTTTAGTTTACCACAATCATCCTTCTGTACACACCTTTTGAGAGAGACACACATGATTCAGAATTTATTAGAATACTCTATGTGCGTCACTTATATATTTTGAGCTATATAGTTTTTGCTCTAGTGCCTCATTTATATCTTTTAGAGCACGGTGGTGGATTTGTTTTATAGAAACTATTGTTCTATCATACTTCACTTATATTATTTTGGGAGTCCTACAAAACAGCATGGTAATTTGCATTAGTTATGATAGGCATCCAAGATTAGTAAAAAAAATCTTATGAGTGTGTTGAATACTATGAGAAGTTTGATGCTTGATGATTGTTTTGAGATATGAAGATGGTGATATTAGAGTCATGCTAGTTGAGTAGTTGTGAATTTGAGAAATACTTGTGTTAAAGTTTGTGATTCCCGTAGCATGCACGTATGGTGAACCATTACGTGATGAAGTCGGAGCATGATTTTTTTATTGACTGTCTTCCTTATGAGTGGCGGTCGGGGATGAGCGATGGTCTTTTCCTACCAATCTATCCCCCTAGGAGCACGCGCGTAATACTTTGCTTTGATAACTTGTAGATTTTGGCAACAAGTATATGAGTTCTTTATGACTAATGTTGATTCCATGGATTATACACACTCTCTTCCTTCCACCATTGCTAGCCTCTCTAATACCGCACACTTTTCGCCGGTATCATACACCCCCATATACCTTCCTCAAAACAGCCACCATACCTACCTATCATGGCATTTCCATAGCCATTCCGAGATATATTGCCATGCAAATTACCACCGTTCCGTTTATTATGACACGCTCCATCATTGTCATATTGCTTTGCATGATCATGTAGTTGACATCGTATTTGTGGCAAAGCCACCGTTCATAATTCTTTCATACATGTCACTCTTGATTCATTGCATATCCTGGTACACCGCCGGAGGCATTCACATAGAGTCATATTATGTTCTAAGTTTTGAGTTGTAAAGTAAATAAAAGTGTGATGATCATCATTATTAGAGCATTGTCCCAAGTGAGGAAAGGATGATGGAGACTATGATTCCCCCACAAGTCGGGATGAGACTCCGGACGAAAAAAAAGAGGCCATAAAAAAGGGAGAAAAGGCCCAAAGAAAAAAATGAGAGAAAAAGAGAGAAGGGACAATGCTACTATCCTTTTACCACACTTGTGCTTCAAAGTAGCACCATGATCTTCATGATAGAGAGTCTTCCATGATATCACTTTCATATACTAGTGGGATTTTTTCATTATAGAACTTGGCTTGTATATTCCAATGATGGGCTTCCTCAAAATGCCCTAGGTCTTCGTGAGCAAGCGAGTTGGATGCACACCCACTTAGTTTCTTTTGTTGAGCTTTCATATACTTATAGCTCTAGTGCATTCGTTGCATGGCAATCCCTACTCACTCACATTGATATCTATTGATGGGCATCTCCATAGCTCGTTGATACGCCTATTTGATGTGAGACTATCTTCTCCCTTTTGTCTTCTCCACAACCACCATTCTATTCCACATAAAGTGCTATGTCCATGGCTCATGCTCATGTGTTGCGTGAAGATTGAAAAAGTTTGAGAACACCAAAAGTATGAAACAGTTGCTTGGCTTGTCATCGGGGTTGTGCATGATTAAATACTTTGTGTGATGAAGATAGAGCATAGCCAGACTATATGATTTTGTAGGGATAACTTTCTTTGGCCATGTTATTTTGAGAAGACATAATTGCTTAGTTATTATGCTTGAAGTATTATTATTTTTATGTCAATATTAAACTTTTGTCTTGAATCTTTCGGATCTGAATATTCATACCACAAATAAGAGAATTACATTGAAAATTATGCCAAGTAGCATTCCACATCCAAAATTATGTTTTTATCATTTACCTACTCCAGGACGAGCAGGAATTAAGCTTGGGGATGCTTGATACGTCTCCAACGTATCTATAGATTTTTATTGTTACATGTTATATTATATTCTGTTTTGGATGTTTAATGGGCTTTATTATACACTTTTATATTATTTTTGGGACTAACCTATTAACCGGAGGCCCAGCACAAATTGATGTTTTTTTTGCCTATTTCAGTGTTTCGAAGGAAAAGAATATCAAACGGAGTCCAAACAGAATGAAACCTTCGGGAACGTGATTTTGGGAACAAACATGATCCAGAGGACTTGGAGTCTACGTAAAGCAATCAACAAGGAGAGCATGAGGCAGGGGGGCGCGCCTACCCCCCCCCCCCCCAGGCGCGCCCTCCACCCTCGTGGGTCCATCGTTGCTCCACCGACGTACTTCTTCCTCCTATATATATCCACGTACCCCAAACCATCAGATATAGAGCCAAAACCCTATTTCCACCGCCACAACCTTCTGTACCCGTGAGATCCCATCTTGGGGCCTTTTCCGGCGCTCCGTCGGAGGGGGCATTGATCACGGAGGGCTTCTACATCAACACCATAGCCTCTCCGATGATGTGTGAGTAGTTTACCTCAGACCTTCGGGTCCATAGTTATTAGCTAGATGGCTTCTTCTCTCTCTTTGGATCTCAATACAAAGTTCTCCTTGATCTTCTTGGAGATCTATTCAATGTTATCTTCTTTTGCAGTGTGTTTGTCGAGATCTGATGAATTGTGGGTTTATGATCAAGTTTATCTATGAACAATATTTGAATCTCCTCTGAATTCTTTTATGTATGATTGGTTATCTTTGCAAGTCTCTTTGAATTATCAGTTTGGTTTGGCCTACTAGATTGATCTTTCTTGCAATGGGAGAAGTGCTTAGCTTTGGGTTCAATCTTGCGGTGTCCTTTCCCAGTGACAACAGGGGCAGCAAGGCACGTATTGTATTGTTGCCATAGAGGATAAAAAGATGGGGTTTATATCATATTGCATGAGTTTATCCCTCTACATCATGTCATCTTACTTAAAGCATTACTCTGTTCTTATGAACTTAATACTCTAGATGCATGTTGTATAGCCTTCGATGTGTGGAGTAGTAGTAGTCGATGCAGAATCATTTCGGTCTAGTTGTCGCGGACGTGATGCCTATATACATGATCATACCTAGATATTCTCATAACTATGCTCAATTCTATCAATTGCTCGACATTAATTCATTCACCCACCGTAATACTTATGCTCTTGAGAGAAGCCACTAGTGAAACCTATGGCCCTCGGGTCTATTTTCCATCATATTAATCTTCCAACACTTAGCTATTTTTATTGCCGTTTATTTTACTTAGCATCTTTATTTCTCTTTATCATAAAAATACCAAAAATATTATCTTTTCATATCTATCAGATCTCACTCTCGTAAGTGACCGTGAAGGGATTGACAACCCCTTTATCGCGTTGGTTGAGAGGTTCTTATTTGTTTGTGTAGGTGCGTGGGACTTGAGCGTGATCTCCTTCTGGATTGATACCTTGGTTCTCAAAAATTGAGGGAAATACTTACGCTACTTTACTGCATCACCCTTTCCTCTTCAAGGGAAAACCAACGCAGTGCTCAAGAGGTAGCAGACCACCGGACCCCCATGAGTCACCGGACGTCCGGTAGCGGCCGGAAAACCGACGCCTGTCTGTGCACAGAGTGTTGGGCCGAGGCCCAGGTACCCATTCGCCCCCTATACTATATAAACTTGTCGTGTGAAACCACGGCCACCTATGGGGCCATGAGCCCCTTGTGGTTCGGCAGGGGGGATGAGCACATTGCACAAAGAGCGGAGAACATTGTGCAGCCCGGCAGAGATCACACGGGCAATTTTACCCAGGTTCGGGCTGCCGTGAGGCATAAAACCCTACTCTTGCTTTAGTGGATTGATGGTGGATTGCGGTGCAAACGTAGCGCTCTAGCCCGGCAGGGTTGCCTCGGGTTGAGAGCGGCTACACGCGTATGAGTGTACAAGGGTTCGTGTCCTTTCTATGGCTGCCACGGACCTCCTTTTATAGATCAAGGGGTCACCACAATGGCAAATCAGTCATTATGCACTGATTAGATAGCAAACAGTGCTATCATACCTAACTCTACAGAAAGGGCAGAGCACATTAAATGCGCCGCTTAGTGTCACATCAAGGCTTGCCTAGCATGCCTTGTCGGGTTGTTCGGCCACCTTCACTCCTGTCTGCGTGACACATCGCTAGACGAGTGTCATTTTCGAGGTGATTTCTATAGGAAGTGGCTGCCATGTGGTGAAGAACAGCCACTTAGCCACTTGGAGGCTTGACACCGCACCGATTAATGACTTGTGTCGCTGTGAGGTTGTGCAGTGGAGCCTTGGCGAGGTAGTTTGCATCCGTAAGCCCCGGCAGGCTTGTCGGAATAGTCTTGAGGCTTGCTTGCGGGGTAACCTTGCCCTCGCCAGGCTCACCTGCCCGGCAAGGGAGGTCTCCCTTAGTGGTATCCTACTTCTTTAACTTGACTTTCTCTTCTTGATCGATGCTCTAATTCTTCAAAGAGTTGATTCCTTTGTGCTTCGTCTGGTTTTGGATGTTGCAATCTCGATCTTGGGCCTGTGCACGGTCTGGGAAATGGACCCAGGGTTTGTTGCACCGACAGGAGCCCCGGGCCTGGCCCGAACGTGCTGCCGGGCGTCGTTGAGGTAGGCCCTAACCAGTGCACAGGTGAGAGGGGAGTAGCTACTTGTCCTTTGGGATTTTCTTTGCTTCTTCATTAAATTGAGTCCAGGTCAGTTTTCGGTTCCCCCATGCGTCGTGTAATGCCAACTACAGTGGGGCCACCTTTGTAATGGCCCGTTAATAACTTTAATGCATGGGTGAGTAATTGCCAATTCACTCTTCCCATCACGCCATTATCCTTGGCCACGTATGCTGCATGCATTAAGTGGGGTAGGTAATGGGGGCGTGTGGTGCGGGAGAGCGTCAAGGTAGATGCCCGGTCTTCATGGATTAGTGGAGGTGGAAGGCGGTTACTCGTCGAGGGATCAGCTCCCGGCCTCGCCAAGGTAATCCCCGCACTTCTCCCTTTGATGGCGTCTTCTCAGGCACTCCTTCTGCCCTCCTCTCTTCCCACGGCAATAACTGGGGGAGGAGGAATGAGAAAGGGGGATTACGGGGCACTTATCTTTTTTCACTCTAAAATGTGTAGGCACTTGCCAAACTTTAGTTCAAATTATGTAATCTCTTTTATCCATGTTTGTGTTTTGTAAGGCTTGTAGTTGTTGATCAGCATAATAATGAAAAAGATAAACCTTGCCGAGCACTTGTGCATGTAACATGTCCATGCAGAGGTAGAATGCCTCTATACACTCGGGTAAACAAGTTTTTCCCGGCAGGCTATCCTGCCGGTACCCTCAGTTTGCTACCGGGGCGCTAGGCCTACCGAACACAAACCATGGAGAGGGACCAGCACCTCTGCCAAACCTTCTCGTCAAAGGCCACTACGACCACTCGACCGAAGCAACGTTCGAGTCAAGGGACGGGAGCACCTTGGTTTTGAAAGTGGCGAGGTTTTCTTATGCACAAGTTTTTGCTTATAGAACACGTATGGATAAAGAGAGAACTTATCTGTTTGGGCTTGCCGGGGATCGCAATGTAGGCTTATCTTCTTTTCTCCTCTTCATGATCGAATCCACGGTAGGAGTCTGCAGTCTGCAGTTTGGTGCAGATGAAAATGATGCCTCATGTGATCTTATCTACATGAACATGCTATGCTCATGATATGCTTATGCATGCATGCAATTTGTCGGGGGCCCCCCAGCGCTTCATTTATTTCTCTGTTGCTCAGGGTCTGTGCCTGGCTTTGTACAAGGGGTTACATGCAACAGAGGCAAGACCTGTACAAAAGGGTGGTTGCCGAGCAGTGCCTAAGGAAAAGGTGTCCTTCCTCAAAACATCGGGCATGAACCCTACAACTGTGATTGCAATGCAGGGCTTGCTGGTAGCATGCAGCACGCGTAGCAGCCCGGAGACGGTTCTGCTCGAGTAGCACAACGTCGTCACGCCGGTGTTGTTCCTGCGCTACTTTGTCATAGGCAAGTACTCGAGGTGACCCGTAAATGTGTTCCATGGGGATAACTGCTTCTGCCCCATAGACTAGCCACAACAAGCAACTAGTTTTCATTTTTCAAAGTTTTTTGTACACACATAATCACACACGAACTAACTGTATTAACCATCTGTGTTGTAATTTCTCCTCGCAAATAGTTCATCCGAGTCGGCTGTTTGCCACGTATCACAAACATCTTATTAAGTTGAACCGTTTCTATTGTGTTCCCTAATGGAAAATAGTTCATCCGAGTGAACCGTATGCCGCATATCACACACACCTTGATCTTGTTAACCGTTTCTATTGCACTCCCTAATAGCAAATAGTTCATCAGAGCGAACTATATGCCGTATATCCCACGCACATATGGCTGCCCATTTCTGTTGTTCTGCCTCATCGCAAATAGTTCGAATGGATTAATCATGTGCCCTGCATCGCACACGCAACTAAAATCTGAACTGTGTTTGATGGCTCCGCCATCGCAAACGTTTTGCACCTTTTGTGATGGTTTTTTACATGCCAATTTGCGATTAATGCATCGCACACAGTTTCGTCAAAGGGTCTCTGATCGTAGTGTCACGTTAGCAGCATCCTGCAGTAGTGAATTCTCGTAGGAATGAGATTTGGATTAAATAGGTGATCCTAGTGGAGTATAGATGCTGAATAAGTCTACGTGGTTCGGAGTAAATTGGATTAGACTTACGATCTCGATCATGATACCATGTTTCTCGGTGGAAGATCAACCAGGAGATTGGATTAGTTGTCAGAATTGATTTGGGGATCCTTATAAACTTAACATTGGTGTTCATAAGATCGCGATAATGGAAATTGGTGGACTTACTATAGTAAAGATAGCCCTTCCAAGTATTTGGGGATTATAGGGAGTTTAGGAGGTCATGTGGAACGCCATGGATATTGGATTTATAGAGTAAATGGATCAGGTAGTGATTGATGGAATTAGTGGGTCGTTGGCGTCGATCCATAGGAAGGAAACAAGATTTTGGATTTGGAATACGACGTGTTTCCTTAGGATAGAGATGCACTGTCTTGGACCTTGGAGGAATAGGCTGAGCACTTGGATTGTCATGTTTAATTCAAGCTTGTAGCTTGTATGTTCTACCCATGGATTTTTACATAAGGATAACCATGCATATGAGTTTGGGGATAGTTGACATGTATGATTTTTTTGGCCTCCTCTTGGGAGTCATGAGGATATGAATGGCATGAGTGATGATTGGAGTTAGCCTATACAAAATGATGCTTTCAGTGGTATAAAGTGATAGTTTAGAGGACTAGATAGAACAATTAGCATCTCGAAAATTGTGCTCAAGGATAAGAGGATAAACATTCACTCTCATCCTAGAATCCTTGAAACCCTTAATCCCTACCAAGCCACAACATGGTCGGATCATGACCTTCGGCCTTGACTCTAGATCAAGAAGACCTTGGCCAACACTCAACCGTGACCACCACCAATGCCCCAACCTACTTTATGTACCTCGTGAATAAAGTCTTCATGGAGTACTTCAACAAGTTGGGTGTCATCATTACTTGGTGACCTACTCATCTACTCGAAGACAGAAGAAGAGTCATTCAGCTGGAATGGAACATTTGAAGACCGCCATGTCAAGGTGGAAGGACCATACCAACCACCGTCGTCAAGAAGTAAACCGTCGCGTCGAAGACCATGTGTATCTGTGAGCCACTCCTCTCAAAAGAACCAAGCATTTCCATCTCAAAGGGAAGCTCACACCAAGATTATCGACCCCCTTCGAGATCACTACAAGACAAAGAGAAGACGGTTACCAACTGGAGTTGCCACCTGAGTTATCCGAAGTACACATTGTTTTCTACGCGACACAACTCCGAAAGTGTTTCCAACTTCCTAACTAGCCCGATCTCTACAAGGACATCGATCACCGAGCCACTGACCTCGAGCCCGATTTGACCTACGCGAGATACCTATTAGCAACCTGGATCAAGCAGAACATCATACATGAAGCCGCACCATGAGGACGTGAAGACTACCCCACATCTAAGTTTTTGTATTCCTTTCCGCGCCTAGGTTGGGAATCTCGGGGACGAGATTCTTGTAAGGGGGTAGTTCTATCACATCCTGATTTTCATGACACAACATTTAAGCTAATAAATCATGATAAAATATGGTTTGACAATTTTTTTGAGTGTTTTGGAGTTTGCTTTGATTGGATATTGTCTGTTGTTTGCAAGTGCTCTAAAAATCAAATAAATCCTCCAACTCTTATACTCCTTCTCCTTGATCCAAAACTTTGCCCAATGATCATGCCATGTGTATATGATAGAATAGTATTTTCTTTCAAAAATAATTTTGCCAAAAAGTATTTTCTAAATTAGGTTTCCCATAAACCCATGAATTGAAGCTTGCACTACAAGTACTTAATTTATGGTGTGAAAAATCTTTAAAAAATTCTTTTTGAATCCTATTAGATATAGGACTCCCAAAAACCACAAAATTATTATTTTAAAAGTTATTTTCATATTTTATTTAGAGGCTTTTCTTAAGGAGAGAAATGGAGTTTAATAGGTTAAAAATATTTTAATGTTTTAAAATATTTTAGAAACTTTAGGGAGACTGAATGGACATATATTTTCCATATAATTGAGTTTCAATACATGGTCATGACCAAAATATTAGACAAAACCCTCCAAACTATTTCTACATAATTCAGGGATTTGAAATATTTCTGAAGTAAATATTGTCAAATAAATCCAGGAAAATTCTACCAAGTCAAATATTCCTAATGTGATGATATTGCCATGTTTTGTTCCAATCAAATTAGTTTTGGTTCACAAAAGTGCCCTAAAACCATTCCTGTCCAGATCCAAATTTGAGCAAGTCTACATTGCCAACTGTCTCCTTTTGATGTCAATTTTTGTTGACATGCTATAATCCCTAAATGATGACACTACACCAAGTGGTGCATCAAGGAGAATAGATTTGCATGACTAAATATTGGGAAAACCATTTCTTTTGATTACTAGGGTTTGCTAAAGTTGCATTGTCAACTTTCTTAAAATGAGTTCAAACTTGGTGGTAGACCTTATTTCTATCTACTATTTGATCCTATTAAATCTCATGCCAAGGAGAATCCATTTACTTGCCCAAACCACCATCAAACATATTTTGCTATTTTACCAAGACCACTATTTTGACCACTTACACTATTCTCCTTGAGCTCAAGTTTTTTACCAGGGCTTCTCCTAACCCTCCCCTTTCTCAAGTAGCTCCCACTCCTCCACATCTCAATGATTGAGGGGGTGGAAACCCTAATGTTCACCCCTGGTCAGCACTGTTTCTTCTCCGTCTCAACACCCTCCTCACTCTAGAGGCATCCAATGCAACCCCCACCCTGTTTACTCCTTCCTAGAACCCCTAGACACGAGTGGGCACGCCCTGCCCCTTAACCAATGCCAACGCATGCCAATGGCATGCTGGAGTGCGCTACAGTGCACCAGGGCACTGTAGCCACTCTCTGCCCAACGCCCCCGACCGCCTCGGGCCTCCCCAGCGTGTCTCTCGAGGTCGCCTTGGCGTCCGGGACATGACACGCTGCCATCCCCCTCCTAAACCTCCCTCATCTCCCCTCTGTAGAGCTCATCGAGTGCGTCCATGGACACTGCCCACGGAGCACCGGTGCCTCCTCCACATAAGCCACTCCCCAAGCTCTCTCTTGCCTCGGTTGGAACCCCCTCTCTCACATGCACCTCCCGACAGCCTCCCCCTTCCTCTTCTGCCCTCCCGCCCCCTCCATGG
Organism: Aegilops longissima; assembly: GCA_021605205.1. Taxonomy (NCBI): domain Eukaryota; kingdom Viridiplantae; phylum Streptophyta; class Magnoliopsida; order Poales; family Poaceae; genus Aegilops; species Aegilops longissima. Next base: position 325,516,823 of record CM038677.1, read on the forward strand.
CCGGAGTGCCGCCGCCGACCGCTGCTTGGATTCGGGCACTGAGGGAGTCCTGGATTAAGGGGTCCTCGGGCGTCCGGGCTATGTGACGTGGGCCGGACTAATGGTCCATGAAGATACAAGACAGAAGACTTCTTCTCGTGTCCGGATGGGACCGTCCTTTGCGTGGATGGCAAGCTTGGCGTTCGGATGTGAAGATTCCTTTCTCTGTAAACCGACTCTGTATAACCCTAGCTCCCTCTGGTGTCTATATAAACCAGAGGGTTTAGTCCGTAGAGGCAACCATAATCATACAGGCTAGATGTCTAGGGTTTAGCCATTATGATCTCGAGGTAGATCAACTCTTGTAAACCCCATATTCATCCAAGATTATCAAGAAGGAAGTAGGGTATTACCTCCATCAAGAGGGCCCAAACTTGGGCAAACATCGTGTCCCTGTTTCCTGTTACCTTTGATCCTCAGATGCACAGTTCGGGACCCCCTACCCGAGATCCGCCGGTTTTGACACCGACATTGGTGCTTTCATTGAGAGTTCCGCATTGTCGTCGCTAGAAGGTTCGATGGATCCATCAGTCATCTACAACAATGCTGCCCTGAGGGAGGTCTTTCTCCTCAACCAGATATTTGTGTTCGGCGGCTTCACACTGCGGGCCAACTCGCGTGGCCATCTAGAGCAGACCGGCAGCTACGCCCCAGGTCACCTGATTAGCTTTGGAAATCTGGATTATGTCACCGATATCCATGGAGATTTGATCTCCCAAGGGTTCATGACCCCAACCTCCGCTCTGGCTTAGAGCCGGAGCGCGTCACCAGGTCCGAAGACGGGATTTTCAAGACCGCCGGACTCTCTGCGGCTATTGGGCCTAGTACAGGAGAGCCGGAGGAAGTAGCGTCACCAGCAATCATCATGAAGATGGACCCTTCTCCGAACACTGGCTCCGAATCCTCGGAGTCAGCATCATGTGAGCTCTGGACTTAATGCGATCCCTCGTCATTACAAAGGGGCAAAGTCCAAACTACGCCCATCTTGGACTAGGGGCTGAGAGCGGGGAATTCTATGCCCCACCCACCGCCCACTTCATAGCCACTGTCGAGGATATAGCCGACATGCTCGATTATAGCTCTGAAGGCATCGACGGTACGGACGACGATGTCGGAGACGAAAAAAGCCAAAACCCGCCGCATACCGGACGCTAGGTGGCCACCTACACATACGACGTATACATGGTGGATACGCTAAAAGAGGATGGTGATGAAGGCTGTAAGAATCCAATAAATGACAATAACACTGATAAACCACCAAAAAGACGACATCAGCGGCGCCGTTCAAAATCACGCCGCGAAAAAGAAAGCAATACCGATGATGGAGACGATAACACTCTGGAGAATGTTGAAGACCTAGACGCCCCCGTCGAACCAACATCCGAACAGGATGATAGGGAGGAGGGGCAGGGAACCCTGACTAGCCAGTCGGGAGCGAGGACTCAGAGGACATCAACTATATGCCACCCTCCGAAGATGAATTAAGCCTCGGCGATGAAGACTTCATCATGCCAGAGGAAACCCTCGATCAAGAACGCTTTAAGCAATAGCTCATCACAACCGCGAGGAGCCTGAAAAGGAAGCAACAACGGCTTCAAGCCGAACAGGATACGCTCAACGACAGATGTACTACTGTCCTGGCAGCCGAGGAATACGGCCTCGCGCGACCAACCAAAAGCTACCCGAAGCACAAGTTGTTACCCCAATTCGACATTGAGGCGCTGGAGCCCCTGACATCAGCGCGTAGCGCAGCCGATAAACCAGACCGGCCATCGCAGGGCCGAGATAGATTGGCTACCCAAGCCGAACACCAGCCTACGTTACCCCGCCATAAAGGCAGGGAGACAGCGGCCCGGGATTATACCTACGACCTACGACAGGACCTGGAGACTAGGGCAGGCTTAGCCAGATCAATCTACGGGTCAAGGGGACGCGCCCCAACACAAGAGGACGGCTATCAGGCCCGGCGTGATCAACACAACCTCACTCGGGGCAAAAACCGCATAGGGACGTCCGCCGAACTCCGTCGCCACGTCACCCGCTATAGAGGCGCCGCACACCCCCAATGCTTCACCGAGGAGGTAATGGAGCACGAATTCCTAGAAGGGTTTAAACCTATGAATATCGAATCATATGATGGAACAACCGACCCCGCAGTATGGATCGAGGATTTTCTTCTCCATATCCACATGGCCCGTGGTGATGACCTTCATGCCATCAAATGCCTCGCACTAAAATTAAAGGGACCAGCCCGACACTGGCAAAACAGCCTCCTAGAGAACTGCATCGGCAACTGGGAAGACTTGGAAGACGCATTTCGCGACAACTTCCAAGGTACATATGTCCAGCCTCCGGACGCCGATGACCTAAGTCACATCATCCAGCATCCCGGTGAGTCAGCCAGGAAACTCTGGACTAGGTTCCTAAATAAAAAGAACCAAATTGTCAACTGTCCGGATGCCGAATCCCTCGCGGCCTTTAAACATAGCATCCGAGATGAGTGGCTTGCGCGTCACCTTAGCCAAGAAAAACCTAAGTCCATGGCAATTCTTACTGCACTGATGACCCGCTTTTGCGCGGGAGAAGATAGCTGGCTTGCTCGTAGAAGCAATAGCACCAGCGATCCTGGCACCTCCGAAGCGAGGGACGGCAATGGCAAGCCACGACGCAATAAAAACAAGCGTCGAAACAATAATACAGGAACCAAAGACAATGCGGTCAATGCCGGATTCAGCGGCCCCAAATCCGGTCAACGGAAGAAGCCATTCAAGGCAAACAAAGATGGTCCATCCAGTTTAGACAAGATACTGGATCGGCCCTATCAGATTCATGGCAGCCCCAACAAACCCGCCAACCATACCAACATAAATTGCTGGGGATTCAAACAAGCCGGCAAGATCAATGTCAAACACAAAGGGAAGGGGCCGCCCAGTGACAGCGAAGACGAAGAGAATAGCCAACCGAACAAAAGGGGACAGAAGCAATTTCCCCCCAAAGTAAAAATAGTAAACATGATATAGGCGACACATATCCCTACAAGGGAGCGCAAGCGTGCACTACGAGACATCTACGCCATAAAGCCGATTGCCCCAAAATTTAACCCATGGGCGGCCTGCTCGATCACTTTTGATCGCAAGGAACACCCAACCAGTATCCGTCACGGAGGTTCGGCAGCTCTGATCCTCGATCCAATTATCAATGGATTCCATCTCATGCGAGTCCTTATGGATGGTGACAGTAGTCTTAATTTACTTTACCAAGACACTCTCCGCAAGATGGGCATCGATCCCTCAAGGATCAAGCCCACCACAACTACCATCAAGGGAGTAATACCCGGCGTCGACGCTCACTGCACGTTATCTATCACATTGGAATTTGTCTTCGGTTCGCCAGACAACTTTTGAAACGAAGACTTGATCTTAAATATTGTCCCATTCCGCAGTGGCTACCATGCACTGCTCGGATGGATCACTTTTTCTCATTTCAATGCAGTCCCACACTACGCCTATCTAAAGCTTAAGATGCCCGGTCCACGCGGCGACATCACGATCAACGGAAACATGGAACACTCCCTCCGTACCGAGGAGCATTCCGCAGCCATCGCAGCCGAAATACAAAGCGGCCCACCAAGCCACGTATCCCATCGGCCATTAAGCCGCCGGCCTCTATTACGCAGGACCGGTCAATCTTAGAGCTGGATTGGCAGTTCCGCCTCTGTCGTTCGCCACATATACCCGCGAACTTCGTATCGCGCATGCATAATTATGCACTTAAAATACCTTGATCATCGGCGGAGGCACAATATGGACAGGCCTACATTACGGTTCGCCCTCCTACAAACTTCTTCTCTTTTTTCTAACTATTTATTATCTTTTTCCACAAGTGATTCATAACCTGTTCATCCTACGGACGTACAAGGACTCTTTCGGAGCCCGATTTCATCCAAATAACCAAAGATTGCTCCTTTGAAGGAATCCTTTTCGCTGAGGCAAAGGCAGCGCAGACGTGCGACCGGAGGTCTAAAAAGATTTTTTGTAGACCAAACACTCTATTTAAAACCTATATAGAGCCTTTTTCTCAGCCTTCGACCCCTGGCATGTAAAATGGCCTAGGTAGTGGTGTTATAATCTGTAAGACTGTGTTCGACGTATCAATCAGATTCCAGTGAACATAATCCGTCTTCAGTACTTGCTTTTCCTCATAGAACTGTATTTTGCTTCTTCAGGTGTTTCATGCACACACCACAGCGCTAATTGCCAGGGGCTCGATACGGCAACACATTGGTTGCCGAAAAGTCCGAACAGCTCTACAACATACTTCGGCGTCACGAGTTTGGCATTATATGCATCAGCTCCGAATCATGTCTTTGGTCAATAGTTGGGTTGCCCGGATCCTGTGCTTACTACCTTACGTTTCGTCTTATCGGCTAGGGCAGTAAAGGGAGAACTACTGCGATTGTGTTTCCGGTCACCTGGTTAAACACCTCAGTAGAGAAAGCCGAAAACTGACTGTCATGATGCGGCGAGAGCTGTTCAACCACTCATCGACTTATTAGAATCTTTTGTGATTTCTTCCGTATAACACGAAGGACCATTTTCCGGTCACCTATGTAACGCAACCGTATTCGGATAACTGCGTACATACTAGGGGCTACAACGTAGTCCCACCGTCAAACTCCTATGGCTAAGTGAAAGTGTTAAAGCCCTATAGTCCGATTGCCTAGTTCGCCGCACTGACACCTCCTTTACAGACCAAGACGTTGGGTCAAGTGTGATCAGGTGCTATTCCGAACACCCCCGTATTATATGCGAGGGGACTGAAGCCGACGACTGGCAAACTTCCAGATTATAAAAATGGCTGCACAGGAGGAAATAACTTTCAGACAAAGGCATAAATATAACACAGCCTTAATGTATCATAATATTATTCTCACAATTCCGGTACACTTATTCGAACATAATGTCCTTCGAGCACTGACCTCTATCAAGCGGGTGCCCTCTAGGACGTCCTCCAAATAATGCTCCGGCGTGCAATGGTCCTTGCCTCATTGCGGGCCCTTAGCTGCCACATCAATGGCCTTCATCTTTGCCAAGTACATCTTGACGCGGGCGAAGGCCATCCGGGCACCTTCTATGCACACTGACCACTTGACAACATCGATATGCGGCACTGCATCGACAAGTCGCTGCACCAAACTGAAATAGCTGTTCGGAATGGGTTCAGTCGGCCATAGCCGGGCCACGACCTCCCTCATGGCAGCTCCAAACATCTTGTGGAGCTCGGCCCACTGGGCCATCTGTTCATTTAGCAAAGATGGACGCCGTGGCACGTTGAATTGTGACCAGAAAAGCTTCTCCACAGCATGTCCTTCCTGTGCTTGGAAGAACTGTGTCGCATCGGAGACACTCTTCTGCAGACCCAAGAACGCATATGGAGAACTCCACAATTGATTAAGCAGCGCATACTCCGGGTCGCCGAACTTCGTTTGTAAAAGAAAGGGCTTACCAGCCGCTATCTCCCTAGCTTGCCGGATCTCCTCCCGAGCCGCTCTAGACTCGGACCGTGCTTCTCTCGCCTCTAGTAAGGCCTTGTCGAGTTCAGCTGCCTTGGCTTTGTTATCCTCCTCGAGTGATTTTCATTTGCCAGTGGCGTCCTTTAGCTCTCGCTCCATGGTAGATATTCTCTCCTCGCACTGGCGCTGAGTGGCCTGTTCGGCCTTTAAATTAGCAGTCGCCTTCTCGGCAGCCGCCTCGCTCACTCTGGCCTGCTCCTTGGCCCGGGCAAGCTCGGCCCGTAGGGTCTCAATCGCGGTAGCACCGTCTATAGTTTTGCATGTCACAGTGTAGAATTGTCAGCTTCGTGCTCATACTATTATACATGCATAAGCGGGGTGTCCCAACAACATACCTTGTGCCTTGTCGAGCCACCTGTTAATAGGAGTGATGTCCTCATCAGCTAACTCAAGTTTATGCTTTAAATCTGCAACTTCCACAGCTTGGGCAGTCGCCGTTGATATAACAACCTATTTTAAAATTAATTATGTTACTTCCTGAGCATATCTTTTTGATCCTCTGATCGCCTCCCCGTGGAAACTGACCAGAGTCTCATGGGCTACTATCTATACACAGGCACATTCTTGCATGTAAAGAGCGGTTAAAGATGTTACATTGCATACCTCGAAGCCTCTCAGCAGGCCCGTAAAGGCTTCATTTCCGCTTCTCGCGGACATAATCCTCTCAACTACCATACCCATTAAGGTACAATGTTCCTCTGAGATGGACGCACTTTGCAATGTGCCCATCAGCGTATCCGGAACCTCTGGATTCCTAGAGGCTGCTGCGGGAGTATGGATTCCCTTCAAAGGGGCACGCTTACTCGACCCTAGAGTCATTTTTTGCTGCACGCCGGATAGTTCGGGGCCCTCATTGTTGGTCCCCCTGGGGGCTGCCTCCCCTGGACCCTTGACGTTTGAAGTATCACCTTCGGGTGCTGTCTTCATTATCCCCCACGCCGCTGGATGGTCAGGGGAGATCCTCCGGGACGACACCTCGAAATCGTCCGCCCTTAGGGGCGAGAAAGCTTGTGGAGGCGTCTCGCTTTCCATCATCTTCGGAGGCAAGTCCCCCGATGAGGAGGACTGTTGAGGTAGATAGCGGGCCGGATTGCAAACATATAGTTTAAATGTTACCCTTGCAAGCTGAAAATAATGGGACATGTCTAGAGCATCCTTGTTCACTAACGATTTGGCAAGGGGCTTGTCCCAAGAGAGGAGCTCTTAGCAAACATCGGCTTCCAAACTCGAACCATCTGTCAGGGATATCTTCCCTCTCTTGGGTGCCTCCACCTCCAAGTCTTCGGAGGCAGTCCTTTTCTTCCCATGGGGAGAAGGGATATCACCTTATCCTTCCCCTTTGTCTTCATCTTAAGAAGAGGGAGCTTCAGTCTCCCCGGACATAGCGTCCAGTATACCTTTAGAGTGGAGGCCAACTTCAGCCCTTTTGCTCTACTTCTTGTCCTCCTTCGACGGCATTTGATACGGCGCCAGGGCCAGCATCCTCATTAACACAGGATTAGCTGAGTCTTCAAGAAGTGGAGTCGGGCGCCTGATTCATTCCACTTTCTTTATCCAGCCCTGCTCGAAGATAGGTTCCCCAGTACATCGCTATGAGATAATCAACCGAGTTGCATTCAGAAATTGGGTGCTTACCGAGGTATCCGGATGGTTGCAGTCGAGGCCGATGTCCTCGGATGTGTCCGACCATTGCTTTGGAGTCTTGAAGAATAGTTTCCACATCCCTCTGTGTGTTGTGCCGAAGAATTGCTGAAGGGTCCGCGGTCCTTCTGGATTGAACTCCCACATGCGGAGAGGCCGTCGCTGGCACGGAAGGATCATGCGATCTAGCATCACCTTGATCACATTAACAAGGCCGGTGTCCTTATCGAGGATGCTCTGGTTACAGCTTTGTAGCGTATGTACTTCATCAGTTGATCCCCAGTCTAGCCCTGTATTAATCCATGATGCGAGCCGCAATGGAGGGCCAGATCGGAATGCAGGCGTGGCTGCTCATTTGGTACCGCGGGGTTCGGTGATATAGAACCACTCCCGCTATGTCGGTGTTCTCGAAACGGGGGTCCCCAGACTTGCCTGCCTGCAGCCCACGGCATGGCTCTACAAGCGGGCCCGTACGGCCCATCTTCACCAGCAAGCATTCAAGACCCTCGCGAGGGGCAGATCCTCGCGAGGCGGGCGACGCAAGACCTCCTCGGGAGCGGCCTCACCAGGTTGGCTCACGAGGGGCGGAGAGATCAAGCCTTCTCGTGATGTGAGCCATGACGACCAAGACCAGGCGGGCGCCAGCGCATGCAGTGTACTTGTTTCCTCTTTGGTGCTAAGGGGGCAAGCGCAGGCGCAGAGCACCGAGGCGTCAAGAAAAGGTTTCCATATCAGTGCAACGAGACCAAGACCAGCAGGACGGCAAGATGGAGGTCACCATGGAGCCCAAGGCGGTGTCACCACCAGAGCCTTTTGCAGGCGACAACTGCTTTTGTCAGGATAAGCTATACTAGTTGTCCCCTTTCAAATTGGCCGTTGTTGGCTCCCTTCCCGCTCAATATTTGGGGAGAGGACTAGGTGATGAAGCCATGTACCTAGGGTAGGGTCATGGACCTGTCCAAGGTACCCTCCCCAAGGACATCTCTTGAAGAAACCACCTTTCAGTCGACCTGGAAGTATTCCACTCGACGGACCTGAAGACACTCGACCATGAAGCCAACCACTCGACCGCCAGGAGATCTAGAGTCAGTCTACATGCAAACAGTCAGTCATTAAGTGGCATTATGGTCATCATAGCACTTTATGTAGGACGTTACCGGTAACTCCCTATCTTAATGTACCTTAATCCTTGCATAGCGAAATTTGGAGGGTGCAGCGAACTCTATATAAGCCACCCCCCTCCTCGGTGTAAAGGGTTCGCACCCCTGTAACTCATACGCACATAATACAGTCAACCGCCTCCGGGCTCCGAGACGTAGGGCTGTTACTTCCTCCGAGAAGGGCCTGAACTCGTAAACATCTTGCGTATACAACTACTCCATAGCTAGGATCCTGCCTCTCCATTCCTACCCCCCATTCTACGCTCAGACTTAGAACCACGACACTAGGGCCTTTATAAATAGGACTAGCCACCACCATAGATTGTGGACTCAGATCATCCTCACCCACACACAGAGCACAAGAACACCTCAACCTCAGGAGGTTGTTCTTCCCCTTGTAACTGTTCATCCTCTGCCCGAGAGGCAATCCACCACCACCACACTAGAGTAGGGTATTACACCACAACGGTGGCCCGAACCAGTATAAATCTCATGTTCTTTGTGTTGCTAGTTCGTCGAGTTAGTCCTTGAGATCTTAGCAAAGCTAGGACGTAGATTGGTAGGGGAAGAACTTTGCACACACCCCAGTGTTCGAACCTTGAGGGTTTTGCCGGAACCCGTGATCCGACATTTGGCGCGCCAGGTAGGGGTGCGCCAAAGCTTACCTTCCGTCGCTCTGCATCCAGTTGCATCATCGTCTCCATGGAGGATGCACGCCGCGCTCGCGCCAAGCGTCGGGCTGCCCTCGCCTCCCGTGTTGCTCAGACGGCTCCAGTTGGTGGGCCACCCCATCATTCTCCATCGCCTGCCGCCAACACCGCCACCTGCCCGGCGGGGAACGAGCAGCAAGCATCCTCACTGCACCCCTTGGTGCGGTGGCACGGCCGCACCACCACTCCATCGCTGACCCTGGCTGGTTCGTCATCCCACGCTCATTGCGCTCCCGTGGACGCGCAGGCCGCTCTGTGCATGGCGCGCGAGCTCCTGCGCAACCACCCCGTCGACGACCTCTACGAGGACTGTCTCGACGACATCGCCGAGCTTGTCAGCACCGCAGGGGGCTCCTGTGCCGTCCCTCTCGCTGCCTCGCCCTCCACCAGCTACGGGCGGCGTGGCCCATGGAGGGCCCCCACCACCTTTGCCCCAAGACGGAGTCTTGGAGCCAAGGCGCATGGCCGCACGGTGCGACCTGCCGCGTCCGGTGCCCGTTCAAGAGAAGAGAAGCTGCCAAGAAGTCCCTCGCCCGCAAGAGAACGCTCCACCGCTTCCCGCATCACCGCGTCTGGATTGCTTGCTATGGCAGGGCCCCGCACTACTTACCGTAGCGGTGCGCGGGCGCCAATACCACGCTCCGCCTCCAAGACGAGCCCCGGTGACCATGGCCGGATGCCGCGGCTTCACCCCAGAGCTGCATAGCGTCGCCTGGCCGGGCAAGTTCAAGCCAGACCTGCCTCTGTGCTACGACGGCACCCCCGACCCCGCGGAGTTCTTGCAGCTCTACGAGTTGCGCGTCAAGGCGGCCAACGGCGACGAGAAAGTCATGGCGAACTGGTTCCCCATGGCTCTCAAGGATGGTGCTCATTCGTGGCTCCTGAACCTGCCTCCAGGCTCGATCTCCTCCTGGGACGAGATGCGCGACCGCTTCATCGCCAACTTCCGGGGCACTCGCGACCGCCCACCGACCGCGGGTGACCTACGCCACGTCAGGCAACAACCAGGATGGACCCTCCAGAAGTACATCCAGTGCTTCAACGACGTTCGCCTCAAGATCCCCAAGGTGACGGACGAGGCCATCATCTCCCCATTCTCTGATGGCGTCCGTGATGTCAAGATGAAGGAGGAGCTCGCCATCCACGAGGAGTTGTGCACGTCTCTGGAGCTATTCAACCTGGCGACCAAGTGCGCAAGAGCTGAGGAGGGGCACCTCTCCCTCCTGAGCTCCCGGCTGCGGACCCGGAGGAGAAGAAAGACAAGGCCAAGGACGTGAAGCGCAAGGGATTAGCCGTGCTCGCGGCGGAGCCGGACACCAAGCGCGACACAGACCAGCCTGAGTCATCCAAGAGCGGCCGACCGTTCTGCGCCTTCTACAACCTGCATAGCCACAACACCAGCGACTCTCAAGAGCTCAATGCCATTTGAGAAGGGCGCTTCGGTCGATGCCCCGAGCGCAACGACCGGGGCTACGACCGAGGAGGAGGACGTGGTGGCAGACGCTAGGATGACCGCGGCCCGTGCCAGGAGTGGCGCGACCGACCTCGTGAGGACCGCTGGCAGGATCAGCCTCGCGAGGGCGCCTGGAGGGACCAGCCTCGTGAGGATCGTCCTCAGGGAAACGCCGGTCTTCCCGCACTGCCGCCGCCACCAAGAAGGAGTGATGACCACCACCAAGACGAGGGGGCTGGGGGCTTCTAGGAGCCGCGTGCTATCGCCTGCATCTTGGGCGGAGCTCAGGCCCCAGCCTCACAGCGTATCTTCAAACAGTTTGCTCGTGAAGTGAACGCAGTCCTCCCCAAGCTCGAGGCCACGCGCCCGCTCAGATGGTCCAAGTGCGCCATCACGTTCAGCTCGGCAGATTAGCTCAAGTGTGCGGCTACCGCTGGTGCCCTCCCGATGCTTTGTTCACCAGTCATCAGCAACGTGCAAGTCACCAAGACCCTCATCGTCGGCGGCGCAGGGCTCAACGTCCTGTCCGTTGACACGTTTGACAACCTTCAAGTGCCCTGTGACCAGCTTCAGCCCACCAAGCCTTTCTTAGGAGTGACCGACGGTTCCATCACACCGATAGGGCAGGTCCGCCTCCCTGTCACCTTCGGAGAATGCAACAAGTACCGCACCGAGCTCATCGACTTGGACGTCGCACACATGTGTCTGCCATACAATGCCATCCTCGGGTATCCAACCCTGGCCAAGTTCATGGACGTGACCCATCATGGCTACAATATCATCAAGATGCCAGGAAGCGGCGGAATCATCACAGTCCCGTGTGAAGAAAGAGACGCGGTGTGCTCCCTTGAGCGTGCCTTCCAAGATGCAGCAATCGACGACCCCGACAACAAGGGCGAGTGCCCTCCTGAGGCCACCCCCAAGAAGAAGAAGCAGCTGCACCGTGTAGGACCTCAGGAGGGTGGCGTCATGAACGAAATCTTGTCCGGATCAGCGCCCGTGCCAAGGGCGCCTCCCTCCATCTCATAGGAAGGCGCGCTCGGTGCCCTTCTCGGGCAGGGCTCGGGGGCTCTCTTCTGGAGGGCCTCAGACCTTGCCAACATCACGAGGCGCCGGGCACCGATTGGGCGTGCTTCACGGCACGTTTCCCTCAGGAGAACACAGGGTGAGGAGCGCCCACCGCTCAGGAGTTCATCACCAGGACCACTCAGGAACTTCAAGACGCAAGGGCCATGCGCGTCGACCGCCCCTCACCGAGCGCAGCTCCCCATCCAGGCGAGGATGCCGGGGTGCGCATCTACATCGATGTCCCAGGGCTCAATAGGGCCACATCTCAGGAGCTCTTCTGGCCTTCATGCGTGGGACGCTGCGAGGGTCCGCCACACAGCTACGTTTGCATGCCTTACGGCCTGCCGAGCGTGGCGTCCACCTATCAGCGCAACTTGCAGCGTGCCCTGGCGACTCAGGAGGCCAGGCACCACGCCGTCCTGACGGAGATGGAGGCGGTCCTCAAGGAACTGCCTGGGCCCTCAGAGCCTCCTGAGGCTCATGGCCCCGGTGGCTCGTGAGGAACAACCCCTTCGCCGCGTACCTTCAGCTGCCCCAACATCCCTTCATCAACAAAACCAGGTGACATTTTCCAAGTTTATCTAGCTGGGAGCGCCCCTCGAGCTGCATCATTCCCAGGCCACGTGGGTCCGTCCCTGTGGCTTGTATCCCTTTTCATGTCTTTAGCTTACCTTGCTGGGAGCCCCCCTCGGGCTGCATCATCCCCAAGCCGCTCGGCCCTGGCCCAGTGGCGTGTATCTTCCCTGCATTTACTTGAGCCAGTCTGCTTTACATGCTTAATCTACCAATGACTATCGCCTGCTTGATTGACAGTTACCCCTGGAGTTTCTCACTCTCACACGGCGCTTGTGCTTGGGTCCGTCCCTGCACAGTCGACAAATCTGAGCGGCCGAGCTCTGGCCACGCACGCCACCTCACCGGGCCCTTAGTGCCCCCGTTCTCTGGCAAAGCGATCAGCGGCCGCCCGGCAACCATAATGGCAAACTGTGTCTCTACTTGTGCTGGCTTGCAGGAATCTCCAGAGGACGACGGCAGGCGGAGGACCAGGAGGCGGGCGACGCAAGACCCTCTTGGGAGCGGCCTCACCAGGTTGGCTCGCGAGGGGAGGAGAGATCAAGGCAAGGCAAACTTCGCAAGGTTCTCGTGGCGTGAGCCGTGACGACCGAGACCAGGCGGGCGCCAGCGCGTGCAGTGTACTTGTTTCCTCTTTGGTGCTAAGGGGGCAAGCGCAGGTGCAGAGTACCAAGGCATCAAGCAAAGGTTTCCATATCGCAATGAGACCCAGACCAGCAGGACGACAAGACAGAGGTCACCATGGAGCCCAAGGCGACGTCACCACCAGAGTCTTTTGCAGGCGAAGACTACTTTTGTCAGGATAAGCTGCACTAGCTGTCCCCTTTCAAATTGGCAGTTGTTGGCTCCCTTCCCGCTCAATATTTGGGGAGAGGACCAGGGCCTTTAAAAATAGGACTAGCCACCACCATAGACGGGGGACTCAGATCATCCTCACCCACACACAGAGCACAAGAACACCTTAACCTCAGGAGGTTGTTCTTCCCCTTGTAACTGTTCATCCTCAGCCCGAGAGGCAATCCACCACCACCACACTGGAGAAGGGTATTACACCACAACGGTGGCCCGAACTAGTATAAATCTCGTGTTCTTTGTGTTGCAAGTTCATCGAGTTAGTCCTTGAGATCTTAGCAAAACTAGGACGTAGATCGGTAGGGGAAGAACTTTGCACGCACTCCAGTGTTTAAACCTTGAGGGTTTTGCCAGAACCCGTGATCCGACATGCTGCCAAAAGTTGGAGGTTTCCGTGAAAGTGCGTTTTGGCCAGATAGTGTGGGCGAGCTTGCTCACCATAGCCCCACCGCACTCCGCCTGCTCCCCGTCGATTATCTTTGGCTTCACATTGATGGTCTTGAGCCATAGGCCGAAGTGTGGAGGGATGCGGAGAAAAGCCTCACACATAACGATAAACGCCGAGATGTGAAGAAAGGACTTCGGAGCTAGATCATGAAAATATAGCCCATAATAGAACATAAGGCCACGAATGAAGGGTTGGAGAGTGAACCCTAGCCCGCGGAGGAAGTGAGGATAACCTGCCCCTTGGCAGGGAGCATGTGGGGGATTTCCGCAGGCAGGTACCTCGCCTCCCAGAGCTTCATGATATCTTCCTTGGTGACCGAGGAGGCCGTCCACCTGCCTTGGGAGCTGGATCCCGACATAACTAGAAGGCTTGGTAACAATGAAATAAATCAAGACATGGGCGCGGGGGCTTAAGGCTGGAAAGGCTGAGGACGACATAGGCGTGGGGGAGAAAGACGGGTCTGTACCCCTTTATAAAGGCAAGGAATATCGAACGCCTCTTCACGGGCCTTAAAGCTCGCCTATTCCCAAGGGATCGTGCAAACGACACGGTTGGATTACCCACACCCATAGGAATCCCGGGATAAGGGGGCACGATCTCTGCTTTGGCAAGATGTGCCAATATAAACTGCGTCTCATAACACGGAGCGAGAAGCTGAAAGACGGTTCGAAATAATAACCAGGCAGGAGACGTAACGTCTTGCCTCCAAAGTTGTCAGTAGATGGGACTTGTTAAAATTTGTGCCCTGTTATGGTTGTATGTGGTATCTATTTCGCAGAGCCAGACACGTTTTCTATGTTCGAGGACTACTTTGAAGTGTTCAGAGGAGGAACCCGCCTTGTAATGCCGAAGACAATCTGCGCGCCGGACACATCGTCATTGAAGCCTGGTTCAGGGGCTACTGAGGGAGTCTTGGATTAAGGGGTCCTCGGGCATCCGGGCTATGTGACGTGGGCCGGACTAATGGTCCATGAAGATACAAGACATATGACTTCTTCCCGTATCCGGATGGGACTCTCCTTTGCGTGGATGGCAAGCTTGGCATTCGCATGTGAAGATTCCTTTCTTTGTAAACCGACTATGTATAACCCTAGGTCCCTGCGATGTCTATATAAACCAGAGGGTTTAGTCCATAGAGGCAATCATAATCATACAGGCTAGACGTCTAGGGTTTAGCCATTACGATCTCGAGGTAGATCAACTCTTGTAAACCCCATATTCATCCAAGATAATGAAGCAGGAAGTAGGGTATTACCTCCATCAAGAGGGCCTGAACCTAGGTAAACATCATGTCTCAGTCTCCTGTTACCTTCGATCCTAAGATGCACAATTCGGGACCCCCTACCCGAGATCCGCCGGTTTTGACACAGACAGGCACCTCGGCCCCTCTCTCTTCACCCTAGCCACTCCACCACCCTGTCATTGCCACAACCGACTCACCCCGCACTCCATCTCCTCCTCCCCGTGCCCACCTCGCGGTGCCCGAACCTCACCATCGCCTGTCCCTACCTTGGCCAAAGCCTCGGTCGCTCCGGCACTCTCCGGCGGAAATGGGACCCCCAGGAGGATGCAGCCCATCCTCCCAAGCTCGTCGGTATCCACACGATCGCTGGAGGTGGTCAGAGCCACTGGAATGGGTGTCGGCGAGCGCTTGGTCTCGTCTCCCCTATCGCTCCTCTGCCTCACGCACGAGGTAGGGGACGACTGCCCCGCCAGCTGGCAGGGGCCCCGCCTATCAGCGGTTGTGTCGGCCGAGCCGGCCCACCAGTCGGGTTAAGTGGAGACGGCTTTGGGCTAATCCGCTTGCCCCGCCGGATGGTGCTACGTCTTGAGCTTGCGTTGGTATTCCCCGAAGAGGAGAGGATGATGCAGCAGAGTAGCGTAAGTATTTCCCTTAGTTTTTGAGAACCAAGGTATCAATCCAGTAGGAGGCCACACGCAAGTCCCTCGTACCTACACAAAGCAAATAACTCCTCGCAACCAACGCGAATAGGGGTTGTCAATCCCTTCAGGTCACTTACGAGAGTGAGATCTGATAGAGATGATAGATAATATTTTTGGTGTTTTTGGTATAAAGATGCAATGTAAAATAAAAGGCAAAGTAAAAAAGCAAAACAATAATAAAGCGTCGGAAGATTAATATGATGAGAATAGACCCGAGGGCCATAGATTTCACTAATGTCTTCTCTCAAGAGCATAAGTATTTCATGGTGGGTGAACGAATTACTGTTGAGCAATTGACAGAATTGAGCATAGTTATGAGAGTATCTAGGTATGATCATGTATATAGGCATCACGTCTGAGACAAGTAGACCGACTCCTGCCTGCATCTACTACTATTACTCCACTCGTCGACCGCTATCCAGCATGCATCTAGAGTATTAAGTTAATAAAAATAGAGTAACGCCTTAAGCAAGATGACATGATGTAGAGGAATAAATTTGTGCAATATGATAAATACCCCATCTTGTTATCCTTGATGGCAACAATACAATACGTGCCTTGCCGCCCCTACTGTCACTGGGAAAGGACACCGCAAGATTGAACCCAAAGCTAAGCACTTCTCCCATTGCAAGAACTACCAATCTAGTTGGCCAAACCAAACGGATAATTCGAAGAGACTTGCAAAGATAACCAATCATACATAAAAGAATTCAGAGAAGATTCAAATATTACTCATAGATAATCTTGATCATAAACCCACAATTCATCGATCTCAACAAACACAGCGCAAAAAGAAGATTACTTCGAATAGATCTCCATGAGAGAGGGGGAGAACATTCTATTGAGATCCAAAAAGAGAGAAGCCATCTAGCTACTAACTATGGACCCAAAGGTCTAAGGTAAACTACTCACACTTCATCGGAGAGGCTATGATGATGATGTAGAAGCCCTCCATGGTGGATTCCCCTTACGGCGGAGCTTTGGAACAGGCCCCAAGATGGGATCTCGTGGATACAGAAAGTTGTGGCGGTGGAATTAGGTTTTTGGCTCCGTATCTGATCTGTCGGGGGTACGTAGGTATATATAGGAGGAAGGAGTACGTCGGTGGAGCTTCGGGGGGGCCACGAGGCAAGGTGGAGCGCCCTAGGGGGGCACCCTCCACCCTCATGGCCGCCTCCCTCCTTTCTTGACTGAGGGTCCAAGTCTCCTGGATCTTATCTGATGAGAAAATAATGTTCCCGAAGGTTTCATTCCGTTTGGACTCCTTTTGATATTCCGTTTCTTCGAAACACTGAAATAGGCAAAAAAAAACCAGCAATTCTGGGCTAGGCCTCCGGTTAATAAGTTAGTCCCAAAATTAATATAAAAGTGGAAAATAAAGCCCAATATAGTCCAAAACAATAGATAATATAGCATGGAGCAATCAAAAATTATAGATACGTTGGAGACGTATCAGGCATCCCCAAGCTTAATTCCTGCTCGTCCTCGAGTAGGTAAATGATAAAAAGAGAATTTTTGATGCGGAGTGCTACTTGGCATAATTTGTAATTCTTATTAATTGTGGTATGAATATTCAGATCCGAAAGATTCAAGACAAAAGTTCATATTGACATAAAAATAATAATACTTCAAGCATATTAACCAAGCAATCATGTCTTCTCAAAATAACATGGCCAAAGAAAGTTATCCCTACAAAATCATATAGTCTGGCTATGCTCTATCTTCACCACACAAAATATTTAAATCATGCACAACCCCGATGACAAGCCAAGCAATTGTTTCATACTTTTGACATTCTCAAAACTTTTTCAATATTCACGCAATACATGAGCGTGAGCCATGGATATAGCATTATATGTGGAATAGAATGGTGGTTGTGGAGAAGAAAAAAAGAGGGAAGATAGTCTCACATCAACTAGGCATATCAACGGGCTATGGAGATGCCCATCAATAGGTATCAACGTGAGTGAGTAGGGATTGCAATGCAACCGATGCACTAGAGCTATAAGTATATGAAAGCTCAACAAATGAAACTAAGTGGGTGTGCATCCAACTCGCTTGCTCACGAAGACCTAGGGCAATTAGAGGAAGCCCATCATTGGAATATACAAGCCAAGTTCTATAATGAAAAATTCCCACTAGTAAATGAAAGTGACAAAACGGGAGACTCTCTATTATAAAGATCATGGTGCTACTTTGAAGCACAAGTGTGGTAAAAGGATAGTAACATTTTCCCTTCTCTCTTTTTCTCTCATTTTTTATTTGGGCCTTTTCTCTTTTTATGGCCTGTTTTCTTCTCTTGTTTTTGTCTGGAGTCTCATCCCGACTTATGGGGGAATCATAGTCTCCATCATCCTTTCCTCACTTGGGACAATGCTCTAAAAATGATGATCATCACACTTTTATTTTTCTTACAACTCTAGAATTACAACTCGATACTTAGAACAAAATATGACTCTATATGAATGCCTCCGGTGGTGTACCAGGATATGCAATGATTCATGAGTGACATGTATGAAAGAATTATGAATGGTGGCTTTGCCTCAAATACGATGTCAACTACATGATCATGCTAAGCAATATGACAATGATGGAGCGTGTCATAATAAACAGAATGGTGGAAAGTTGCATGGCAATATATCTCGGAATGGCTATGGAAATGCCATGATAGGTAGGTATGGTGGCTGTTTTGAGGAAGGTTTATGGTGGGTGTATGATACCGGCGAAAAGTGCGCGGTATTAGGGAGGCTAGCAATGGTGGAAGGGTGAGAAAAATGTGTATAATCCATGGACTCAACATTAGTCATAAAGAACTCATATACTTATTGCAAAAATCTACAAGTTATCAAAGCAAAGTATTACGTGCATGCTCCTAGGGGGATAGATTGGTAGGAAAAGACCATCGCTCGTCCCCGACCGCCACTCATAAGGAAGACAATAAATAAATAAATCATGCTCTGACTTCATCACATAACGGTTCACCATACGTGCATGCTACGGGAATCACAAACTTTAACACAAGTATTTCTCAAATTCACAACTACTCAACTAGCATGACTCTAATATTACCACCTTCATATCTCAAAACAATTATCAAGCATCAAACTTTTCTTAGTATTCAACACACTCAAAAGAAAGTTTGACAAATCTTGAATACCAAGCATATTATTAATTTAAGAAAATTACCATGCTATTTAAGACTCTAAAAATGATCTAAGTGAAGCATGAGAGATCAATAGTTTCTTTAAAACAAATCCACCACCGTGCTCTAAAATATATAAGTGAAGTACTAGAGCAAAACTATAAAGCTCAAAAGATACAAGTGAAGCACATAGAGTATTCTAACAATTTCCAATTCATGTATGGCTCTCTCAAAAGGTGTGTACAGCAAGGATGATTGTGGTAAACGAACAAGCAAAGACGCAAATAATACAAGACGCTCCAAGAAAAACACATATCATGTGGTGAATAAAAATATAGCTCCAAGTAAAGTTACCGATGGAAGTGGACGAAAGAGGGGATGCCTTCCGGGGCATCCCCAAGCTTTGACTTTTTGGTGTCCTTGGATTATCTTGGGGGTGCCATGGGAATCCCCTAGCTTAGGATCTTTCCACTCCTTGTTCCATAATCCATTAAAAGATTTCACCCAAAACTTGAAAACTTCACAACACAAAACTCAACAGAAATCTCGTAAGCTCCTTTAGCGATAGAAAACAAAAGATCACTTCAATGTACTGTAATGAACTCATTCTTTATTTATGTTGGTGTTAAACCTACTGTATTCCAACTTCTCTATGGATTATAAACTATTTTACTAGCCGTAGATTCATCAAAATAAGCAAACAACACACGAAAAACAGAATCTGTCAAAAACAGAAAAGTCTGTAGCAATCTGTAACTAACGCAAACTTCTGGTACTCCAAAAATTAAGCCCAAATATAAAGACCTAGGAAATTTGTTTATTGATCAGCAGCAATCGGAATCACTATTTTATCACGTTCTGGTGATTTTTAACAATTGTTTTCGTGAACCGAAAGTTTCTGGAAATTACTGCAAGATCAAATAACTATCATCCAAGAAGATCCTATAGGTTTAACTTGGCACAAACACTAATTAAAACATAAAACTGTCAGGACCCCGATTCCAAGTCACATCGATCTACCTGGTAACACCTCATATCACTTTGCGGCCTCACGCACGGTATTCCCACGGGTGTCGCCTTACCATGGCCCGGGACCGTTTGCGCCTTTTGGCTCACGTATAATAGTGTCGCTAGCATCCATATGACAGAGAACCCGGGCCGACATGGCTAGTCGTCAACCCAAAGCGGCACTAACCCATGGGGACAGGCATACATGAAACAACTTCGAGCATGTCGGTCAGCAACATGTGAATCCGGGCTGTAGCACTGGGCTAACAGGACTCCGGGAACTGTTGGGGAACGTAGTAATTTCAAAAAATTTCCTACGATCACGCAAGATCATGGTGATGCATAGCAACGAGATGAGAGTGTTGTCTACGTACCCTCGTAGACCAGCAACGGAAGCGTTGACGCAACATAGAGGAAGTAGTCGTACTTCTTCCCGATCCAACCGATCAAGTACCGAGCGCACGGCACCTCCGAGTTCTGCACACGTTCAGCTCGATGGCGTCCCTCGAACTCCGATCCAGCCGAGTGTTGAGGAGAGTTTCACAATCGACGACGGCGTGGTGGCGATGATGATGTTCCACGGCGCAGGGCTTCGCTAAGCTCCGCAACGGTATATTCGAGGTGTAGTTTGGTGGAAGGGGCACCGCACGGCTAAGGAACGATCTCAATGATCAACTTGTGTGTCATGGGGTGCCCCTGCCCCTGTATATAAAGGAGGGAAGGGAGGGCTGGCCGGCCAAGGAGAGGTGCGCCAGGGTGTCCTACTCCTACTAGGAGTAGGATTCCCCCAAATCCTAGTCCAACTAGGTTTCCCCAAGTGGGAAGGGAGAGAGAGAGCGCCTTCTCCTAGTCCTAATAGGACTAGGGAAGGGGAAGGTCTTGACCAGCACTATGGCCCCTTTTCTCTTTCCCACTAAGGCCCATCATGGCCCATTGACCCCGGGGGTTCCAGTAACCCCTCGGTACTCGGTAAAATTCCCAATTTCACCGGAGTGATTCCGAGTCAAACATAGGCTTCCAATATATCAATCTTTATGTCTCGACCATTTGAGACTCCTCGTCATGTCCGTGATCTCATCCGGACTCGAACAACCTTGGTACATCAATATCATATAAACTCATAATAAGCATCATCGAAACGTTAAGCGTGCGGACCCTACGGGTTCGAGAACTATGTAGACATGACCGAGACACCTCTCGGTCAATAACCAATAGCGGGACCTGGATGCCCATATTGGCTCCTACATATTCTACGAAGATCTTTATCGGTCGGACCGCATAACAACATCGTTGTTCCTTTGTCATCGGTATGTTACTTGCCCGAGATTCGATCGTCGGTATCCAATACCTAGTTCAATCTCGTTCTTGGCAAGTCTCTTTTCTCGTTCCGTAATACATCATCTCACAACTAACACATTTAGTTGCAATGCTTGCAAGGCTTATGTGATGTGCATTACCGAGAGGGCCCAGAGATACCTCTCCGACAATCGAGTGACAAATCCTAATCTCAAATATGCCAACCCAACATGTACCTTCGGAGACACCTGTAATGTACCTTTATAATCACCCGATTACGTTGTGACGTTTGGTAGCACCCAAAGTGTTCCTCGGGCAAACGGAGTTGCATAATCTCATAGTCATAGGAACATGTATAAGTCATGAAGAAAAGCACTAGCAACAAACTATACGATCAGGTGCTATGCTAATGGAATGGGTCATGTCAATCAGATCATTCAACCAATGATGTGATCCCGTTAATCAAATAACAACTCCTTGTTCATGGTTAGGAAACATAACCATCTTTGATTAACGAGCTAGTCAAGTAGAGGCATACTAGTGACACTCTGTAGGTTTATGTATTCACACATGTATTATGTTTCCGGTTAATACAATTCTAGCATGAATAATAAACATTTATCATGATATAAGGAAATAAATAATAACATTATTATTGCCTCTAGGGCATATTTCCTTGATCTCCCACTTGCACTAGAGTCAATAATCTAGATTACACGGTAATGATTCTAACACCCATGGAGTCTTGGTGCTGATCATGTTTTGCTCGTGGAAGAGGCTTAGTCAACTGGTCGCAACATTCAGATCCGTATGTATCTTGCATATCTCTATGTCTCCCACGGACCAAATCCGGATGGAGTTAGGCGTCTTTTGATGTGCTTGGTTCTCTTGTGAAATCTGGATTCCTTTGCCAAGGCAATTGCACCGATATTGTCACAAAGATTTTCATTGGACCCGATACACTAGGTACAACACCTAGATCGGTTATGAACTCCTTCATCCAGACTCCTTCATTAGCTGCTTCCGAAGCAGCTATGTACTCAACTTCACATGTAGATCCATAGCGACGCTTTGTTTGGAACTGCACCAACCGACAGCTCCACCGTTTAATGTAAATCGTATCCGGTTTGCGATTTAGAATCGTCCGGATCAGTGTCAAAGCTTGCGTCGGCGTAACCGTTCTGACGAGCTCTTTGTCACCGCCATAAATGAGAAACATATCCTTAGTTCTTCTCAAGTACTTAAGGATGTTCTTGACCGCTGTCCGATGATCCACTCTGGATTACTTTGGTACCTGCTGCTAAACTTACAACAAGGCACACATCAGGTCCGGTACACAGCATTGCATACATGATAGAGCCTATGGCTGAAGCATAGGAACATCTTTCATTTTCTCTCTATCTTCTGCGGTGGTCGGGCATTGAGTCTTACTCAACTTCACACCTTGTAATACCGGCAAGAACCCTTTCTTTGCACGATCCATTTTGAACTTTTTCAAAACTTTATCAAGGTATGTGCTTTGTGAAAGTCCTATTAAGCGTCTTGATCTATCTCTATAGATCTTAATGCCCAATATGTAAGCAGCTTCACCGAGGTCTTTCATCGAAAAACTCTTATTCAAGTATCCCTTTATGCTATCCAGAAATTCTATATCATTTCCGATCAATAATATGTCATCCACATATAATATCGAAATGCTCTGAGCTCCCACTCACTTTCTTGTAAATACGAGGCTTCTCCAAAAGTGCATATAAAACCAAATGCTTTGATCACACTATCAAAACGTTTATTCCAACTCCGAGAGGCTTGCACCAGTCCATAAATGGATCGCTGGAGCTTGCACACTTTGTTAGCTCCCTTTGGATCGACAAAACCTTCGGTTGCATCATATACAACTCTTCTTCCGAAATCCATTCAGAATGCAGTTTTAACATCCATTTGCCAAATTTCATAATCATAAAATGCGGCAATTGCTAACATGATTCGGACGGACTTAAGCATCGCCACGGTGAGAAGGTCTCATCATAGTCAATCCCTTGAACTTGTCGAAAACCTTTTGCAACAAGTCGAGCTTTATAGACGATAACATTACCATCAGCGTCGGTCTTCTTCTTGAAGATCCATTTATTCTCAATTGCTTGCCGATCATCGGACAAGTCAACCAAAGTCCACACTTTGTTCTCATACATGGATCCCATCTCAGATTTCATGGCCTCAAGCCATTTTGTGGAATCTGGGCTCACCATCGCTTCTTCATAGTTCGTAGGTTCATCATGTTCCGATAACATGACTTCCAAAATAGGATTACCGTACCACACTCAGTGCGGATCTTGCTCTGGTTGATCTCTGAAGTTCAGAGAAACTTGATCTGAAGTTTCATGATCATCATCATTAGCTTCCTCCCTATTTGGTGTAGGTGTCACGAAACTGTTTTACGTGATGTACTATTCTCAATAAGGGAGTAGATACAGATTATCTCATCAAGTTCTACTTTCCTCCCACTCACTTCTTTCGTGAGAAACTCTTTCTCCAAAAATTTCCGAATTTAGCAACAAAATCTTGCCTTCGGATCTGTGATAGAAGGTGTACCCAACTGTCTCCTTTGGGTATCCTATGAAGACACATTTCTCGATTTGGGTTCGAGCTTATCAGGTTGAAGCTTTTCACATAAGCATCGTAGCCCCAAACTTTCAAAAGCGACAACTTTGGTTTCTTGCCAAACCATAGTTCATAAGGTGTCGTCTCAGCGGATTTAGATGGTGCCCTATTTAAAGTGAATGCAGCCGTCTCTAAAGCATAACCCCAAAATGATAGCGGTAAATCAGTAAGAGACATCATAGATCGCACCATATCTAATAAAATACGATTCTGACGTTCGGACACACCATTACGTTGTGGTGTTCGGTGGCGTAAGTTGCGAAACTATTCGCATTGTTTCAAATGTAGGCCAAACTCGTAACTCAAATATTCTCCTCCACGATCAGATCGTAGAAACTTTATTTTCTTGTTACGATGATTTTCCACTTCACTCTGAAATTCTTTGAACTTTTCAAATGTTTCAGACTTGTGTTTCATTAAGTAGATATACCCATATCTGCTCAAATCATCTGTGAAGGTGAGAAAATAACGATATCCGCCACGAGCCTCAACATTCATTGGACCACATACATCAAGTATGTATGATTTCCAATAAATCTGTTGCTCTCTCCATAGTTCCGGAGAAGCGGTGTTTTAGTCATCTTGCCCATAAGGCACGGTTCGCAAGTGCCAAGTGATTCATAATCAAGTGACTCCAAAAGTCCATCGGTATGGAGTTTCTTCATGCGCTTTACACCGATATGACCTAAGCGGCGGTGCCACAAATAAGTTGCACCATCATTATCAACTCTGCATCTTTTGGTTTCAACATTATGAATATGTGTATCACTACTATCAAGATTAAGTAAAACAAACCATTCTTCAATGGTGCATGACCATAAAAGATATTATTCATATAAATAGAACAACCATTATTCTCGATTTAAATGAATAACCGTCTCGCATCAAACAAGATCCAGATATAATGTTCATGCTCAACGCTGGTACTAAATAACAATTATTTAGGTCTAATACTAATCCGAAGGTAGATGTAGAGGTAGCGTGCGATTGCGATCACATCGACTTTGGAACCATTTCCCACGCGCATTGTCACCTCGTCCTTAGCCAATCTTCGCAATCCGTAGCCCTGTTTGAGTTGCAAATATTAGCAATGTAACCAGTATCAAATACCAGTGCTCTGCGAGTATTAGTAAGGTACACATCAATAACATGTATATCACATATACCTTTGTTAACCTTGCCATCCTTCTTATCCGCCAAATACTTGGGGCAGTTCCGCTTCGGTGACCAGCCTGCTTGCAATAGAAGCACTCGGTTTCAGGCTTAGGACCAGACTTGGGTTTCTTCTCTTGATCGACAACTTGCTTGCCGCTCTTTTGAAGTTTCCTTTTCTTTCCTTTGCCCTTTTCTTGAAACTAGTGGTTTTGTTAACCATCAACACTTGATGCTCCTTTTGATTTCTACCTCCATGACTTTCAGCATCGCGAAGAGCTCGGGCATTGTTTTGGTCATCCCTTGCATATTATAGTTCATCACGAAGCTCTTGTAGCTTGGTGGCGATGATTGGAGAATTCATCAATGGCGCAATCATCCGGAAGATTAACTCCCAGTTGAATCAAGTGATTGTTATATCCGGACATTCGAGTATATGCTCACCGACAGAACCGTTCTCCTCCATCTTACAGCTATAGAACTTATTGGAGACTTCATATCTCTCAATCCGGGCATTCGCTTGGAATATTAACTTCAACTCTGGAACATCTCATATGCTCCATGGTGTTCAAAACGACGTTGAAGTCCCGGTTCTAAGCCGTAAAGCATGGCACACTGAACTATAGAGTAGTCATCACTTTGCTTTGCGGACGTTCACAACTTCGGCGCAGCCCTTGCACCAGGCCTGGCACCTAACGGTGTTTCCAGGACGTAATTCTTCTGTGCAGCAATAAGGATAATCCTCAAGTTACGGACCCAGTCCGTGTAATTGCTGCCATCATCTTTCAACTTTGCTTTCTCAAGGAACGCATTAAAATTCAACGGAACAACAGCACGAGCCATCTATCTACACATCATAGACAAGCAAGATACTATCAGGTACTAAGTTCATGATAAATTTAAGTTCAATTAATCATATTACTTAAGAACTCCCACTTAGAAAAAATATCCCTCCAATTCTCTTAAGTGATTGCGTGATCCATATCAACTACACCATGACCGATCATCACGTGTGATGGAGTAGTTTCAATGGTGAACATCAATATGTTGATCATATCTACTATATGATTCACGCTCGACCTTTCGGTCTCCGTGTTCCGAGGTCATATCTTATATGCATAGCTCGTCAAGTATAACCTGAGTATTCTGCGTGTGCAACTGTTTTGCACCGTTGTATTTGAGCGTAGAGCCTATCACACCCGATCATCACGTGGTGTCTCAAAGACGAAGAACTTTCATAGCGGTGCATACTCGGGAGAACACTTCTTGATAATTTAGTAAGGGATCATCTTATAATGCTACCGTCAATCAAAGCAAAATAAGATGCATAAAGGATTAACATCACATGCAATCAATATAAGTGATATGATATGGCCATCATCATCTTGTGCTTGTGATCTCCATCTCCAAGCACCGTCATGATCACCATCGTCACCGGCGCGACACCTTGATCTCCATCGTAGCATCGTTGTCGTCTCGCCAATCTTATGCTTCTCGACTATCGCTACCGCTTAGTGATAAAGTAAAGCATTACAGAGCGATTGCATTGCATACAATAAAGCGACAACCATATGGCTCCTGCCGATTGCCGATAACCGGTTACAAAACATGATCATCTCATACAATAAAATTCAGCATCATGTCTTGACCATATCACATCACAACATGCCCTGCAAAAACAAGTTAGGCGTCCTCTACTTTGTTGTTGCAAATTTTACGTGGCTGCTACGGGCTGAGCAAGAACCGTTCTTACCTCGCATCAAAACCACAGCGATACTTCGTCAAATAGACTCCGTTTTAACCTTCTCAAGGACCGGGCGTAGCCACACTCGATTCAACTAAAGTGAGAGAGCAGACACCCGCCGGTCACCTTTAAGCAACGAGTGCTCGGGCGGTGAAACCAGTCTCGCGTAAGCGTCACGCGTAATGTCGGTCCGGGCCGCTTCATCTCACAATACCGCTGAACCAAAGTATGACATGCTGGTAGGCAGTATGACTTGTATCGTCCACAACTCACTTGTGTTCTACTCGTGCACATGACATCAACGCATAAAACCAGGCTCGGATGCCTTTGTTGGGGAGCGTAGTAATTTCAAAAATTTTCCTACGATCACGCAAGATCATGGTGATGCATAGCAACGAGATGAGAGTGTTGTCTACGCACCCTCGAGACCAGCAACGGAAGCGTTGACGCAGCGTAGAGGAAGTAGTCGTACTTCTTCCCGATCCAACCGATCCAAGTACCGAGCGACGGCACCTCCGAGTTCTGCACACGTTCAGCTCGATGGCGTCCCTCGAACTCCGATCCAGCCGAGTGTTGAGGGAGAGTTTACGTCGACCGACGGCGTGGTGGCGATGATGATGTTCCACCGCGCAGGGCTTCGCCTAAGCTCCGCAGCGGTATATTCGAGGTGTAGTTTGGTGGAAGGGGCACCGCACACGGCTAAGGAACGATCTCAATGATCAACTTGTGTGTCATGGGGTGCCCCTGCCCTGTATATAAAGGAGGGAAGGGAGGGGCTGGCCGGCCAAGGAGAGGTGCGCCAGGTGTCCTACTCCTACTAGGAGTAGGATTCCCCCAAATCCTAGTCCAACTAGGTTTCCCCAAGTGGGAAGGGAGAGAGAGAGGCGCCCCTTCTCCTAGTCCTAATAGGACTAGGGAAGGGGAAGGTCTGACCAGCACTATGGCCCCTTTCTCTTTCCCACTAAGGCCCATCATGGCCCATTGACCCCGGGGTTCCAGTAACCCTCGGTACTCGGTAAAATTCCCAATTTCACCGGAGTGATTCCGAGTCAAACATAGGCTTCCAATATATCAATCTTTATGTCTCGACCATTTGAGACTCCTCGTCATGTCCGTGATCTCATCCGGGACTCGAACAACCTTGGTACATCAATATCATATAAACTCATAATAAGCATCATCGAAGCGTTAAGCGTGCGGACCCTACGGGTTCGAGAACTATGTAGACATGACCGAGACACCTCTCGGTCAATAACCAATAGCGGGACCTGGATGCCCATATTGGCTCCTACATATTCTACGAAGATCTTTATCGGTCGGACCGCATAACAACATACGTTGTTCCTTTGTCATCGGTATGTTACTTGCCCGAGATTCGATCGTCGGTATCCAATACCTAGTTCAATCTTCATGGCAAGTCTCTTTTCTCGTTCCGTAATACATCATCTCACAACTAACACATTTAGTTGCAATGCTTGCAAGGCTTATGTGATGTGCATTACCGAGAGGGCCCGAGATACCTCTCCGACAATCGAGTGACAAATCCTAATCTCGAAATATGCCAACCCAACATGTACCTTCGGAGACACCTGTAATGTACCTTTATAATCACCCGATTCACGTTGTGACGTTTGGTAGCACCCAAAGTGTTCCTCGGCAAACGGAGTTGCATAATCTCATAGTCATAGGAACATGTATAAGTCATGAAGAAAAGCACTAGCAACAAACTATACGATCAGGTGCTATGCTAATGGAATGGGTCATGTCAATCAGATCATTCAACCAATGATGTGATCCCGTTAATCAAATAACAACTCCTTGTTCATGGTTAGGAAACATAACCATCTTTGATTAACGAGCTAGTCAAGTAGAGGCATACTAGTGACACTCTGTAGGTTTATGTATTCACACATGTATTATGTTTCCGGTTAATACAATTCTAGCATGAATAATAAACATTTATCATGATATAAGGAAATAAATAATAACATTATTATTGCCTCTAGGGCATATTTCCTTCAGGAACCCGGGCTGTAGCAGGCTAGGCAGGACTCCGGATGTCACCGCGTGACATTTCCCCGAAGGGACAGACACATGAACGAAGTGAAATACATGCCGGCCAGTCATGTGTCCTGAGCAGTAGTGCTGGGCTAGCAGGACTCTGGTGAACCGGGTTGTAGCGGACTACTATGGCTCAAGGAAGCACTAGACTACATTTCCCCATAAGAGAGGCTGCCAAGGATAAACAACTAGATTGTCGGATCCCACACATACCAAGCATTTCAAACATACACACAATATGCTCGATATGTGTAAATACAACATGGCATCACAACAAAACTCTACGACTCAAAGTATTTATTCATTAGGCTCCGAGGAGCGAGATATTACAAACATGGGTCTCATGACCCAACATACAGAGCATACACGTCAAGGCACAAGCGGAAGCTTAACATGTCTGAGTACAGACATCTACAAATGAAAAAGGCTGATAAGCCTGACTAACTACCAGATCCTGCCGAGGGCACAATATCGTAGCTGAGGTAACAAGCTAAAGGTCGAAGTCCACGCGGAACTACTAGCGAGACGGAAGTCTCTCTGCAAAACATAAAATAAGCAAACATGAGTACAAATGTACTCAGCAAGACTTACATCAGAACTAACTACATATGCATCATTATCAACAAAGGGGGGTGGAGTTTGACTGCAGCAAGCCAGCTTTGACTCGGTGGCTATCCTGAACTATGACTGCAAGTAACTCTTTTGAGGTGGCGCACACGAGTCCACATATTCACCATATCAATACACCACTATGGATCCGCTCCCGTCTCCCTACGAGAAAGCCATCCATAGCACTCACGCTTATCTTGCGCATTTAAGACTATCCACTTTCACTTGTCTATGAACTGTACAGGCAACCCAGAAGTCCTTTACCGCGGACACGGCTATTCGAATAGATGATGTTAACCCTGCAGGGGTGTACTTCTTCACACACACTCTCGCCACTTACCGCCATGTACACGTCATGTATCTCGGCAACCTTCAAGCGGAAGCCTGGCGAGGGAGTCGGCCACGACATGACTAACCACACAAGTCTCTAGTCCAGGTTTATCGCCTATTCGGGTTCCATCCGCAAGGAGATCCGGCCGGGGTGTCGCTCACGGCCCCAAACGATGTGTGCAGGGTTCCCAAGCCCACCTCGACGGGTGGTTCTACGCTGGTACACCGTGCCACGGTGCCTAGTCTGTCCCAAGCCCACCTGCACGGGTGCCACTTGGTAGACTACTAACACTACCTACAAACACCGTAAACAAGTTGCAACTCCTGGGACAGAGATCAAGTTGATTAATAAGTCGAGAGGGCTTGGGCGCCGGAGCCCAATGTGTGGTAGTAACTGTTCATGGATCACAAACACGAACTCGCCATCGAGGACGGTCTCAATGAGACAACCCACCATGTACTCCTACATGGCCTCTCACCGCTACCTTTACCAAAACGTGTTCACAAACTTAGCTCTCAACAGTAGGACATGTTCATACACCTCCGATTCATCCCCGATGAATCAGACCTGACACAACTCTAAGCAATAGCAGGCATGACAAACAAGCATGAATGAGTAGGCACATCAGGGCTCAAACAACTCCTACTCATGCTAGTGGGTTTCATCTATTTACTGTGGCAATGACAGGTCATGCAGAGGAAAGGGGTTCAACTACCGCAGCATGTAACAGTTGAAACGTTGTTGTCCTAATGCAGTAAAGGAGAGCAGGAGCGAGAGAGTGGGATTGTATTGGAACGAACAAGGGGTTTTTGCTTGCCTGGCACTTCTGAAGATAATATAGTTCCTCATCGGTGTCATCGAACTCATCGTCGGTACGTCGTCTACTGAGAGGGGACAAATACCGGCAAACAAGGAAGAACACAATCAATGCAATGGACAATATGATGCATGATCATGACATGTCAAAATGCTGTGATTTGAGCTAATGCAACTAGCAACACAATTAAGTGTAGTTGGTTTGAACCCAAGGTTCAAATTCAAACTCCACATATGGTTATTTAAATGCCATTTAATTGATTTGACCTGATCAGCAGGTATAAGTTGTTCTAACATGCATGAAAGCTGTACAGATGGATAGATTGGATTTTTCTGATCATTTTTCATATATAAATTATCTCATTTGGAGCTACGGTTGATTTTATATGATTTTTAGAAGTTTAGGACAATTTCTGGAATTTCTGATTTATTTTAAAAGTAGAAATCAAATACTGCGTCAGCATTAGGTCGTGCTGACCTCAGCAGGTCAACAGGCGGGTCCAGGTCAAACCTGACCAGTGGGGTCCACTGGTCAGTGATTGGGGCTGGTTAGTGTCGATGACATGTGGGCCCAGTCAACAACCACGTCAGCTTGGTCAAAGCTGACGTGTGGGCCCACTGAGGTTAATTAAAACTAAACAGAAATTAAGCTATGTTTAATTAGACAGTGGGGCCTAGTTGTCAGTGTCTCTAAGCTTAATTAGTGGGGTTGTTAGTGGCTAAAGACGGGCCACGTCGACATCGCCGGAGTTCGGCCGGCGACGACCAAAACCGACGACGGAGACGCTGCGGGAAGGCGCTACAGGGGACGGTTTCGAGCACAGTTTGCAGCTACGGGTTGCTGGCAGTGCGGCGCATCCGGTGGTGGCTGCGTGGTGTGTTGTGGGTGTGTGTAGCAGCGGCGGCGACGAGCCGGGCGGCCGCCGGAGTTCGGAGGTGCTTCAAGACGGCGCTACGAGGCGCTGCAGGACAGGTGAGTGGGTGCGTTCGGCTCCTGGGGAATTGCTGAGCATGAGGGTGGGCTCGGACGCAAGTGGCGGCCGATAGAACGGCTACGACGACATGCGCGGTGGAGCCGAGCTTTCGGCCATGGCGGAGATGCATCCTGGAGGACGCAAACACGAGGAGAAAGAGAGAGGTTCGGATCAGGAGCTCACTGCGAGGTCGGAGAGAAGCTCGGCGGGCTCGGGGGCGTTCTATGTGCGGTGAATCGACGGCGGAGATCCACGGCGGCCGAGGCCGAAGACGATGATGGCGTTACTGCAGGGCTCCTAGCATCGTGTAGCTCGGTGGAGAAGGCCGAGAAAGATGCAGCGGAGCTTCTGGACTGCTCGAGGGGACGAGGGAGAGGCGATGGCCGCGGTGGTGTTCGTCGGTGGCGGTGATAGTGCTCGGTGGTTGCGTGCGAGAGAGCCAGAGGAGGAGAGGAGCTCGGGGAGAGAGTGAGAGGGCCTGGGGGGGGGGGGGTGGCCGTCTCCGTGGCGCTGGAAGGGCCTCGAGGGCGTGAGGCAGGCAGGGAGGAGGCCACGGCGATCGCGCATGTGTCGACACGCCTCTGCCAACTGGCAGAGGTGGAAGAAGACCAAGGCGCCCCTATTGGGCTGGACGGATTCTGCTGGGCCACCAGGTAAGTGGGCCTCATGTAAGCGCCAAGTAAGTGGCCAGGTGAGTTTCTGCTCTTTTTTAAATTAGTTTCTGTTTTCTATTTATTTTCTCTGTTTTGATTTAGTTTAGCACTAAATCATTTTTATATAATTC
Source organism: Aegilops longissima (assembly GCA_021605205.1). Taxonomy (NCBI): domain Eukaryota; kingdom Viridiplantae; phylum Streptophyta; class Magnoliopsida; order Poales; family Poaceae; genus Aegilops; species Aegilops longissima. The sequence goes on from CM038677.1 coordinate 325,548,858, forward strand.
TGAGAATATTTTTGGGCACTCTCTGAATTAATTCGGTGTCCCTCAACATTTCTCAGTATATTTGGAGCTGTCAAAATATTTATAGCAATTTTTTGGAGCCCCAATCAAATACAATATGTGTTGAGGTAAAATCCAAGATGGCTAGGAAAAATTTGCATCACCTCTAGTTGATGTTTCCGGCATTTCCAAAATCATGAACATTTTTCTAAGACCATTTTGGGTTCTTGGAATTTATTTTAGCTGAACCTATTTGATTTCTCTTAGGTGCTAGGGTTTGAGTCAATCCCCATTTCAACTTTCTGAGAAATTTAAACATAATGCACACATGAAGGGCTAGCCTAGAGCATACCAGAACTAGGGATGTGACAAAAACCACATCTAAACAGAAGGTAGATGGATTATTTATTCCTAAACAGAAACAAAAACAAAAACTAAAGATAAAATTGGGTTGCCTCCCAACAAGCGCTATCGTTTAACGGCCCTAGCTAGGCATAAAAGCAAGGATAGATCTAGGTATTGCCATCTTTGGTAGGCAATCCATAAGTGAGGCATCTACCTTCCTTAGAAATTTCTTTCTTTCTAGTAATTAGAAAATTTTTTAGGCAAAAGATCAAAAAATTCATTCGGGGCAAATAGTTCCTTAATGATAGCAAAAATATTGGGATGAATACTTATAGATTTAAGATCCGCGGTTTCCTTACTAGAGGATTCACCCTTATTCTTAGGAACATACATGAGCTTAGTAACTTTAGTAGATGGACTTGGAGTATTTTTTACGGAAGAAAAAGTGGTTCCCAACTTGGTAATAATACCCTCAAGTTTGTCAATTCTAGAGGAATCTTGATTTATTTTCTCATTAAGTATGGGTTCCTTCTCCTTAATATTTTTCAAAGTTACTCCTACCTTAGATCCATATTGGGTAATTTGATTGTGGATCTTTTTATCTAGATTTTCAATTAACTCGACGGTAGCAACTTTATTTTCAATAATTTCAAGTCTTTGCATTATATGCTCCAAAGTTAACATAGTTCCATTAACCAAAATAGGTGGTGAGCCAAATAAATCTATCATAGCATTATAAGAATCAAAAGTATGACTACCCAAGAAATTCCCTCAGGTAATGGTATTGAGGATATATCTATACCAAGGATTAGCACCTACATAAAAATTGTGGAGAAGAACAGAAGTAGATTGCTTCCTGGTAGATCTATTTTGAGCATTGCAAATTCTATACCAAGCGTCTTTTAGATTTTCTCCCTTCCTTTGCTTAAAATTTAGAACTTCATTCTCAGGAGACAACGAAGAAGATATAAGACTAGCCATAACGACAAGCAAGCGAGAAAAAGGCAAACGGAAAAGAGAGGGCGAATAAAACGGCAAGGGTGAAGTGGGGGAGAGGAAAATGAGAGGCAAATGGCAAATAATGTAATACGAGAGATAAGGGATTGTGATGGGTACTTGGTATGTTGACTTTTATGAGATCGCCCAAGCAACGGCGCCAGAAATCCTTCTTGCTACGTCTTGAGCTTGCGTTGGTTTTCCCCGAAGAGGAGAGGATGATGCAGCAGAGTAGCGTAAGTATTTCCCTCAGTTTTTGAGAACCAAGGTATCAATCCAGTAGGAGGCCACGTGCAATTCCCTCGTACCTACACAAAGCAAATAATTCCTCGCAACCAACGCGAATAGGGGTTGTCAATCCCTTGACGGTCACTTACGAGAGTGAGATCTGATAGAGATGATAGATAATATTTTTGGTTTTTTTTGTATAAAGATGCAAGGTAAAATAAAAGGCAAAGTAAAAAGCAAAACAATAATAAAGCATAGGAAGATAAATATGATGAGAATAGACCTGGGGGCCATAGATTTCACTAGTGGCTTCTCTAAAGAGCATAAGTATTTCACGGTGGGTGAACGAATTACTGTTGAGCAATTGACAGAATTGAGCATAGTTATGAGAGTATCTAGGTATGATCATGTATATAGGCATCACGTCCGAGACAAGTAGACCGACTCCTGCCTGCATCTACTACTATTACTCCACTCATCGACCGCTATCCAGCATGCATCTAGTGTATTAAGTTAATGAAAAGAGAGTAACACCTTAAGCAAGATGGCATGATGTAGAGTAATAAATTCATGCAATATGATAAATACCCCATCTTGTTATCCTCGATGGCAACAATACAATACGTGCCTTGCCGCCCCTACTGTCACTGGGAAAGGACACCGCAAGATTGAACCCAAAGCTAAGCACTTCTCCCATTGCAAGAACTACCAATCTAGTTGGCCAAACCAAATGGATAATTCGAAGAGACTTGCAAAGATAAATAATCATACATAAAAGAATTCAGAGAAGATTCAAATATTGCTCATAGATAATCTTGATCATAAACCCACAATTCATCGATCTCAAAAAACACACCGCAAAAACAAGATTACATCGAATAAATCTCCACGAGAGAGGGGGAGAACATTGTATTGAGATCCAAAAAGAGAGAATAAGCCATCTAGCTACTAACTATGGACCCGAAGGTCTGAGGTAAACTACTCACACTTCCGGAGAGGCTATGATGATGATGTAGAAGCCCTCCGTCGTGGATTCCCTTACGGGAGCTCTAACAGGCCCCAAGATGGGATCTCGTGGATACGAGAAAGTTGCGGCGGTGGAATTAGGTTTTGGCTCCGTGATCTCGATCTGTCGAGTGCGTACGAGGTATATATAGGAGGAAGGAGTGCGTCGGTGGAGCTTGGGGCCCACGAGGCGGGGCGCACCCTGAGGGCGCCCTCCACCCTCGTGGCCGCCTCCCTCCTTTCTTGATCGAGGGTGCAAGTCTCCTGGATCTTATCGATAAGAAAATCACGCACCGAAGGTTTCATTCCGTTTGGACTCCGTTTGATATTCCGTTTCTTCAAACACTTTGAAATAGGCAAAAACAAACAATTCAGGATGGGCCTCCGGTTAATAGGTTAGTCCCAAAGTAATATAAAAGTGGAAAATAAAGCCCAATATAGTCAAAAACAATAGATAATATAGCATGGAGCAATAAAAAATTATAGATACATTGGAGACGTATCAATGGCGTCCTCCCGCAATGCGCCTTCGATGTCACCACCTCCCTCGCGTAGCTGAGCCACTGGCCTGAGCACAGTAGGCACCGTTTAGCAGCGCTTCGCCGAGTGCGCATTATAAGGTTGATTTCTTTTCCAAAAATACTGTTGTCACAGCCCTAGAGTTTGATTGCAATTAGTTTCATAAGCATCCATGCATTATGTCTATATTTGTTTGAAACTTGAAATGGGGATGCTTAAACCCTAGCACCAAATGAATTCAACTAGGGTCAAAAAAAATCTTTTTCATTGAACTCAAAATGCCCTCTAAAAATGTTCAACATTTCTGGATTGAGGTGGAAGCATCTACCAAAAATGGTTTACATTTTTGCAGGACATATTTGGGCTTTGAATTAATTCAAACATATTTGAATTGGAGATATTTAAATGCCATATATATATTAGGTGCTCCAAAAATGTTGGAAGTTGTTATGGGTCACTGGAATAATTCAGACAGCACCCCTAATTATTTCCAGGATTTTATAAAATGGTTTAGTATTTTACTAAATCAAAACATAACAGAATAAATAGAAAACAAAAAAGAGAGGAGAAAGGAAACTAACCTGGCGCCCACCTAGCCTGGCCCAGCACGGCCCAGCCCAGCTAGCCGATGCCAGTCATCTCCCTCCTTTCGCCAGATGGACGAGAGTCGCGTACTCGACGCGCGCGTCCACGTGCCCGAGCCACCTCCTGCTTCTGCCGACGCCACGCGCCCCCTGACCTTTCTCTCACACCCAAAGCTCCTCCCCTCCTCCGGCTCCCTCCCCCTCTCTTCCCGAGTGCACCAGAGGGCACCGCCGTGCTCTGCCGCGGCCACCGGCCACCCCACGCCCTGCCGGCAAGCCCAGAAGCCCCGCCACTTCTTCCTCGACCTTCTCACCGAGCCGCGTGACGCTGAAGCCCCCGAACGACCTCACCGAGCTCGTCTTCAACCTCCCGACGCCGAGATCGCCATTGTTGTTTCGTCGCCGTCTTCGCCTTCCGAGCTCGCCGTTCGGTCCCCTGCACCCACAGTGAGCCACTGATCCTCCCCCCCTCTTCGTTTTCGCTTGCGTGCACCGTACGCACCGCCTTGAGCTCGCCCGCACGCATCGCCACCTATGCTCACCGCCGACGTGTCTCCGAACATCTACTGGTTCAGCCGTCCTGCCCAGCTCCCTCCCCGTGCTGCGTAGAGCATGTAGGTGCCCCACACGAGCCACCACGGCCGTCGCAACGACGACCCCGAGCCCACCCGAACTCTGGCCACCGCTTTCGAGCTCGCCGGCTTCATTTACAGCGTCCCCGTGTCCAACCACTTGCACCCTTGGATGCGGCAGCCCCCCAGCTCCACGTAGCACGTCTCCGCCGTCGATTTGGTCACCGGAGGACAAAATCCGAGGCCCTCCGCTGCGTCTGGCCTCGCCGGCATCGAGTCGCCCGCGGGTTGACTACTTTGACCACCGGTGGTTTAGCCCCGGTTGACCAGGGGATTTGACCTCCCCTGGGTGTATGACATGCGGGCCCCGCCCGGCTAATTAATCTAGTTTAGGTTTAAACTTAATTAGTTTAACCTAGGTAAGTGCTAATTAAACTAGGTTAGTTTAGTTAACCACTGACACCCGGGCCCCACCGGTCAGTTTGACCTGGACCGCCTCGTTGACCTGCTGACGTCACAGTGACGTAGTGCTGACGCAGTAACTCTTTTTCTGGATTTATTCTTATACAGGAAATTCCAGAAAATGCCCAAAACTTCTAAAATTCATAGAAATTCAACCATAACTCAAAATCAAACAAATTATATATGAAAAATGATCAGAAAAATCCAATCTATCCATCTGTACCATTTACATGCATGTTTGAACAACCTAAGGTTGGTCTATATGGAAATTTGCATATTTGGCATTTAAATAAGCACATATGGAGTTTGAATTTGATCCCTTGGTTCAAACCAACTTCATTTAATCTGGTTTCTAGTTGCATTAGCTCAAACCACAACATATTGCCATGTCATGATCATGCATCATATTGTTGCATTGTATTGATTGTATTCTTCCTTGTTTGCTGGTAATTGTCCCCTCTCAGTAGACGATGTTCCGACGATGAGTTCGATGACACCGATGAAGAACTATACTATCTTCAGAAGTGCCATGCAAGCAAAACCCCCTTGTTCATTCCGATACAATCCCACTCTCTCTCTTCTGCTCTCTTTTACTGCATTAGGACAACAATGATTCAATTGTTACATGCTGCGGTAGTAGAACTCCTTTCCTCTGCATGACCTGTCATTGCCATAGTAAATAGATGAAACCCACTAGCATGAGTAGGAGTTGTTTGAGCCCTGATGTGCCTAATCATTCATGCTTGTTTGTCATGCCTACTACTGCTTAGAGTTGAGTTGGGTTTGATTCATCGGGGATGAATTGCAATGGTGATGAACATGTCCTACTTTGTGTGAGCTAAGTGTGTACACGATTTGGTAAAGGTAGCGGTGAGAGACCATGTAGGAGTACATGGTGGGTTGTCTCATTGAAACCGTCCTCGGGAACTGAGTTCTGTGTTTGTGATCCATGAACAGCTACTACCACATGTTGGGCCCTGAAATATGACCCCGCTCGACTTATTAACCGTCATGTCCTCTGTCCAGGAGTTGCAACTAGTTTCTGGTGTTTGTAGGATATGTGTTGGAGGCCGTGCGTAGCACTGACCCTAGGGGTGGGCTATGATGTGGTAGATACACCGTGGCACGGTGTACCGGGTGCCCGTTTGGTGTCTCGGGAACCCTACACACATCGTTTGGGGCTGTGAGCAAAACTCCGGCTGGATCTCCTCACGGATGGAACCCGAATAGGTGATAAACCTGGACTAGAGACTTGTGTGGTTAGTCAGGTCGTGGTCTACACCCACGTTGGCTTTTGCTTGAAGTCTGCCGAGCACATGTCATGTGCAGACGCTAAGTGGTGGGAACATGTCTGAAGAAGTACACACCTGCAGCGTTATAATGATCTATTCGAATAGCCTTGTCCATGGTAAAGGACTTCTGGGTTGCCAATAACAGTTCATAGACAAGTGAAAGTGGATACTCTAAAATACGCAAGATAAGCGTGAGTGCTATGGATGGCGTTCTCGTAGGGAGACGGGAGCGGATCCATAGTGGTGTATTGATATGGTGGATGTGTGGACTCGTGTGCGCCACCTCAAAAGAGTTGCTTGCAGTCGTAGTTTAGGATAGCCACCGAGTCAAAGCTGGCTTGTTGCAGTTAAACTCCACCACCCCCTTTGTTGATACTGATGCATATGTAGCTAGATCTTATGTAAGTCTTGCTGGGTACATTTGTACTCACGTTTGCCTATTTTTTGTTTTGAGGAGAGACGTTAGTCTCGCTAGTAGTTTCGTGCGGACTTCGACGTTTTGCTTGATACCTTAGCTAGGATCTTGTGCCCTCGGTAGGATCTGGTAGATAGTCAGGCTTCTCAGCCTTTTTCATTTGTAGATGTCTGTACTCAGACAAGTTAAGCTTCCGCGTGTGTTTGACTTGTATGCTCTGAATGTTGGGTCATGAGACCCATGTTTGTAATATCTTGCTCCTCGGAGCCTATTGAATAAATACTTTGAGTCATAGAGTTTTGTTGTGATGCCATGTTGTATTTACACATATCGAGCATATTGTGTGTATGATTGAAATGCTTGGTATGTGTGGGATCCGACAATCTAGTTGTATATCCTTGGGAGCCTCTCTTATGGGGAAATGTAGTCTAGTGCTTCTATGAGCCATAGTAGTCCACTACAGCCCGGTTCTTCGGAGTCCTGCTAGCCCAGCACTACTGCTCCGGAACACTTGACTGGCCGGCATGTGTTTCACTTCGTTCCTATGTCTGTCCCTTCGGGGAAATGTCACGCGGTGACATCCAGAGTCCCGCCTAGCCTACTACAGCCCGGGTTCCCGGAGTCCTGTTAGCCCAGTGCTACAGCCTGGATTCACACGCTGCTGACTGACATGCTCGATGTTGATTCATGTATGCCTATCCCCGTAAGTTAGTGCCGCTTTGGGTTCACGACTAGCCATGTCGGCCCGGGTTCTTTGTCATATAGTTGCTAGCGACACTATCATATACGTGAGCCAAAAGGCACAAACGGTCCCGGCCATGGTAAGGCGACACCCGTGGGATTACCGTGCGTGAGGTCGCAAAGTGATATGAGGTGTTACAGGCTAGATCGGTGTGACTTAGGATTGGGTCCTGACAGTGTTGGTATCAGAGCCTGACTGACTATAGGATTACCAAGCCAAACTGGTCGGAGTTGTGTCTAGAAATGCTTTAGTTATATAAGGGAATTGATTGTGGAAGGGAACGTAAGGCTCTTTTTACTCCTTTACCTTATGCCCTTCTGATCTGAGTCATCCTCTTCCTTTCTACGAGGATTAAGAACTAGGCCTTCTCATCTATCTATCAGGATGACGAGTTACTATGATAGAGACTTATAGGATTGATGGATTTAAGCCCCAGTTCAGTTTGTACTACTTCCGTGTGTTCATAGTTGGTCTCGGAATCTTGATATTGTGCTTCTGAGTGGTTATGCCACCATTTTTGCAGGATGTCTCAAATCCTTTGAGCAATTACAGCCGTTATGCTGTCCGATTCATCCCAGATTTCTAAACCATCTGATGCATTTGCAAAATCCCTTCCTCCTGTTCCTGATGTCCTTTTGGGCCAGATTAAGCACACTAAACGGTCTGTTGAGGTACTGTACTGCCTCAACATATATGTTGCAGCTATTATTATGACCCTTGGTGTCTAGAGTATCACCTAGTAATCTAGTAATGTTTTGTGTTCCCAGTGTGATGATTCTGGCCACCATTCTCGAAAGCATCCCGTGATGCCATTTAGTTAGTAGGCATCCCATTCCTGGGTTCTTGAACCCGAGATTCACTCTACTCATTCATGTTGGTAGTGTTTGCTAGTTCCTTTAGGATATTAGTAACCTTTGTGATAGTCCTCGAGGTTCGTGGTATTTCCTTCTTCCAAATACCATGAAGTACTTATGGAAGAAGTACCTCGTTGAACTGAACGATCACAACCAGAGTGCGCTTAATGAGTTCTCGATTCTATATTGTGACTCTGCCAGTTCTACCTTTCTGCATGGGTTATCCGGAAGAAATATGTTGAACTCGTTCGGCATACTAATCTATGCATCCATAACTCAGAAAAACATATGTTCCTCTGAGTAGTCCCTCTTTAGTTGTATCCTGACCTCCGTCTATCAAGTGATAGTCAGGAATAGTTGTGCCATCGTGTTCATCAGTGTCTATTATTCTTGTGGTCCGTCGAGCCGTTCTATTTCAGAATGACTAGGAGAAACAAACTCCAGTACCTTGTCCATTTCGAGGATTGGGTCAAAGTAGTTGTATTCCGTAGATCAAATTGCCACCAGCCTTTGACCTATTCTACCTTGGGGTATTGCCATCTTTATGTCAGGATTGTCATGAGAATTGCACCACCTCTTTTGAATTCTTGATGTAGTGATACTTCTGGCCATCATCATTCGCTCCTCGGTTCCGTGTTGTTGCAACCGGAATACCGACAAGTGAACCGTGATGTGTGAAATCAATACTCCTAGCAACTAGTTGCTTGGTAGTAAATGGACAATATTCCCATTCTTAGCATGTTGGTTATTGAATCATCATTCTAAGATAGACTGTGCTACCTAGTCCTTATTTATGGTGCACTCTTCGATCAATGAGTTAGGATTATTCAATTCCTTGCTTATTTGATCATATCGTCTTGCTCTGAAAAGCTAGATTGTTCTCGAGCTTAGTAACATATCGGTGGTTCATGATGTTCCAAATATCTTCTCGGAAGTATTACCAGGTTGTCACCTGACCGCTATGTTGAGTTCGTGATCATGTTGGTTTTCCTCCAAACCACCCATTCTCCAAGAATCTGTGTTGGATACCCCTGAGCTAATTGGTTAAGACAAACCACAACTTGGAGAGTTGGAAGATAAAAGCTTGTCTGACTTAGTTCATGTTAAGGGATATCATTTTGTGTATGTGTTGAAGAAAGATGATATCTCCATCGATTGGTCCTCGTGATCAGTTGTTGGATCTATTGCCTTGTCAAAACTTTGACTTGAGTATGGGCTATCGTCAAGTCAAATCAGAACAAACGATGTTCGTAATGTTGTCTTACTCGTGGTTGATCCCTCGAGCATACACCATTACATCTTTTGGTCTGACCAATGCTATCACCGTGTTCACATGATGGTGGAAGTCCAGTGATATGGAAATTCCGATGAGTTGTTGTTGAGCCCATCAACAACATTTTGTCCCCCCCATGATTCATGTTGAACATTACACTAGTGTTGGAAACTTTATAAGCAATGCCCTCATGTCCCGTTCATGAAGCATATGTCCGCTTGAAAGATGTGACTTCGTCTAATTCATGTGCATCTGATGCGAGTTGCCGCCATGGATTCGAGAAAGCTTGTTTTTGCTTCCTTTGGAGTCATCCCAAGTTAGTCATGCATGTGCGAAGTATTCTATGGTTTGATAGGCTCACTACCTCCAGCTGTCGGCGTTCTGGGAACGGGGGTCCCCAGACTTGCCTCCTTGCGGCCCATAGTGTGGCTAAGCAGCGGGCCGTACGGCCCATCTTCAACAACAAGGCATCCAAGACCCTCGCGAGGGTCCAAGCCTCGCGAGGCAGACGACGCAAGACTTACTCTGGAGTGGCCTAGCCAGGCAGGCTCACGTGGAGCGGAGATATCAAGGCGGAGCAAACTTCACGAGGCACTCGTGACGTGAGCCATGACGAATGGCGCCAGGCGGGTGCCAGGTGGGCGCCAGTGCACAACATCCCCATTTCCTCTTTGATGCTAAGGAGGCAAGCGCAGACGAAGAGTACCGGGGCATCAGACGAGACCAAGACCAGGAGGACGACCAGGCGAAGGTCATCGTGGAGCCCAAGACGGCGTTATCCCAGGGCTTTTCGCAGGCGAAGACCATTTTTGTCAGGATAGCTTGTACTAGCTGTCCCTCTTAAAATTTGTCCGCCGTTGTTGGCTCCCTTTCCGCTCGACATTTGGGAAGAGGACCAGGGCTGCTCTAAATAGGCTTAGCCACCACAGTAGTGAACAACGACTAGAACTGATCGAGAAGCCAACACTCGCACAAGAACACCTCGACCTCAGGAGGTTGTTCTTCCCATGTATTGTTCTTCACTAGCCCAAGAGGCAATCCACCACCGCCACACTGGAGTAGGGTATTACACCACAACGGTGGCCCGAACCAGTATAAACCCAGTGTCTCTTTTTGTGTTGTGAGTTCGTCGAGTTCGTCTGCAAGATCTTAGCGAGCTCGAGCATGGACCGGTAGGACGGAAAGACTTCGCGGGCACCCCAGTGTTCGAACCTCAAGGGTTTGCCGGAACCCCACATCCGACATTTGGCGCGCCAGGTAGGGGTACGGCAGAGCTTCTTTTCGCCAATCTGCGCCACGCTCCTCCATGCCTCGCTCTCGTGGCAGGCGCGCCGCCATCCCCCTCTGTGACCGACACCAGAAGCAGGGAGTCTAGGTACCGGGCCCTAGCTCCCGCCCTGCGGCGAGTGCAGTGGCCGACCAAGTTCAAGCCAGAGATGCCGCCGCGTTACGACGGCGCGGCAGATCCGGCGCCGTTCCTGCTGGCATATGAGGAGGCCGTCCTTGAAGCCGGGGGCGACGACAAGATCATGGCCAATTGGTTCCCCATGGCCCTCGCCGGCGAGCCACGCGTCTGGCTGCTCAACCTCCTAGGATCCACGGTGGCGTCCTGGGAAGAACTCCGCAACCTCTTCGCCGCGCGCTACGCGGCGCCGGCACATCACGCAGTTGCCGCGCTGCTGGGTGGCTCCCAAACGCCACCTTCAGATCGCCACGTCAAGCCTTTCCTCCGTCAGATTGGAGCAGCCTCCAAGCGCCCGGGGGCTCCGCCGGGTTGGGCTTCGCTAGAGGCCGACCTCACCTTCGACGCGGAAGACCACCCTGGCTCCACCGCCGGCTCCAGCATACTCCCATTCCTCTGTACGCCTACCATCTGCAACGTGGCCGTCACCAAGACCCTCATCGATGGCGGTGCCGGCCTCAACTTGCTCTCCGTGGAAGCCTTCAGTCTCCTCCACGTTCCGCCCGAGAGGCTCAACCTCAGCAAGACTTTTTCGGGAGTAGGCGGCGGAGCTGCCCACTCTCTGGGGCAGATCCGCCTCCCCGTCACCTTCGGCACACGCGACAACTACCGCACTGAGCTGGTGGACTTCGACATCGCCCGCATCTATCTCCCGTACAATGCCATACTCGGGTACCCGGCTCTTGCTCAGTTCATGGCGGCGACTCACCCGGCCCACAACCTCATGAAGATGCCAGGGAGCAAGGGCGTCCTCACCATCAAGGGGGACAATAAGGAGGCAGTGATGGCGCTCAGGCTCGCCTTCAAGGCCGCGGCAGCGGTGCAGCCGGCCGGCGCCAGTACGCCCAAGGCCAAGGAGACCACGCCCGCCAAGAAGAAGTAGTTGTTCACCCAAGACAAGGCGGAGACCAAGCAGGTGCCGGTTGACGAGAACGGGTCTTCAGGAGCCACCTTTACCGTAGGAACCAGTCTCGACCCAGGACAAGAAGAAGCCTTGGTCAGGTTTTTGCGCGCGAACAAGGAGATATTCGCATGGGAGCCCAATTAGCTGGTAGGGGTCCCGAGAGAGGTGATCCAGCATCATCTAAGGGTGTGCCCCAACATGCGCACTGTGAAGCAGCGGGCGAGACGGCAGTCCGTCGAGAAGCAGGCCTTCATCGTCCAAGAGACACAATAGCTAGAGGCGGTTAGCACCATTCGAGAAGTTCGATACCCTGATTGGCTGGCGAACCCTGTCGTGGTGCCGAAGAAAGGTGGGAAGGAACGGATGTGCGTCGACTTCACCAAACTCAACAAAGCCTGCCCCAAGATCCGTTCCCCATTCCGCGCATCGATCAGATCGTCGACTCCACCACCGAGTGCGATTTTCTATGTTTCCTGGATGCGTTCTCTGGATACCATCAGATCAAGATGGCGGTGGAGGATGTGGAGAAGACGGCCTTCTTGACACCATGTTGGGTGTATTGCTACACCTGCATGCCTTTCGGCCTCCGCAACGCAGGCTCAACCTTTCAGTGGCTAATGCACATCGCATTAGGGTGGCATCTCGGGAGGAATACAGAGGCCTACGTCGACGACATAGTAGTCAAATATCATGAGGCGAGGACATTGATTCAAGACTTGGAGGAGACCTTTCAAAGCTTGCGCCGAGTGAACCTGAGGCTTAACCCAGAGAAGTGCGTGTTCGGTGTCCCCTCCGGCAAGCTACTAGGGTTCCTCGTATCCCACAGAGGGATCGAGGCGAAGACATGAGCCCACCACAGATCCTCAAGGAGATGCAGAAGCTAGCAGGGCGGGTGACCGCGTTAGGGCGTTTCATCTCCAAGCTAGGCAAGCGCGCCTTACCCTTCTTTAAGCTCATGAAGAAGAAGGGCCCCGTCGAGTGGACCTCGGAGGCCGACCGGGCCTTCCAAGAACTCAAGAAATACCTCACCAGCCCCCCGGTGATGGTGGCGCCACGGCCTCTCGAGCCTCTGGTACTCTGCCTTGCCGCCACCCCGTACTCCGCCAGCGCGGCGCTGGTGGCGGTCCGGGAGGAGCGCCAAGAGAAGGGAGTCCTGCGCCAAGCCAGAGTTGATGCAGCGTAGAGCCAAGAAGGCACACCAGAGCCATCAGCGGCGGAAGACCAAGCTCGGTAGGGCAACATCGGGAAAGCTCCTGAGGACGACCGAGTCTCAGGAAGTCCTCCGCCCCAGGATACGCCACAATCTCCACAAGACCCGAACCTCAACAGTGTGCCAGCCCTCATCGAGCACCCGGTGTACTACATCAGCACCGTACTACGGGATGCAAGGGCACGCTACCCCATACTGCAAAAGCTCCTGCTCGCACTCTTGGTGGCCTCGTGCAAGCTGTGACACTACTTCGAGGGCCATCCCATCAAGGTCGTCTCATCTTACCCATTAGAGAGGGTACTCAGGAGCCCGAACTCGGCCGGAAGGGTTGCTGAATGGAACATTGAGCTGCAAGCATTCCAGCTGGAGTTCAGCACCACCAGGGTCATCAAGGGAGCCGTGCTCGCTGATTTTGTGGCAGAATGGACCGATGCCCCGGCCTTTGAGGAAGGAGAAGACCGGTACACCTCCCCAGGGAGTGAGGCACCATACGGCTGGGTCATGTATGTCGATAGTGCCTTCGCGCACCAGGGCGTGGGGGCTGGAGCGGTGCTCATCTCGCCCACTAAGGACAAGCTTTACTACGCCTGACAACTCTGCTTCCAGCACGACGAGAAGGTCTCCAACAATATCGCAGAATACGAGGGCCTCATAGCTTGCCTGAAGGCCGCGACAGCTTTGGGGGTGAGGCGCCTTACCATCAAGGGCGACTCGCAGCTCCTCGTCAACTTCTCCAACAAGGTGTACGAGCTGAAAGACGAGCACATGGAGGCCTACCTTGCGGAGGTGCGTAAGATGGAAAAGTAGTTCTCGGGCCTGGAGCTGCAGCATGTGCCCAAGGGCACCAACAGGGAAGCCGACGACATCGCCAAGAGAGCCTCCAAGCGGCAACCGCAAGGACCCGGCGTCTTCGAAGAACGACTCTTCAAGCGGTCAGCTACGCCTCCTCTTTCGAGCACAATTCAGCCTCGGGAGGAGCTCCCACAGCCCCCGGCCACGGGAGCCCCATCTCGTGGCCCAACCTCAGGAGCTCGGCTACTCCTGGCGCTCGAGCCCCAGGAGGAGTGCTGGACCAAGGAATTCAAGGAGTACCTGATGCACGGGACGTTGCCGGAGAAGGAAGAAGACGGGGAGTGCGTGGCCCGACAGGCCATGACATACTGCATTCAAGACGGCGAGTTGTACAGGAAACGGCCGAACGACATCACGCTGTGCTGCATCTCTAGCAATCAAGGAAGGGAGCTGCTGATTGACATACACGGTGGGGACTGCCGACATCACTCATCGTCACGGACCCTCATTGGCAAGGTGTTCCGCAGCGGATTTTATCGGCCAACAACGCTCAACGATGCAGCCGAGCTGGTGAATTCTTGTGAAGCTTGCCAATTCCACGCCAAGCAGATCCATCAGCCTGCGAAGGGCCTCCAAACCATTCCGCTCACATGGCCATTCGCGATCTGGGGGCTGGACATCTTGGGCCCGTTCCCAAGAGCGCCAGGGGGCTACCGCTACCTCTATGTCGCCATCGACAAGTTCACCAAGTGGGCGGAAGTGGAAGCCGTCCGTACCATTCCGGCCGGCTCTGCTGTCAAGTTCATCAAGGGCCTCATGAGCCGCTTCGGGATTCCCAATCGCATCATCACTGATAACGGCTCGCAGTTTACTAGTAACCTATTCAAAACCTATTGTGGTAACCTTGGAACGCAGATTTGCTACGCTTCAGTGGCCCACCCCAGGAGCAATTGTCAAGCCGAACGCGCCAACGCTAAGGTCCTGAGGGGCCTCAAGACCAGGTCCTTCAAGAAGAAGCTGGAGGCTTGCGGCAGGGGCTGGCACGACAAACTCCAGTCCGTGTTGTGGTCCATTTGTACCACTGCCAGCAAGCCAACAGGCGAGACTCCATTCTTCCTCGTCTATGGAGCTGAAGCAGTCCTCCCTCACGAGGTTAAGCATCGCTCCGCGCGGGTCCTGGAGTTCGACAAAGCACAGCAGGATGCCACGCGGGGGATGGATCTCGTGCTGGGGAAGGAGCGCCATCGCGAAGCGGCATTGAGGGCGGCATGGTACCAACAAGCTCTGCGGCGGTACCATTGCCGCAACATCCGCTCCAGACCGCTCGAGGTAGGCGACCTCGTCCTAAGGCGGGTCCTCTCCAGGGAAGGGCTGCACAAGCTTTCGCCCATGTGGGAGGGCCCATTCAGGGTCGTTCATGTCTCCAGGCCGGGTGCAGCGCGCCTGGAGACGCAGGATGGGACACCCATCCAGAATGCCTGGAACATCCAACACCTCCGGAAGTTTTATCCATGAAGCAAGGCCCAGAGCCTGAGAAGCAAGCCCTAGAGCCTGAGAAGCATGGCCCAGAGCCTGAGAAGAAAGGCCCAGAGCCTGTGAAGAAGGCCCGGTGCCTGTGAAGAATCGCCGCCCGTGACACTCTCACGTAATAATGAGTTGGGGCTGTCCACGCCCCGGAGTCTCAGGAGCGCCGGCCTCAGGCCCTGGGGCTCCCTCCCACGCCTAGTGGACATCACTTAGCTCCACGCTGGTGAGAAGACTTGAAGACTAGATTAGGCGCCGGACGCGGCTTTTCATTTGCTTTCCGAAGTTGGCTTGCTTTTCCTTAATCAGAGTTGCTCTTGGTGCTCGTTCCTAATTTGGTTCCCAGCCTTTTACCGCTTCTTTTTGTTTCGGCTTCGGTTTGCTCTTATCCTCTCTCTCGCATGTCTCGCGAGGGGGCTAGGCAGGTGCCCTCGCGAGCGTTTCTCTTCTCGTTGCCTTTTCACGAGCCACCCTCATTCGAGCCTGGAAGCTGGCACACCTTGGGTACCGCGATACAAAGCGCCCAGTCAAGGCCTGGGTGGACGGCAGGTCTTTGGTACACCCCCTAATGTATTTTTTGTAGTTTCCGAGCAACGCGGACACCACGCGAGGGAAAGGGTTTCCTAAACGAGCCAGGTTAAGTTATCTCTGCACAAAATAGCAGTACGGCATGAGAAACGACTTGCACAATGCATTAACCAAAGAACCGCAGTTCAATACACGCCCCTCTGGGCCCATACTGGATTTCATTTTCAGATGCAGGAAAGAAAGAAAAAGCTAAGCAAAGTAACGTTGCAGCAGTCCGCGAAGGCAGGCCCTTGGCGACGCCCCAAGCCTAGCCGGACCCCACCTCGTGCTTCATGGAGGCGCGACGGCGAGATGACCCGCTGCCTCCTTCGAAGCAGGTGTGGCGACGTGGCAGCTGATCATAGCCACCGCTGCTGGAGCTGTCACCGGAGAAAGAGCCGCCGTAGCTGGAGGAGACGCAACCGCCGCCGAAGGCAGGCTCGCCCTCGTCCTCATCGCGACCGTCACCAAGGCCAAGCACCTCCTCGCCATCGTTCTCCTCGGGGCAGCACCAGGCGCGGCGACCATCCTCCCCGAACACCCTCACATAGAGGGTGCATCGCCTGCCCAGGCCGCACATGGGCGAACATCTGCCAACCACGGGCCAGTGCTATGTTGCCCGCGGCGAAAGTCTCGACCGTGACCCAAGAGGCACTGCAGCAGCAGCCGTCCTCCTGCAGCCAGAGGCCGGCAGTTCGCCGGCGAAGAAGCGCGGAAGTTGGAGCCAGTTTCCGGCTGGGCTCTCTGACCAGACAACGAACTCCGGCGACACCTCAGCAAAATGGAAGTGCGGGCGGGGAGGCCGCGCCACCATCGCGCGCCTCCCCTCATCGGCTGGACCACCATGGATGGGACGATCCCCGCCGCGTGCCATGGCGCCACCTTGACGGTGGACCACGGCGGGGGTCGCGGCGTGCTTGCACGGAAGGCGACGGCCGCACTTGGGCCCCGGGGAGCCAGGTCCCTCGCGAGGGGCCTTCCCTTTCTCGGCGGCAGAGAACTTCTTTCGCAGCGCCATCGATGCCACTGTCACAGCAGTGGAGCGAGGAGGACGAAGCAAGCAAGAAAGGAGAAGATGGGCAACGGGGGCTCCGCCTCCCTCCCCATTTATAGTGAGAGAAGGCCAACCAGCGTCTCCCACGATCGCAGGTAATGACGGTTTTCCTTGCATGTCGCAGGGACTCATAAATCATGCAGTTGCTGAGGCAGCGTGGGGAAGGGGAGACGCCCATGTCCAATCAACAGCCACACATCGACCGAGGCCGCAGGCTTTTGGGGTCCGCGGCGCTCCGATCTTGACCCTTGGCTTCGCCGCGAGTGCGCCTTGGGCCCTGGGGCTACTGTCGGCGTTCTGGGAACGGGGGTCCCCAGACTTGCCTGCCTGCGGCCCATAGCGTGGCTAAGCAGCGGGCCATACGGCCCATCTTCAACAACAAGGCATCCAAGACCCTCGCGAGGGTCCAAGCCTCGCGAGGCAGACGACGGAATACTTCCCCTGGAGTGGCCTAGCCAGGCAAGCTCACGAGGAGCGGAGATATCAAGGCGGGGCAAACCTCACGAGGAACTCGTCGGGTGAGCCATGACGAACGGCGCCAGGCGGATGCCAGGCGGGCGCCAGTGCGCACAGCGTCCCCATTTCCTCTTTGGTGCTAAGGAGGCAAGCGAACACGAAGAGTACCGGGGCATCAGGAAAAGGTTGCCATATTGGTGCAACGAGACCAAGACCAGGAGGACGACCAGGCGGAGGTCATCGTGGAGCCCAATACAGCGTCATCCCACAGCTTTTTGCAGGCGAAGACCGCTTTTGTCAGGATAGCTTGTACTAGCTGTCCCCCTTCAAATTTGTCAGCCGTTGTTGGATCCCTTCCCGCTCGACATTTGGGAAGAGGACCAGGGCCTCTATAAATAGCTTAGCCACCACAGTTGTGAACAAAAACTAGAACTGATCGAGAAGCCAACACTCGCACAAGAACACCTCGACCTCAGGAGGTTGTTCTTCCCTTGTATTGTTCTTCACCAGCCCAAGAGGCAATCCACCACCGCCACACTGGAGTAGGGTATTACACCACAATGGTGGCCCGAACCAGTATAAACCCAGTGTGTCTTTCTGTGTTGTGAGTTCGTCGAGTTCATCCGCAAGATCTTAGTGAGCTCGAGCGTGGATCGGTAGGAGGGAAAGACTTCGCGCGCACCCCAGTGTTCGAACCTTAAGGGTTTGTCGAAACCCCACAACCGACACCAGCCCATATGTGTCCCTAGCACACCAAGCCACTAATTGATTTGTTCAAGGAGAAGAAGTTTCTTCTTAAGAGCAAGACTTATACAAGGACTTCGATATCCTCGATGATGGTTCCCCACCTGAACTCGGTAGTGTTTTGTTGTAAGACTTCTACGTGATCATGCTTGTCTTGGACATCATGTTCACATGTATGTAGCACAATCAACTCATGTTTTGGAGCTTGCTATCGTAGTTCATTTCCCGAGAATCTCGCAACGTCATCTCGTCGGTTTGTGTTGCAAATTTTCTTTTCCAGAAATGTTGTCTGAAATATCCTGTTACCAACCAGATCTGAATCTCAGGCAGATATGATGGTTGGAACTTTTCCAGGATCTATGGTGTAGGTCCCGACAGGGTTGATGTTCTGGCCGACACACCTAGCCGGAAGATCTGTCATTGTAGTATCTTTGACCCTCTTTCCATGAGGATTTAGTGCGACTTATTCTAGAAGTTGTTCCCTAGGGATCCTTGTGCTCCCAGTTTCTTCGATGATTCTATAACCATTGCGTTGGAAACACTCTCGACTGTTGAGTTTTTCCCAAGTTACCAGAATCATTCCCAACATTTGTATTTTGTTCCCAGCTTGCACCTCAGTAATTTTTGTCTAGGATCATTTTCAAAAGTGGACTTACCATGGGTCCCATCGATCTCTGATGATAAGCAAATCATCCATTACGTCGTCTTCAACAAGGCAGTCCACATCATCCATTCTAGTCGGAGTATGTCATTCTTTTGAACTCCTTCGAATGATCGAATGTGATTGGCTTAGGTTGGTATAAAGAGTTTCAATGATATTTGTATCAAAAGTAATTCTTTTTGCCACTTAAGGGAATAACTCTATGAGCCACCTTCCCTAAGGTGCCCTATTGTGGAATCATGGCAGCTAACTCCTCGCTACATCATGGTCGAGCGTGGAATTGTTTCCTACCAAGTTGAGCCATCGCCATTGTTTCCTTTCACCCCTGATGTGTGTCTTGCATCTCGGCTCAAGAGACGTTCTTTCGTCTCATTCCATGAGTTGATCGTGTATCGCTTGATCTTCGCGAAGGTCGAATTCTGTCGAGTTCCTCTCTTCCGTCATCATAGTTGGATGAAGATCTCGAAAGCAAGGACGTCAAGATCAATTTGAAGGAATGAATCAACATCTTCGAGAAAGGAGTTTCGATCAAGAAGATCGTGTTAGCTTTGTGTTCCCTCTGTCTTCTTACCTCACGTCTTGAATCTCGGGACGAGATTCTTGTTTGGTGGGGGTGAGTTGTCACAGCCCTAGAGTTTGATTGCAATTAGTTTCATAAGCATCCATGCATTATGTCTACATTTGTTTGAAACTTGAAATGGGGATGCTTAAACCCTAGCACCAAATGAATTCAGCTAGGGTCAAAATAAAATCTTTTTCATTGAACTCAAAATGCCCTCTAAAAATGTTCAACATTTCTGGATTGAGGTGGAAGCATCTATCAAAAATGGTTTACATTTTTGCAGGACATATTTGGGCTTTGAATTAATTCAAACATATTTGAATTGGAGCTATTTAAATGCTATATATATTTTAGGTGCTCCAAAAATGTCGCAAGTTGTTTATGGGTCACTGGAATAATTCAGACAGCACCCCTAATTATTTTCAGGATTTTATAAAATGGTTTAGTATTTTACTAAATCAAAACAAAACAGAATAAATAGAAAACAGAAAAGAGAGGAGAAAGGAAACTAACCTGGCGCCCACCTGGATTGGCCCAGCACGGCCCAGCCCAGCTGGCCGATGCCAGTCATCTCCCTCCTCTCGCCAGAAGGACGGAAGTCGCGTGCTCGACGCGCGCGTCCATGCGCCCAAGCCACCTCCTGCTTCTGCCGACGCCCCGGACGGCTCCAGACGATGCCACGCGCCCCCTGACCTCTCTGTCACACCCACAGCTCCTCCCCTCCTCTGGCTCCCTCCCCGTCTCTTCCCGAGCGCACCAGAGGGCGCCGCTGTGCTCTGCCGCAGCCACCGGCCTCCCCACGCCCCGCTGATGCGCCCAGAAGCCCTGCCACTTCTTCCTTGACCTTCTCACCGAGCCGTGCGACGCCTGAAGCCCCCGAACGACCTCACCGAGCTCGTCTTCAACCTCCCGACGCCGAGATCGCCATCGCTGTTTCGCCGCCGTCTCCGCCTCCCCGAGCTTGCCGTTCGCTCCCCTGCACCCGTAGTGAGCCACTGATCCTCCCCCCCTCTCCGTTTTTGCTTGCGTGCACCGTACGCACCGCCTTGAGCTCGCCCGCACGCATCACCGCATGTGCTCGCCGCCGACGAGTCTCCAGACATCTACTGGTACGGCCGTCCTGACCAACTCCCTCCCCGCGCCGCGTAGACCACATAGGTGCCCCGCACGAGCCACCACGGCCGTCGCAACGACGACCCCGAGCCACCCGAACTCCAGCCGCCGCTGTCGAGCTCGCCGGCGTCGTTTACGGCGTCCCCGTGTCCAACCACTTGCATCCTTGGATGCGGCAGTCCCCTAGCTCCACGTAGCACGTCTCCGCCGTTGGTTTGGTCACCGGAGGACCAAATCAGAGGCCCTCCGCCGCGTTTGGCCTCACCGGCGTCGAGTCGCCGGCGGGTTGACTGCTTTGACCGCCGGTGGTTTAGCCCCGGTTGACCAGGGGATTTGACCTCGCCTGGGTCTATGACATGTGGGCCCCGCCCGGCTAATTAATCTAGTTTAGGTTTAAACTTAATTAGTTTAACCTAGGTTAGTGCTAATTAAACTAGGTTAGTTTAGTTAGCCACTGACACGTGGGCCCCACCGGTCAGTTTGACCTGGACCGCCCCGTTGACCTGCTGACGTCATAGTGACGTAGTACGGACGCAGTAACTCTTTTCTGGATTTATTCTTATATAGGAAATTCCAGAAAATGCCCAAAACTTCTAAACTTCATATAAATTCAACCATAACTCCTAATCAAACAAATTATATATGAAAAATGATCAGAAAAATCCAATATATCCATCTGTACCATTTACATGCATGTTTGAGCAACCTAAGGTTGCTGCATATGGCAATTTGCTTATTTGGCATTTAAATAAGCACATATGGAGTTTGAATTTGAACCCTTGGTTCAAACCAACTTCATTTAATCTGGTTTCTAGTTGCATTAGCTCAAACCACAACATATTGCCATGTCATGATCATGCATCATATTGTTGCATTGCATTGATTGTATTCCTCCTTGTTTGCCGGTAATTGTCCCCTCTCAGTAGACGATGTTGCGACGATGAGTTCGATGGCATCGATGAGGAACTATACTATCTTCAGAAGTGCCAGGCAAGCAAAACCCCCTTGTTCATTCCGATACAATCCCACTCTCTCGCCTCTGCTCTCTTTTACTGCATTAGGACAACAACGATTCAATTGTTACATGCTGCAGTAGAAGAACTCTCTCGCCTCTCCTCTACATGACCTGTCATTGCCACAGTAAATATATGAAACCCACTAGCTTGTGTAGGAGTCTTTTGAGCCCTGATGTGCCTACTCATTCATGCATGTTTGTCATGCCTGTTACTGCTTAGAGTTGAGTCGGGTCTGATTCATCAGGGATGAATTGGAATGGTGATGAACATGTCCTACTTTGTGTGAGCTAAGTGTGTGAACACGATTTGGTAAAGGTAGCGGTGAGAGGCCATGTAGGAGTACATGGTGGGTTGTCTCATTGAAACCGTCCTCAGGAACTGAGTTATATGTTTGTGATAAATGAACAGCTACTACCAACCTTTGGGCCCTGAAATATGACCCTGCTCGACTTATTAACCGCCTTGTCCTCTGTCCAGGAGTTGCAACTAGTTTCTGGTGTTTGTAGGATATGTGTTGGAGGCCGTGCGTAGTGCTGACCCTAGGGGTGGGCTATGATGCGGTAGATACACCATGGCACGGTGTACCGGGCGCCCGTTTGGTGTCTCGGGAACCCTGCACACATCGTTTGGGGCTGTGAGCGAAACTCCGGCCGGATCTCCTCGCGGATGGAAACCGCATATGCGATAAACCTGGACTAGAGACTTGTGTGGTTAGTCAGGTCGTGGTCTACACCCATGTCGGCTTTCGCTTGAAGTCTGCTGAGCACATGTCGTGTGCAGACGCTAAGTGGTGGAAACATGTGTGAAGAAGTACACCCCTGTAGGGTTACAATGATCTATTCGAATAGTCGTGTCCACAGTAAAGGACTTCTGGGTTGCCAATAACAGTTCATAGACAAGTGAAAGTGGATACTCTAAAATGCGCAAGATAAGCCTGAGTGCTATGCGTGGCGTTCTCGTAGGGAGACGGTAGCGGATCCATAGTGGTGTATTTATATGGTGGATATGTGGACTCGTGTGCGCCACCTCAAAAGAGTTGCTTGCAGTCGTAGTTCAGGATAGCCACCGAGTCAAAGCTGGCTTGCTGCAGTTAAACTCCACCACCCCCTTTGTTGATACTGATGCATATGTAGCTAGATCTGATGTAAGTCTTGCTGGGTACATTTGTACTCACGTTTGCCTATTTTATGTTTTGCAGAGAGACGTCAGTCTCGCTAGTAGTTTCGTGTGGACTTCGATGTTTAGTTTGATACCTCAGCTACGATATTTTGCCCTCGGCAGGATCTGGTAGATAGTTAGGCTTCTCAGCCTTTTTCATTTGTAGATGTCTGTACTCAGACAAGTTAAGCTTCCGCGTGTGTTAGACTTGTATGCTCTGAATGTTGGGTCATGAGACCCATGTTTGTAATATCTCGCTCCTCGGAGCCTATCGAATAAATACTTTGAGTCGTAGAGTTTTGTTGTGATGCCATTTTGTATTTACACATATCGAGCATATTGTGTGTATGATTGAAATGCTTGGTATGTGTGGGATCCGACAATCTAGTTGTTTATCTTTGGCAGCCTCTCTTATGGGGAAATGTAGTCTAGTGCTTCCATGAGCCATAGTAGTCCGCTACAACCCGGTTCACCGGAGTCCTGCTAGCCCAGCACTACTGCTCCGGATCACTTGATTGGCCGACATGTGTTTCACTTCGTTCCTGTGTCTGTCCCTTTGGGGAAATGTCACGTGGTGACATCCAGAGTCCTGCCTAGCCTGCTATAGCCCGGGTTCCCAGAGTCCTGTTAGCCCAGTGCTACAGCCCGGATTCACGTGCTACTGACCGACATGCTCGATGTTGATTCATGTATGCATGTCCCCGTAAGTTAGTGCCGCTTTGGGTTCACGACTAGCCATGTTGGGTCGGGTTCTCTGTCATATAGATGCTAGCGACACTATCATATACGTGAGACAAAAGGCGCAAACGGTCCCGGCCATGGTAAGGAGACACCCGTGGGATTACCATGCGTGAGGCCGCAAAGTGATATGAGGTGTTACAGGCTAGATCGGTGTGACTTAGGATTGGGTCCTGGCAGTTGTAAAATCCCTAAACAATTCAAATGGACTCCAAATGTGATGATTCAAATTTCTAGTAGTTCATGAAGTCATTATATACCACATGGTGCAATTTTCACATTTTTCCAGAAAGTTTTTCTTCACAAATATTTACCAAATCCCATTTTACCATTTCTATGACAAACTTTAGAAAATCACAGAGAGCTCAGAATTGAGCCAAATGCCTTGATTCAAATTCGTGTGTACTTCTAGGGTTGTACCTTAGTTTCTGAACATTTTTTCCAATACCTTCTGTGCCACATAAAATATTGGCCCATTGCTTCATGTATAGCCAACTTTGCAAATTCCTAGGAAATTCAGTTCAACTCCAAATCCAGTGAAACCAACTCCTAGATGCTTCTAAAGTCAAGCTTTGTTAAATGGGTGCCTTTTCTCTTTTTTTCAAAATAATTCTTCTATACACTTCTTCCAAACCCATTACTCTCTTGATTCCATCATATTGGAATGTTCAAAAATATCCATTCATCCAGTCCCAATGAAACCACTTTGGTCATTTTTCATATGACCAAAGGTATCCTAGAAAAGTTCAATTCACATTATTAGAGCACTTCTATTTTTGCCTTGTTGTGTTGCTTATTGTGATTGTTTCTGACGTTAGTTGACGAAGTAGACGGATTACTTGGAGATGGACCAGAAGGATTGAAGACCTTATAGAGCCCGGCAA
Source organism: Aegilops longissima (assembly GCA_021605205.1). Lineage (NCBI taxonomy): Eukaryota > Viridiplantae > Streptophyta > Magnoliopsida > Poales > Poaceae > Aegilops > Aegilops longissima. Next base: position 325,572,987 of record CM038677.1, read on the forward strand.
GCAGCCCCTTGACCATGTCTATGAACCCTTTTTTTGTGGATGTCATATAGCACTTTATAAACATTGCATCAAAATCATGATGAGGTGGTAACCACTTTGGTGGGATTGCCTTTGTTACTTCCTTGTTGATACTTGCATTGTGCATGACCCTACCTTCCTTTGAGGGTTATGAGGGTGGAAGTTGATAGGATGCTAAAGTAGTTGCTACGCAAATGGGACGGGTATATGCATGGTATGGAGACAAAACTATTTTTAAATACTTTTTCGAAAACCCCGTTGGGTGCCACTAATGCCCGAGGGAGATGTTGAGCTAGGTAACCACTTGATAAAGAAGTGTTGTACAAAGGCAAGTGAGTGTGTTGTTTTTGAAAATGGATTGGTTTAAGTTGCGACCGTTACTCCAACTTGACATGCGCAACCACTATACCCTCATATGGGAAAGGGCATTATTTATTACCTAGTTCGTGCTAGCATGGATGCCCGCATTACTAGTGACGGGAGTGGTGTGGTCACTCTCGGGACGGGGTTGTGCTTGGATAGACGGCCATGATTGTTTTTACAGGGCACCGGACACACCGTTGGTACCCCCTTTCTTGTGTTATGTGATGAATATGTTATTATGTGACAATGTTTGGCATGGGGGCTGTTACCAATCGAGCGGTCTCTACGTTAGTTACGGCTAGGGAAAGGTAGTGATCGGGTGCTTACCCCGGGTACTTGAGCTACCGCGGGTCATGGATGACACCGAAGTTCCCCGGATCTTGTTGGTAAAGTGTGCAACCTCTACAGAGTGCCAAAGTATTCAAATAGCCGTGTCCACGGTTAAGGACAATTGGATAACCGCTCTTGGGCTATGTCCATTGTTTATGGAACCTGGTGTGCGTGTGTTGTTGTGTGGAGAAAACTACTTGAGTCAAGTCGAATGACTCAACACATTGATTAAGTTGGAGTTGATCTAAACTCTGTTTATGTTAATATCTGTAACCTGTTCACACGATATCTGAATGCTTATGATGCATGCTTTACAAGTTGTTGGACATATCATTGCAGTCAAAACTAGCTTTCTGCAAAATTTCCTACTTAGTGCTATATCATGCATTGTCACACCTTGTTCCAAAATATGGGTTGCTTGCGAGTACATTCAAACACACTCACTGGCTTGTCCCTGGCTATTTACTTGGCCAGGCTTGGAAAAATAGAATAAGATGAGGAGTTCTTTGGTGATGAACATGCGAGTTAGGACACTTTTCCAGTCAGAATGCGTGTAGGGTTAAGGCAGATGACATGGGTTCACGCTATCGTTGAAGATTTCCGCTGCGAGTCTATGAATACTTGACCATAATGGTCATAATTTGTGTAAGACTCTTGTTATTCAAGTTCCGTGTGTTAAGTGAGCATTGATCTCTAGGATCACTGTACACGTGCATTCAGTGTTCACGACTCATGAGTCGGGGTCCCCACAGGAACCCACATTTTTTCTCCGTATTAGGGTTTGGCATTCACCATCTTCTGTTAGTAATTTAAACAATCATTTGCCTAGAAGGTCCCTATTCTTAACCTCAAGGTCATGAATGCCCAACCCGCCTTGGTCTTTTGGACGGCAAACCACACTCCATTTAGCCAGTCGATATTTCTTTCGCTTGATATCTCCTTGCCGAAAGAATCTTGATCAGAAAAAATTAAACCTATGTAATACTCCTTTCGGGCACTGGAAGAAGGAAATCATATATAGTATGATATTACTTAGCATTGAATTTACGAGGACCAATCTTCCACCTAGAGATAGCACTTTATCTTTCCAACTGCTAAGTCTTTTTGCAGCCTCTCCTCTGCTTGTTTCAATTCAAGGTTTGTGAGTCTCCGATAGTGTATCAGTATCCCCAAATGTGTGGTCGAAAACTGGCCCAACCCACATCCGAAAAGTTCAGCGTACAGGTGGGCCTCCTCTTGAGCGTCGCCTAAGAAAAACAATTCACTTTTATGAAAATTGATCTTAAGACCCCGAGAGTTGCTCAAATGCTGACAAAATCAGTTTCATATTTCCTGATTTCTCGAGGTCATGATCCATGAATAGAATCGTATTGTTGACATAATGAAGTATAGAGAGACCACCATCAACTAGATGATTTACAACACCATCAATTTGTCCATCAACCTTTCCACACTCAATCATGACCGCTAGCATATCTTCCACTTTATTGAATAGCATGGACGATAACGAGTCACCTTGGCGCAACCCCTTCTTCGTTTGGAAATAGTGTCCAACATCATCATTGACCTTACTGGAAACACTACCTCTAGAAACGAAGTTATGGATCATAGTGCGCCACTCTGTAGAAAATCCTTTCATTCCGAGAGTCTGTTGTAGGAAGGGCCACCTGACTTTATCATAAGCCTTTTCAAAGTATATTTTGAGTACCACGCCATTCAACTTATTCCAGTGTAATTCATGGATTGTTTCATGAAGGATAAAATCTCCATCTAGGATATGTCTACCTTGCATAAAAGTTGTTTGTGAAGGATGAATCAAATGTTCAGCAATCAAATTTAGCCAATAGTCACAACCTTTGTGAATACTTTAAGAATAAAATTTAGGGGGCAAATAGGTCTATATTCTTGTATCATTTCAGCCACATTAACCTTCGGTAATAAAAAATCTCGTCGAAGTTTAAGCGAAACAATTCTAGTTGGCCAATATGGAAGTGGCTAAACAAAAGTAGGAGATCCGGTTTGTTGACTTCCCACAAGTTCTGATAGAACTCTATGGGCAAACCATCCGGACCCGGGGCTTTGTTATGCTCCATTAGGAAAACCACCTTTCTAAGTTCCTCCTCATAGTATGGGGATGTTAGAAGGTTGTTTTCCTCATCAGAGACCTGGGGGATGTCATCTATTCGAGACTCATCCATCAAGAAGTTTCCTTCCTTTGGGGCTCCAAACAGATTTTTTTTAATAATTAGTGATGTAAGATTTAAGTTGGTCATGCCCCTCAATCATTACCTCGAGGATGGTGTAGGTGATTCTTGGCGCTTACACTCCTCCTCATCATCCGTGAAGCTCCGACAATACCTATGCATGTAGACGAGTGGATTGTCAAGTAGTATACCATCCTCAAAGGGGTCAAGTGAACACGCGTAAAGAGATGATTCACCTGCTTGAATGTGAGGTAGATGTCGAATGTGTCACTTGCCAAATGGACTCTTGGAATGGTGATGTCCGTAGGATGCTCCACATCAAAGGTACTCATTTCAGCCCCACGATTCCGAGCAACTCATATCCTTTCTTCTGCATGTACTTTTACTGCAGATTGGTGCCTCCGTATTGAGATTTCTTCTATGAGTTGATGTTAACCTATGGATTCTGATTGCTTGATTTCACTCCCAACGCCATGACATGCACAGCAGTCTTCGCGCATTTCTGTGAGAACTACATCGGAGTTATGCCCAATGTGGATCTGTTCTGCCATTTCTGCATCCCTCCGGTGGAGAATGATGCGCTGTCTGGAAGCATGTCATGGTTCCCGAGGGGGAAGAAGGACTAGAGAGACTACATCCCTCGACAGCTTCATGGCAAGTGGGAGGAATGGAGAGGAACTTGGTGATGGATTCAGGAGGAGGACTTCCTGGCGTTCTGCTTACCATGGACGAATAAGATCGTCATAACAATGATTGGAAAAGGTATGGTGCCAGCGAGAGAAACTCCGCCCGATCCTGAACAGGATTTGCAATCTGCGGATTGCTGGCCTGACCATAGAAATGGTCGGAGCTGACTTCTTGCGGCATCACATTGCTCCACTACAGCGGAGAGATATGCCGACATGGCTGTATCAGAATGACATGGACAAGATGTGGATGTACCCAGGTCGCAGCCGCAACTTGACGGCACTGGGCCATACTTGGCTCTGTGAGCAGCTATTCCACAAGTTGGGCACTTTCCACTTGCCGGCAATGGTCGTGCCGCTGCATATAAACTTGGAGAGGAGCGCCATCTTGGCCTGGATGCCAGGCTGCTCCGCTGCCGGGGTCAAGGAAAGCTGGAAACTTCCCAAGTTGCCAGATGAGGTGAAATGGGCTTCTGAGCTAGAGGAGAAGGCCGAGCGAGAGGAAGATGACCTTGTCAGGGAAACCACGGAAGAGGAGCAGGAATATATCGCCAGTAGGATCAAAGAGGCCCGTAGATTGGATGCTGCGAGGGCTGCAATTCTTGCTAAGATTACTGGAGATGAAGAGGAAGAGGAAGAAGAGGATGAAGACGAGGATGATGATGAAGATCCCATTGAAGAGGGACGGGAAGGGCTTGCAGGGGACGAGGCTGTCGGGGCAGAGACAACCAGAAACCCAGGAAAAGGGGATTTCCAGGTCTTCGAGCGGCTGCACCGTCTTTGCGGCAGGGGCAGCCAAGAGCACATGGGTACTCCCATGCCCCGTCCTTCCTCCGCGGCAAGGAAGTCCACCACCAAGGCCGGGAAGCAGGAGACGATATGCCAATAGCTTACATGGCAAGTCAAGCTTAAGCCTCCGTCTCCCCGATAAGAACTTTCTGAGGAGGAAGAGGTCCTGCTCCTACCAAGCTCACCGTCATCGACCATCAAGAGGGCCAGGGAATCTCCACCGTGAACAGAGTACCAGATGAGCACGCTCATCGAATCATGAAGAGTAAGTGATTTCCCGCCTCATCATGTCTCAATTTATCTCATTTGTCGAATCTGATTTGGCTCTTTCTTGTTTTCAGGGACGAAGAGACACTTATTCATCGGACGAAGCGGGCTAAGGCATCGGCAGGCCACGGTTTGCCATCAAGAGTTGTCCAGGACTCGATGATGGTCGACACCATGGCCATCAGCCCCAGGCTAGCCCCTGTGTCAATAGGTGCCACCACCTCAGCCGGCTAAAACCAACGTCAAGGCTCGCTCTTCTGGTGATGGCAAGGAGATAGGAGGGGAGCACCAGGGCGAAGAGAACCAAAAAGCAGACCCCATGTCAGTGCAACAAACCTTGGGTCTGTTGCCCAGACTGTGCACAGGAACGAGAGCAAGATCACAGCACCAAGGTCAGATTGGAGCACAAGGAATCAGTTCTTCAAAGGACCAACATACAACACAAGAAGATCAAGACTAGCCAGATAAGCAAGATATTGCTAAGGGAGAAAACCTCCCTTGCCGGGCAGGTGAGCCTGGCTTGGATGGGATTACCCCCGGAAGTAAGCCTTCCAGTCATCCCGGCAGGCCTGCCGGGGCTTACGTATGCAGGGCCACCTCACCGCACCACCTCACCATGACACACGTCGTCGATCGGTGTGATGTCAAGCTCCAAAGTGTCTAAGTGGCTGCTATTCGCCACATGGCAGACACTTCCTATAGGAAATGCCTCCAAGAGACACCCGTCCTGCGACGTGTCGAGCAAGCAGGTAGGAAGCTGGCAAAACAGCCCGGCAGGGCCTGCCAGGCAAGCTGTGATGTGATGTTGAGCGGCGCATTTAATGCGCTCTCTCGGCCTGCAGATTTTGGTATGATATCATTGTTTGCTATCTAATCAATGCATAATGACTGATTTGCCACTATGGTGACCCCTTTATCTATAAAAGGAGCCCAAGGCAACCGTAGAAAGGGTTGGCTAATCCACCCCCCTCACACACTCAAATGTGCGTAGCCGTTTTCTCCCCGAGGCAACCCTGCCGGGCAAGCAATTGCACTGACCACCATTTTTCCACCATCAATCCACCAAAGCAGGAGTAGGGTTTTACACCTCACGGCGGCCTGAACCTGGGTAAAAACTACCCGTGTGATCTCTGTCATGCTGTTCCACGCTCCTCTGCTCTTTGTGCAATGTGACATCCCCCTGCCGAACTAGCAAGGGACACTTGGTCCCATAGGTGGTCGTGGTTTCCCACAACATCTTTGGCGCGCTAGGTAGGGGGGTCACTTGTGCGAACCTGAAAGTGTGAGCATCGCGTCATCTTCATCACCGTTTTCATCATCGATGGCTCCATCCACTATGGCACCCAAGAAGAAACCCGGTGTTGCGGCTCACCCGTCCACCTCGAAGGCTCCGACGCCGTGGCCACCAGTGCCGCGGGGGATGCAGAAGTGCAAGAGGACGTGGGCGCTCCGGGGGACGCGGTCGGCGCAGGTGGCATTGCCACCACCTCCCCCGCGGCTGAAGCAGGAACAGGAGGCGCTGGAGGAGAGCAACATCAGCAACACCCCAGTGGTCATGCTCCACGAGGTACAAACGAAGGGGTTATACCGTCTATACCTCTTCCCCTCGCCGAAGGGCACAATCACAATGGTGGCGCTCGGTCTGGTGGGAATCACCGCCCTTCAGCCGCAACCGCCATGGACGCAATCGAAGCGCGCGCGCCTCCCCCGGAGAGGATCGATCCAGCCACTGTGTCCAATGTAGCCACTGGCCCTCAAACACCTTCACCGCGCCACCATGTGATCCAAGTGGCCGGCTCATAACAACGAGGGCGTGACGCCATCGCCACTGGCACTGTCAGGAGCCGGGCGACGGTACGATCTACATCATCATCACCGATGCCAAGCACCGCTATGGAGGCCATGGCGTGGGCCTATCTGCTGTTGAGGTTCCCGCCGGTGGCAGATCAGATGGATGAATGGAGAGCCACCATTCAGAGTATGATTGGCTTCGCCGAAGCTGGGGGCTCACAGCAAGCTTGCCTGCCGCGGCCTCCCCAACCGACAACAACATCTCGCGTTGCTGGCCGTACGGAAGGGGCTACCCCCACTGTGCAGTCCCCACCACGGCAACCAGTGCGGGCGCTGCAGAACCAATAACCCGATGACGTCTCGATGGCCTCTTCCGACCCTCAAGCATGTCTAGGCCAACGGCAAGCCCTGGAGGACAGGCAAAGGGGAGGCGCGCGCGTCGTCATCGAGCAACGCCGCGACGACCACCGTCGGACCTGATATGGTCGTGGCTACCCCTAGTACTGATATTGTTTCTATTGATTTGGTAGCTGCATCAAGAAGTCTCGTTGAAGAAAAGGACGTGGTGCATGCAAATTCTGGAAGAGACCTCCCGCATGCAAACTCATACCAACATGTAGCTTCGCATGTCAGATGGAAAAATGATATTACTTATTTATGTGCTAGTGCAATCGGAAGATCAACCAAGCTCATGTTTTGTTCAATGGCCTTGCATGCGCATGTGTATTGGGATGAAAGGAATGAGAGTTGGTTCAAACAGAAGGACATCAAGAGAATATTTATCTTTCTGTTTGTACCAAGGAAAGAGAAAGACCAACATTATTTATCCAAGACATGTTATGCGTGGGATCTATTCCAATGTTTAAAGTCTGTTGGCTAGGGTCCACCTACATACAGGATCAGGAGATGGCGCACACCAAAGTTACCTTTTAAAATTCTACTACTAGTCGCTTGTCTATTTCCTTCTCAGCCATGAATTAGAGATAGGGTCAGATATTGAGTATAATTCTCGTGAGTCAAGTTACAAGGGTCAGCTTGTATTATAAAGTTGTAAGTCCGTGCGCCATGTAATAGTTAGATTATTTTCAGATGAATTAGACACGTGTTTGTTTTTCGTCCATCGGCCATTATCGAGTTTAGAGAAACCTTGTCAAAAATCTCTGTTGGCATGTGAGTTCCTGCGATGCGACGCCTGGGAGATTACAAGCTGAGCCTATACAGTTCGTCCATGTTATTCCTTCGGATCGAGGATTTGGCATGTTGTTTCTGTGGAGTTTGTGAACATCTTCGTAAACCCGCTACGAGTTCTTGCTGCGATGGAGGTTTGTGTCATGAAAGATCGGGCCATCAACGGATCGACCCTCGCCTCGAGGTTCGCTCCACATCAGGACCAATGGGTGCAATGGTCCCGAGGTCGATGAGCCTGCGCTCAAGGATTGCGGGTGCCTGCCTTTCGAGGTTGGGTTCCCTGCCTTTACTCGTGATTTGTGGCAAGTCCGTTGGCCATCCGTCGCACGTTCAAGCCAGAGATACCCGAGAAGTATGATGGGAGGTTGAACCTGGCAGAATTCTTGAGCATCTACACCATCGTTGTTCAAGATGCCGGAGGAAGAGATGAGAAGGTGCTTGCCAACTACTTCCCTTTGGTGCTCAAGTCCAATGTGAGGTCTTGGCTGACGCACCTGTCGGAGAGCTCCATTTCATCATGGGCTGGCATCTGCCATGAGTTCATTGGCCCCTTCATGGGCGGCCATCAAGAACCAGGACGGCCCAGCGACTTGCAGCTTCTCCAAAAGAAAGAAGGAGAGACTCTCCGCAAGTATTTGCAGAGATTCAGTAGAGTCCACAGGAATATCCCAAATATCCACCCAGCGGCTGTGATAGCTGCCTTCCAATCCAATGTGCGCAACCGCAGGATACGTTCCAAGATGAATGTGCGGTTTCCCAAGACTGTGAAGGAGCTTTACACCTCGGTGGACAAGTGTGCTCGGATGGAGGAGGGAAGAAAACTCCCTGGAGAGGGAGATTGCATCAACATCTACTCAGAGGATGATGACGAATCCACCAGTCAAAAGAAGAAGAGCAAGAAGCACAACAACAGGTGCAAGGATAAGGTAGTGATGACTGTCAAAGGATCGGTCACTCTTAGTACCCGCAAGAAGGACAAGGCCGAAGCCACCGGCAAGGAAGATGCCGCGTGCGCTGACTACCGAGAGGCTACGGCCGCCGAGAGGGTCGGGAAAGGCGATGGGCCATACTGCAAGATCCATTAGAATAAGGGCCACAATCTCCAAGAGTGTCATCAGGTTGAACAGCTCGTCAAGAGGTAGAGGGCTGAGTATGTGAAGCATGATAAGGAAAAAGTTCGGAACGACACTGGTGGGAAGGGCCGGGGCGGTGAAGCAAATCGCCCCGGCACGGCTTTTTGAAACCAAGGAAAATCTGCGAGGGGCCGAGAAAAGGAGGTTTACAATGATGAGAGTGATGGAGGAGATGAAGAGGAAACCAGCGAGCAGGAATTCCAGAAGGCCACTGACGCCCTGTGCAGTTACGGGGGTGCATCTTTGCACTCCTCTCACCGCCAACTTAAAAGGTGGGCCCGTGAGGTCAATGTCGTGCAGCCAACGGCAGAGTCTCGGAAGCCGCTCAAATGGTCATGCACACCCATCATCTTTGACGAAGAGGACCATCATGACCAGAACACCACGGTAGGATGTTTGCCATTATTGGTCTCTCCAATGATTCGCAACCTTAAGGTCACGAAGATGTTGGTTGACGACGGGTCCGGGTTGAATTTGATTTCCCCAAAGGTTATCAACAAGCTTCAGATAACAGAGGAAGAGCTAAAGGTCATGGGCACGTTTCAAGGAGTTAATCCCGGCAAGAGTCATCCTAAGGGAAAGATCATGTTGCCAGTGACATTTGGGGGAGAATTGAACTATCGGACCGAGAAGCTTGTGTTTGATGTGGTTGACCTCCCCTTGTCGTACAATGGGATCCCTGGACACCTAGCCCTAGTGAAATTCATGGTGGCATCCCACTATGCTTACAACACTTTGAAGATGCCAGGGCCGGTACGAGTCATTTCCATTCCGCCCAACGAGAAAGACGCAATCATTTGCATGGATAAGATGTACCGGGACGCAGTCACGGCAGAGGCCACGACAGCAGGAGTCCCCGCCAAGGAGAATAGAGGAAAGAAGAAGGATAGTAGGGACACCAGCAAGGAATCCGGGAAGCTTATCTCTCCGGAGTGTGCTGCGCCTATTGATGACTTGCCAGAGAGTTCCAACAGCAACAGATCCAAGGTCGCTGCTCCACATGTGAAGAAGGTCCCTGCAGGGCTGACTGGCGTTGATGGTACCTTCACTATCAGCGCCACCCTTGATGACAAATAGGAAAGCATGCTTGGTGCCTTCATGCGGGCGAATGTCGATCTATTTGCCTGGCAACCATCTGATATCACCGGCGTTCCCAGGGAGGTAATCGAGCACCACCTTGTTGTCTGCCCACATGCCCGACCCGTCAAGCAGAAGGTTCGAAAGCAGGCCTTGGAGAGGCAGCAGTTCATTGCCGAAGACACTAAGAATCTTGAGGCAGCTGGTCTGGTCAGAGGAGTACTGCATCCAACATGGTTAGCAAACCCATTGGTCGAACGCAAGGCTAATGGAAAATGGAGTCTTTGCATAGATTTCACATATCTCAACAAGGCTTGCCGAAAGGACCCATTTCCCTTGTCGCGCATCGACCAGATTGTGGACTCCACTTCAGTTTGTGATTTGCTCTCCTTTCTGGATTCATACTCTAGGTATCATCAGATCTTCATGTCCAAGGAAGACGAAGAGAAGACCTCGTTCATCACCCCTTGTGGTACGTACTACTTTGTGCGCATGCCTTTCGGGTTAAAGAGTGTCGAGTCCACCTTTGCAAGAGCAATTTAGATTGGTTTTGAACCACAGTTGCACAGAAACATTGATGCTTATATGGATGACATTGTGGTCAAGACCAAGGATAGATCAATCCTCATCCAGGATTTGGAGGAGACATTTGCTAATCTCCGCAAGATCAAGTTGAAGCTAAATATGGAGAAGTGTGTGTTTGGCGTTCCCCCCAGCAATCTACTTGGGTTCTTCGTGTCCCATCATGGGATCGAAGCCAACCCTGACAAGATCAAGGCTATCAAGCAGATCCACGCACCCAGGACAGTCAAAGATGTGAGGCGTCTGATAGGGTGGCCGCACTTAGCAGATTCATCTCAAAGTCTGCCGAGCGCGCCCTGCCATTCTTCCATATTTTTAAGAAGGCAGGGCCCATGAAGTGGACCCTCGAAGCAGATGAAACTTTGCAAGATTTGAAGACCTACTTGTCCTCTGTGCCCACTTTGGTTGCCCCTAAACCACAAGAGCCGTTGCTGCTGTACTTAGCGGCAACTAATCAAGTGGTTAGAGCAGCCCTAGTGGCACAGCAGGAAGTAGAGGAAACAGAGAGTGAGAAAAGCCAGACAGGGCGGGATGAGGATCAGTGCAGAGAAGAGCACGATAGCAGGGAAACCCCAAGGACGTGGCAAGGAAGAAAGTGGTGCAGCGCCCAGTGTACTTTGTTAGTTCCCTATTACAGGGGGCTAGATCGAGGTACTCTGGTGTGCAAGAGTTGATTTTTGGCCTCATCATGGCCTCAAGGAAACTACGCCACTACTTCCAAGCCCATGAGATCACGGTTGTCACCCGCTTTCCATTGCAAAGGATACTCCGGAACCCTGAGGCTACCGGTAAAATAGTGGAGTGGGCTTTGGAGTTATCTAGCTATGGCCTGAAATTTGAGAGTACATCAACAATTCAGAGCAGGGCATTGGCAGAGTTTATTGCAGAATGGACGCCAACCCTAGACGAGGAAGTACTGAAACAATTACCCCCGGCAAGGAGGCTCCCCAAGAATGGATCATGTATTTCGATGGTGCATTCTCCCTGCAAGGTGCAGGTGCTGGCGTGCTTCTCGTTGCTCCCACGGGAGAGCACTTCAAGTACGCCATCCAAATGCATTTTCCTAGGGAGGAGGCAACAAACAATACATCAGAGTATGAAGGGATCCTTGCTGGGCTCGGGATTGCCACAAAATTGGGAATTAAGAAGCTGGTCATTCGAGGAGATTCACAACTTGTGGTGAGACAAGTCAACAAGGATTACCAAAGTCCATTGCTGGAGGCATACGTTTAGGAAGTAAGAAGATTGGGGGAGCACTTTGACGGATTGCAAATAGAGCATGGACCCCATGCAGAAAACAACATAGCTGATCATCTATCAAAGTGTGCTGCGCAAAAACTTCCTGTGGAACCAGGAACTTTTGTTCTCCATCTTACTCAGCCCTCCGTATCCCCTGCAATAATGGCCGGAAAGAGGAGGAAGTTGGACTCTGGAAAGCCTCTCCCGGTAGAGCCTCCCGAGGCTCCTGGTAGGGACCCTGCTGGAAGCAACTCCCCATCGACTGTCGGGTTGTGCACTCCTGCCGGGCCATTGGTCCCCGCGGTCGAGGAATGCGCTCCCGTAGATGAGGAGGTGCTGCTAGTCCTTGTGCCCAGCCCCAGGCTCCAACTTGGGCAAGGCACATAGTCCATTTCCTCCAAATTGGAGAACTCCCCGATGAGCAGGAGGAAGCTAGAAGAGTTGCCCAGAGGGCCAGTATGTATCAGTTTGTCGATGACATTCTATACAGAAGAAGGCCCAACGGTGTGAAATTGAAGTCCATCTGCCAGGAAGAAGGAAAGGAACTGCTGGCGGAAATACACAAAGGCATGTGTGGCTCCCACATTGTATCAAGGGTGTTAGTTGGGAAAACATTCCGGCAAGGATTCTATTGTCTAACAGCCCTCCAAGATGCGGTCGAGCTAGTCACTAAGTGTGAAGCCTGCCAGTTCCATTCCAAGAACATCCATCTGCCTGCACAAGCTCTTCAGAAAATCCCTTTGTCATGGCCGTTTTCGGTCTGGGGGCTCAATATCCTCGGCCCTTTTCACCGAGCTGCCAGGGGCTTTGAATTCTTGTTCGTTGCCATCGAAAAGTTTACAAAGTGGTCGTAAGTAGTTGCCATGAGAAAGGTGACTGCTCAGTCAGCTATCAAGTTCTTGAAAGGATTGGTGTGCCGCTTTGGGGTCCCTGCATGGATCATCACCGAAAACGGCAACCAGTTCATGAGTCGCGCCTTCATGCAATACGTTCATGCCCTCAGAAGCAAGATATCATTTGCATCTGTGGCACATCCCATAAGCAATGGACAAGCTGAGAGGGCGAATGCTGAAGTGTTGCGAGGACTCAAGACAAGAACATTTGATACACTTCAGAAGTGCAGCAGGCGATAGATCGATGAGCTACCGGTAGTTCTTTGGTCCCTCAGAACGACACCAAATCGAGCTATCGGGCAGACTCCCTTCTCCCTAGTTTATGGGGCAGAAGCAGTTATCCCCACAGAACTCATTTATGGGTCGCCTCGAGTGCTTGCCTATGATGAAGTAGTGCAGGATGATGTTACGCGTGATGCATGCTATCAGCAAGCCCCACGTCGCTATCACAGCCGCAGGGTTCATGCCCAGTGTTTTGAGGAAGGCGACCTTGTCCTTAGGCGCGTTCAGTCTGCCAAGAGTACAAAGAAGTTGACGCCAAAGTGGGAAGGCCCTTACCAGGTAGTACGAGTCACCAGACCTGGCGCAGTCCGTCTGGAGACCGGAGATGGCATTCAATTGCAAAACTCATGGAATATTGATCATCTCCGCAAGTTCTATCCGTAAGGTGTGGCTGTCGGGCCCTGCCCGGCAGCCACCCTTTTGTACAGGCCTTGCACAGTTCCATGTAACCCCTTGTACAAAGCCAGGCGCTGACCCTGAGCAACAGAGAAATAAATGAAGCACTGGGGGGCCCCAACAATTTGCATGCATGCATAAGCATTTCTTGAGCATTGCATGTTCATATAGATAGGACCGCATCTGGCATCATTTCCATCTACATAAAACTGCAGGTTCCTGTTGGGAGTTTGGCCTCTAAGGGAAGCTGGAAACATGAACCAAGACTGTGATCTCCAGCAAACCAAATAGATAAGTTCTATCTCTTGTCCATACGTGTTCTGTAAGCAAAGACTTGTGCATAAGAAAACCTCGCCGCTTTTTGGAACTTAGGTGCTCCCATCCCTCGACTCGAACGCTGCTTCGGCCAGGATTGTCGCAGTGGCCTTTGATGAAAAAAGATTGGTCGGGGGCTGGTCCCTCATCCAATTTGTGCCCGGTAGGCTTAGTTCCCCGGCAGCAAAATAGAGGGTACCGACAGGACAGCCTACCGAGGGAAAGTCATTTATTTAAAAATATAGAGGCGTTCCACCTCTACATGGACATACACATGCACGAGTCCCTGACAAGGTTCATATTTTTCATTAATATGTAGATTAAATAGGTACAGACCTTATAGGACACACATATGGATTCAAGAGATTACATTATTTGAACTTAAATTTGGCAAGTGCCTACATGTTTAAGATTGAAAAAAGAGAAGTGCCCCGTGATGCCTTTGCCATTGTCCATCTCCTTCAGGAAATTACAGGACCAAGGAGGTAGGAGGCGGGGCCGACTGGGATTCGGTGCCTCCCCAGGATCAGGATGGCACCGCTTCCTAGCTAGGAGGAAGAAACCGGAGGGCAGGTGTGGATGGTGACGCCGATGGAGGCCCAGATAGGAGAGAGAGAGAGTCACCGGCAAACATGACTCGTCGAAACTGTCGTTCCTATTCTTGACGCGTTGTGGGTTGACGCTGCCTTCCATATCACTGCCACCCGAAGACCCCAGCACGACAGCCACGTCGGGTACCATGCTCTCCGGGTAAACCCAGAAAGAGCATGGTCGTCCCCAACGTCCCTGACATTAGACGCATGTTCGAAAGATTTGTATGAGAGCAAAGAGCCCTCCTGCACGACAAGCGGACGATGCCTAGGGGGGTCAGGTATGCCTTTGTGACCCCCTTCCGGCGCCACAAGAGAAGGAGGAATGGCCCATGACCGACTACCACGCCCCGTGCCCATTATGGGCCTCATCGTGGTGTCATTCGTGTTGCCTCTCACTAGATTTGAAGCTACGAGCGACCCGGCGATGAGCGCACCAGAGTCGCCACCTCTAGTGCTATCGTCGCGCCACCCGAGTGCCCCCCTAAAGCCCATGCAAAGCTCTAAGCAAGGGCTTGGGACCTGGCCCCGGGTTCTCCTCCTTAGCATAACCAGCAGAAAGCAGAGGATGGAAGAGAAGGGGTGCAAGGATAGATGCCTCCGCTCTTCCCTCGCCCCTCCTTTTATAAGTGGGTCGGGGAAGAGAGATGATCCCTCGACGGGGAACCGCCGCATTCCTCCACCAATTCAAGAAGACCGGGCCCCTGCCTTGATGCTCTCCCGCACCACGTGCCTCCGTTACCTACCCCGCACGATGCATGCAACATACGTTGCTGAGGATAAGGGCGTGGTGGGAAGAGTGGATTGGCAGTTTATCCCCCGTGCACTAAAGTCATTCACGGGCCATTATGAGAGTGGCCCCACCATGATAGGCTTTACACGACGCGCAAGGAAACTGGAAACTAACCCAAGCTCAAGATTAATGAAGAAGAAAAGAAGATATCAAGGGGCATCTACTTCCACGCCCCCGCCTGTGCACTTATTAGGGCCTACCCAGACGATGCCCGACAGCGCGTTCGGACCAGGCCCGGGGGCTTTTGTGGGTGCAACAAACCCTGGGTCCGTTGCCCAGACTGTGCACAAGCATGAGAGCAAGATCACAACACCAAGGTCAGATTGGAGCACAAGGGATCAGTTCTTCGAAGGACCAACGTACAACACAAGAAGACCAAGACTAGGCAGAGAAGCAAGATATTGCTACGGGGCAAAACCTCCCTTCCCGGGCAGGCGAGCCTGGAAAGGATGTGGTTGCCGCCAGAAGCAAGCCTTCGGGTCGTCCCGGCAGTCCTGCCGGGGCTTACAGAGGCAAGGCCACCTCACCACACCACCTTACCACGACACACGCCGTCGATCAGTGCGGTGTCAAGCTCAAAAGTGGCTAAGTGGCTGCTATTCGCCACATGGCAGCCACTTCCTACAGGAAATGCCTCCAAGCGACACCCATCCTGTGACGTGTCGAGCAAGTAGGTACGAAGCCGGCAAAACAGCCCAGTTGGGCCTGCCGGGCAAGCTGTGATGTGACATTGAGCGGCCCATTTAATGCGCTCTGTCAGCCTGCAGAGTTAGGTATTATAGCACTGTTTGCTATCTAATCAATGCATAATGACTGATTTCCCACTGTGGTGACCCCTTTATCTATAGAAGGAGGCCCAAGGCAACCATAGAAAGGGTTGGCTAATCAACCCCCTCACACACTCATACGCGTGTAGACGTTTTCGCCCCAAGGCAACCCTGCCGGGCAAGCGGTTGTGCTGACCGCCATTTTTCCACCATCAATCCACCAAAGCAGGAGTAGGGTTTTACGCCTCACGGTGGCCCGAACCTGGGTAAAAACAGCCCGTGTGATCTCTGTCGTGCTATTCCACGCTCCTCTGCTCTTTGTGCAACGTGCCATCCCCCCGCCAAACTAGCAAGGGACTCTTGGTCCCATAGGTGGCCGTGGTTTTCCACGACACCGTGCCAAAGGTTCACTATCAAACACCATTCCCAGGAGAACTTTCCCGGCAAGGGCTTCGACCGACAACGATGTTCACACTGGCGCTTCCCCGATGATGGAGAATGTCGAGGGCCGTATGCCGGCAACGCAAGTTGCTAGAGGAGGGGACGCCCCTTCCGAACAAGAACACCCAGGTAATCCTATTGCCGTAGAGCTATTTCCATAAGAAATGTTTCTTGGTTTCCATCTGTGATTTGAACCTCATTCTTTCTTTTTGTCTTATGTCTTGGCTTTCAGCCTCAACTTCTCTTATGGGACATGACAAGCTTGTGAAGGTAGTTGGTATTGCCAAAGCTGCCACCGAAGAGGCCACCAAGATTGCCGCCGAAGAAAACCCTGAGTGAACTGACGGGAACATCTAGGAGCTTCATGTGGTGATGGAGGAGGCCTCCGGCAACCGGCCTGAGCCCGCTGGGATGGACGTATACGTGGCGCACACCGTCAATCTGCTGACAGTACTTGTCGAGCAGCCGGTGTGAGTGGCCCTGCCAAATCCCGCCAACCAGCATTGAGATAGGGACCTTCCAAGCCAATCTTGGGGCTCCCAGCTCGTCCGACACTGCAGAACTGAACTTCGAGGAAGAGGTCTCTCAAATCCTATTCCCCCTAGCTCAGAAGTCCACAGATGCCAAATTTATTGCCAATGAGCAGGAGGACTTCACGTTGTTGCAAGCTATGGCTGCCGGATTCAAGGACGCCCAGGAAAGGTATGGCAAGAGGTGGAAGTAGATTGAGGAGGAGCGCAAGGCCCATGGCTTGGTTGACCGGAAGGTGAAGGAGAGAGCGGAAGAGTTGCACACATTGTGGAACAATCGATCCCGCGAACTTAGGAACCACAAGGAGAAGTTGGCCACTGCCGGGGAGAAGGCAACAACTCGCGACGACAAGTTGATGGAGCGCGAGATGCAGCTCAATGCCAAAGTTGAAGAACTCTCTTCCTGGGAGAAATCCCTCGTCGCTACCCTTCGCAGCAAGGATGACGAGATCGAATCTCTTGTGAGGCGGCGAACCCAGAAGCTAGAGGATGACCACCAGAAGGCCTTGGAGGCTCAAGCTTCGGAGCACGCTGCCAAGCTCAAAGAGGCTGTTGATGAGGCTGCAACCGCTACCACCGCCAAGGCAGAAACGGAGGCCCAGGCCGACAAATTGAAGGAAGAGCTTGCCACCAGCGGTAAGGATATCGAGGCCCTCAAGGCCGAGACACAGAAAGCAGCTCACGCCCTAGGGGAGCTGCAAATGCAGCTCTCGTCCAAGAGACAAGAACTGGCCACTGCTGATGGTGTGATCCAGGATCTGAAATCCAAGCTTGCCAGACTAGAGCAGAACCTTGATTCCGCTGACTCATGAGAAAAGGCCTTGGCAGAGAAACTTGTTATTGTGGAGACACTTCGGAAGGATGCGTAGGGCATGCTGGACAACATGCAGAAGAGGTACTCCCTCTAGACCAAGGAGTTGGTCGATACAGCGAGCGCCTCTCTTCCCAGCTCACAGTCATGTACATGAGGAGTTGGAGCTTCCTACTTTGTAGTACGAGGTTTCTAGTGCCAGACTGTCTAAGTTCTTCAATGACCTGATCGAAGTACTGAAGACGTACCGGACAAGAATGCAGCCTTTGCAAATGAGTCCCGACAATTCGCCTATGATGTGCTTCACACCGCGCTGGTTAGTTTGGTCTGCCGCAATCCAGGGCTCGACATCTCCAAGTTCTTCAAGAAGCCGCCGCCGAACAAAGACATCTCCGGCATTGACAAGATCGTCGCCCTATCACTGACATGGTCCTCAAAGTCCCCAGGGTTCACGGCGACCTTACCAACTAAGCTTGTCGCTGTGCTACCAAACAAAAGAACATACTTGACCTTATGTTAGGTCTTTGCTATTCTCGGGATGTAATATCACTTTTAAGTAGGTGTATGAATTTATGATATCCCTTCGCTTTTACTCTATTTCTCTTCTTTGTATAATTCAAGCACCCTACGCATGCCGGAGTCTTGCCGAGGCTAACCACTAGTCGTGAGTGCTTTGGAGGACGGATCCTTGGGAGCCTGCTGGAAGTGTTTTCATAGACGAGTCACCCTTCAACGTTATCAATGCAGCCACCTGAGTTGTTGAGCGGAGTTGAAACATACAAGGGCGCAGATGAATACTGCGGGGTTCCTTTGCATGCAGGTTTCTTATACAATCACCAAGTTCGGGCAAAGGGAATCACAAAAATAAAACTAAGGAATAGGAAGAGTGAGAAGTTTTTCAACTTAGCTTTTCCTTCTACTGGAATCTTCGTTGTGCATATGCAGATGGTCCTTTCTCCTTTCTCCCCCCTGGGAAACTGTCATGCGAAGATCATCTTGCCTTGCGCACGGAATACGTATGAAGTACCTTGACGCATTAGGGATCCCATCAAGGGAGATGAGGTGGAACCTTGTCGTGGCGCCCCCGGTGTCGGATTCAGGGCTCTACAGACCCAAGAAAGGTTTGAACTTTCGGGCGTGTGCGAAGAACTCAACCTCTCCAGCCAACCATCTTGTCACCCCAGGACCAAGCTCGATGAACAAGGAAGAAGATGGACATGGAAGTTTACCTAGGTTCGGGCCACCTTGCGGTGTAAAACCCTACCTCTTGCTTTGTGGTGGATTTTCCTCACGAGGGGCTGAGGATGAACTAGTACAAGGGATGAACAACCTCGCGAGGTCTGCTCTGGTGAGGGTGGAAAGGATCCGATCCCTTTTATGGTGGTGTCTAACATATACTTATAGTGGCCTCGGTCCTCTTGTCCCAAAATGTAGGCGGGAAGGGATTCCAAAGTGGCCAATTTGAAAGGGGACAAGTATGACATCTTATCCTGATGAAAGGTGGTCTTTGCCTACAAAGCTTCTGGTCATGACGCTTCAGTGGGCTCGGCGATGACATCCGTCCTGGCGCCCTGGAGGTCTTGATCTTGTTGCACAGGAATGGAAACCTTTGCCAGATTCCACGGGAACCCACGCCTGTGCTTGCCTCCTTAGCACCAAAGAGGAAACTGCCTCTTCTGTGCCTGCTGGCGCCCGCCTGGCCTTGGTCGTCATGGCTTGCTTCACTGCAACCTCATGAGGTTGGGCACCTGCATAGGAATCTCCGCTCCTTAGGAGACCGCCTGGGGTGGCCAGCACTCCGGAGGTCTTGGTGTCGTCCGCCTCGCGACGCTCGGCCCCTCGTGAGGGTATTTTCTTGATGGTCTCGTAAATGGGCCATACTAGGCCATCGATGGAGCCACGCCATGGGCTGTAGGTAGGCAAGTCTGGGTACCCTGGTTCCGAGAATGCCGACAGTAGCACCCAGACCCAAGGCGAGCTCGGATTTGGCTTCGAGGCGAGGCCAAAGGGCAAGGGCGAAGCGCCGCGGGCCTCAATCGCCTGCAGACTAGGCTGACGCATGGCGCTTGATGGGACGTGGGCATATGCACTTCCCCACGCCGCCTCGGAATCCGCCCGACTTGACAATTGTCTGGCGCACGCAGCCCAACAATCATTGCCCCACTGCGCGCCTGCCTTCTTCTTCTCCTCCTCCTCGCGAACTTGCGTCTTCTTCACCAGATTCCGCGCCAGCTCCAATCCACCCGGCCGCAATGGCTCCCAAGAAGAAGAAGGCCAAGCCCCTACAGCCACGGAGCCCTCGCCGGGGCCGGAACCAGCGCTGGACCGGTCCACGGTGTTCAACCGGGAGGGGCTGGACAAGGTCCGTCACACCATTGCTGCTGGTTCCAACGAGTGGAAGGCAACAAAGGTCTGGCCTGCCGCCTGGACCTTAGCTGATATGGAGGCCACTGAAATCCCTCTTCATCTACATGATCTTTTTGCCGGCCTGCTGCCTCCGTTCTTTGATTTCTTCAACACCGTGCTCTCGCACTACCACATTCACGCGCTGCATCAGGATCCTGGATCCATCATCCTCCTCTCCGCTTTCTCCTTCTTGTGCAAGGCCTTCATGGGCATTGCCCCGTCCGTGGCCTTGCTCCGCCACTTCTTCTTGCTCCACTTGGTCGACGGCGGGCAACGCTCGGGGTGCGTGTCGCTTCAGGCGGTGGCGGCAACCGCAGTCTCTGGCATCGACTTCGCGCTCTGCCCGGATGCGAGGAGGTTCCGGAAGCAGTGGGTGTATGTGGACGCCACCTCACATATCCCCCTGCTCCTCATCCCATTGGCGCCGGCGGAGCCGAGCTCCGGCTAGGGGCATGCTGAGCTTGCTGACCCACGACTCGCGTGCATCTTGTCCAGGCTGGCCAAGCTTAAGGAGGCAGGGTGATGATGGCCATGGTGGTGAGGGAATTCGTCTGGCGGCACATCGCTCCGCTCGAGCGCCATACTTGCCCAACGTGGGCCTTCACCAGCCCTGACAACCCTATGAGGCTCCAGATGCCTTTGCTACCCTCCAACACGTTGTGCAGGGTGCTGCAGCTCCTGAATGGTGAGGAGCCTGCCGTGCTTCCTCCTGAGGGACGCCCTTTGTACAACTACATAAACGAGAGGCCTTTCACCGAGAAGATGCCATGCTTCGACGTGTGGGGGCTGCTCCCCGAGGGCCACGGGGGGCCTCGTGACAACCCCCTCTTGGTGACTCCCGAGCATGGAGGCCCTGTGGTGCGCGCTCCCGAGGTGGCTGCAGGGGAGCGGGCACCGCCAAGCGCTCCTTGGGTGGCAGCTGGGGAACAAGCACCACCATGTGTTCCTGAGGTGGCCGCTGGGGAGCAGGCGCCTCCATGTGCTCCTGGTGGCCGCAGGGGAGCAGGCACCACCATATGCTCCTCAGGTGGCTGCCTCTAGCCCCACAAGCGGCAGGGGAGGAGCCCCTCCCACGGATGTAGTTGTCGTCTCTGCCATGGAGGGCTGCGCATCGGCCTACTGTGCGCCCTTCGGACCTTGGGGTATCCCGCAAGAGGAAGGGGCTCGGGAGCCACCGCGAACTTGTCCCACGGACCCTGAAAAGGAGGAAGTGGATAGCCATGGATGAGCAAGTACCTTGCCCTTCCCTTAACTCTTGCATGTTGCGTCCTCTTCTGACTCCTGCCCCTTAGGATCCCTCCCGTTGTGGGGGTGAGCGTGTCCCAAGCGCGTCCTCCGGAGGGCACCAGTCCCATCACGACCTTAGGCCTCACAAGCCCAGCGGTCGCGCGCGAGGCGGCGCCTGCATACGAGCCAGGGTCACCCTCGGGAGGCTGCAGAATCATACTCCCGACATCCTTTGCAGGCGTCCTGGGAATGGGGGTACCCAGACTTGCCTGCCTACGGCCTGCGACGTGGCTCTATCGACGGCCTGGTGTGGCCCAGCTACGACAACAACAACTCAAGACCCTCGCGAGGGGCCAAGACTCGCGAGGTGGACGACATGAAGACCCCTCGGGGGGCGGCCTCCCCAGGCTGCCTCTCGAGGAGTGGATATATCAATGCAAGCTGCACCTCGTGAGGTGCAGATGACGTGAGCCATGAGGACCAAGGCCAGGCGGCACCAGTGGGTGCAGTGTACCAGTTTTCTCTTTAGTTCTAAGGAGGCAAGCGCAGACACGGGGTCCCAAGAAATCAAGCAAAGGTTTGCATATCGGTGCAATAAGACCAAGACCGCCAGGGCGGCAGGACGGAGGGCACCGCGGAGACCACCGCGGCGTCACCACCAGAGGCTTTTGCAAACAAAGACTACTTTTGTCAGGATAACTTGTACTGGTTGTCTCCCTTCAAATTTGGCTGTTGTGGGATCCCTTCCCGCCTACATTTGGTAAGAGGACCAAGGCCACTATATATAGGACTAGCCACCACCATAGGAAGGAGGGAGGCTGGACGGATCGATTCCACCGTGACCAGCTCACCAGCTCATCGAGCACAAGAACACCTCACCTCCTGAGGCCGTTCCACCACTGTAGTAGTTCATCCTCAGCCCTTCGAGGCAACCACCACAAAGCTGGAGTAGGGTATTACACCGCAAGGTGGCCCAAACCAGGATAAACTGCTCTGTCTCTTGTCCCTTGGGTTCGTCTAGCTAGGCCGTGGGATCGTCATGCAGGCAGATAGGGAAGATAGTGTTCTTCGCATGCACCCCAGAGATTGAACCTCTCAAGGGTCTGAGGAACCCCGAATCCGATAGATACGCAACATCCTTATCAAGGAATGTCGCCAGAAGCTGGAGCTCTAGGAGGCTCGCTTCAAGCAGCGATGCAACGAGCTGCCGGGTAACACCGACGCCTTCGAGGAGAAGCTAGATGCGGTGGAGCGGCGCGAGAAGGCTGCTAAGGCAGCTCAGGCTATCGCTGAGGCCGAGTTGTCCTTCCTTCATCAGCAGGTTGAAGGTGTTACGTCCCTCATGGAGAAAGCCTCGGATGAGGCGGGCCGCCGCCGAACGCTGCATCATGAGCGCTCCTTGATGTTCGAGGCCCTTGGGCTCAGGGTCAACCGGGCCCTGAGTGACATCTGTGACGAGAACGTCTCCCGCCCGCTCGGAGCCGACGATGCCGGCTACCTCAACTTCTTGATGACCCACAAGTGTAGGGGATCTATCGTAGTTCTTTCGATAAGTAAGAGTGTCTAACCCAACGAGGAGCAGAAGGAAATGACAAGCGGTTTTCAGCAAGGTATTTTCTGCAAGCACTGAAATTATAGGTAACAGATAGTTTTGTGATAAGATAATTTGTAACAAGCAACAAGCAACAAAAGTAAATAAAGTGCAGCAAGGTGGCCCAATCCTTTTTGTAGCAAAGGACAAGCCTGGACAAATTATTATATGAAGGAAAACGCTCCCGAGGACACATGGGAATTATCGTCAAGCTAGTTTTCATCATGTTCATATGATTCGCGTTCGGTACTTTGATAATTTGTTATGTGGGTGGACCGGTGCTTGGGTGTTGTCCTTACTTGGACAAGCATCCCACTTATGATTAACTCCTATTGCAAGCATCCGCAACTACAAGAGAAGTATTAAGGTAAACTTAACCATAGCATGAAACATATGGATCCAAATCAGCCCCTTACGAAGCAACACATAAACTAGGGTTTAAGCTTCTGTCACTCTAGCAACCCATCATCTACTTATTACTTCCCAATGCCTTCCTCTAGGCCCAAATAATGGTGAAGTGCTATGTAGTCGACGTTCACATAACACCACTAGAGGAGAGACAACATACATCTCATCAAAATATAGAACGAATACCAAATTCACATGACTACTAATAGCAAGACTTCTCCCATTTCCTCAGGAAAAAACGTAACTACTCACAAAGCATATTCATGTTCATAATCAGAGGAGTATTAATATGCATATAGGATCTGAACATATGATCTTCCACCAAATAAACCAACTAGCATCAACTACAAGGAGTAATCAACACTACTAGCAACCTACAAGTACCAATCTCAGACTTAGACACAAGAATTGGATACAGGAGATGAACTAGGGTTTGAGAGGAGATGGTGCTGGTGAAGATGTTGATGGATATTGGCCCCCTCCCGATGAGAGGAGCGTTGGCGATGACGATGGTGATGATTTCCCCCTCTCGGTGGGAAGTGTCCCCGGCAGAACAGCTCTGCCGGAGCCCTAGATTGGTTCCGCCAAGGTTCCACCTCGTGGCGGCGGAGTCTCGTCCCGAAAGCTTGCTTATGATTTTTCTTCAGACGAAAGACTACATATAGCAGAAGATGGGCACCAGAGGGCCACCAGGGGGCCCACGAGGCAGGGGGCGCGCCCAGGGGGGTAGGGCGCGTCCCCACCCTCATGCCCAGGGTGTGGGTCCCCTCTGGTATTTTCTTCGCTTAGTATTTTTTATTATTTCCAAAAATAACTTCCGTGGAGTTTCAGGACTTTTGGAGTTGTGCAGAATAGATCTCTAATATTTTCTCCTTTTCCATTGAGAATTCCATTGCGGCATTCTCCTCTTCATGTAAACTTTGTAAAATAAGAGAGAATAGGCATAAGTATTGTGACATAATGTGTAATAACAGCCCATAATGCAATAAATATCGATATAAAAGCATGATGCAAAATGGACGTGTCAACTCCCCCAAGCTTAGACCTCGCTTGTCCTCAAGCGGAAGCCGATAATGATAAATATGTCCACATGTTTAGAGGTAGAGGTGTCGATAAAATAAAATACGGACATGAGGGCATCATGATCATTCTTATAACAACAACATATATGAATATTATCATATGATTTCTTATGCTCAAGTAATAATCTATTCACAATGTTAAGTATGAATCAGAAACTTTATTGAGAACCAACAAATTATAATCTTAGTCATTGAAGCAATTGAAATTTATCATAACATCAGAAAGAGTCAATATAGGAGCTTTTCAGCAAGTCCACATACTCAACTATCATTTAGTCTTTCACAGTTGCTAATACTCACGCAATACTTGTGGTTACAGAGTTTTAGTCGGACACAGAGAAAGATAGGCGCTTATAGTTTCGCCTCCCAACCTTTTACCTCAAGGGTAAAGTCAACAATAATAGTTCATGCTAACCTACATCCAATTTTATATATATATATATATATATATATATATATATATATATATATATATATATATCAGGATATTTCCAACATACTGTGCTTGTCAAAGGATAAAATGTAAAAAGGAAAGGTGAAGATCACCCTGACTCTTGCATGAGGTAGAAGATAAAAGTAAAAGATAGGCCCTTCGTAGAGGAAAGCAGAGGTTGTCATGCGCTTTCAAGGTTGGATGCACAAAATTTTAATGCAAAAGAACGTCACTTTATATTGCCACTTGTGATGTGGACCTTTATTATGCAGTCCGTCGCTTTTATTTCTTCCACATTACAAGCTCGTATAAAGCTTATTTTCTCCCACACTAATAAGTCATACATATTTAGAGAGCAATTTTTATTGCTTGCACCGATGACAACTTACTTGAAGGATCTTGCTCAATCCATAGGTAGATATGGTGGACTCTTATGGCAAAACTGGGTTTAACGGTATTTGGAAGCATAAGTAGTACTCTACTTGGTGCAAAGAATTTGGCTAGCATGAGGTGGAAAGGCAATCTCAACATGTTGGATGATCCATGACAATACACTTTATTTCATATATAAGAAAAGATAACCCATTAGGTTGTCTTCCTTGTCCAACATCAACTCTTTAGCATGCCATATTTTAATGAGTGCTCACAATCATGAAAGATGTCCAAGATAGTATATTTATATGAGAAACCTCTCTTTCTTTGTTACTTCCTATTAATTGCAACGATGACCAAAGCTATGTTTGTTCACTCTCAACAACTTTTAATCATCATACTCTTTCTATGTGAAGTCATTACTCTCCATAAGATCAATATGATCTCTCTTTGTTTCTTTTTATTCTTTCTCTTTTCTTTTATTCACTCAAGATCATAGCAAAATAACCAAGCCCTTGACTCAACACTAATCTTTATTATATAGCTCACGGACTCGATTACATAAAGGGATCATAAGGCAAAACTCAAAACTAGATCATACCAAAACTTTATTCTACTAGATTTATATATTACTAAAAGGATCGAACTAAGAAAAAACGGTAAAGATAGGAGTGTGATGGTGATACGATTCGGGGCACCTCCCCCAAGCTTGGCAGTTGCCAAGTGGAGTGCCAATACCCATGTGATTATATCTCCTTTGCTAGTGAAGGGGTTATTGATGATGTAGGCTTGTCGTCCATCTTCCAAGGCACAGGCTCACCATCATAGAAGGATGACCGAGTCTCCGGGATCCTTAAATCTATAGCCAAACTCATCCTCTTGAATCTATATTCATACTCACAGTTTTGATTTTGCAGGTCATAGATTTGGGCTTGGAGGTGCTCGATTTTCTCGTGGATCTTGAAGATGGCCTCCCCAATGTCCTTGGCATCCAGCTTGTGGTTGTTGGTGAACTCCGTGATCATTATGTGATTGGAGTCAAGTCCACGCTCCACCATATCTTGGCACTTGAAAACTTTTTGCTCCATTGCCTCGAGCCTTGTCTCCACGCTTCCGGTCCTCCTTGGTCCCTCAACATCGCGGATGTGCAGCAACCCATCACACATCTCAATGGTTTGAGGTTGTTGCAGCACCTCCGCGAGGTAAGGGTTGATGACCTTCTCGAAGAACTTGTCCTTGGGGGCGCTGGGAGATGTCATGATGATCTAGTCCTGTTAGAAAAATAGCTCGAAACGAAAACAAAAGATATTTGCGTGATACAGGAATAAAAACATTTGGGAGATTATATAATGAATTTTTACCAACCAAAATACGTATCCTGCAAGAAAACGGAGTCCGGAGAGCGCACGAGGTGCCCACGAGGTAGGGGGCGCGCCCAGGGGGGTAGGGCGGGCCCTCCACCCTCGTGGAAGCCTCGTGTCTGATACGTCTCCAACGTATCTATAATTTTTGATTGCTCCATGCTATATTATCTATTGTTTTGGACTATATTGGGCTTTATTTTCCACTTTTATATTATTTTTGGGACTAACCTATTAACCGGAGGCCTAGCCCAGAATTGCTGTTTTTTTGCCTATTTTAGTGTTTCGAAGAAACAGAATATCAAACGGGGTCCAAACGGAGTGAAACCTTCGGGAACGTGATTTTCTCGTCGGATAAGACCCAGGAGACTTGGACCTTCCGTCAAGAAAGCCCCGAGGCGGTCACGAGGGTGGAGGGCGCCCCATGCGCCCCTACTCGTGGGCCCGCTGAGCTCCACCGACGCACTTCTTCCTCCTATATATACCCACGCACTCAACAGATCGACACGGAGCCAAAACCTAATTCCACCGCCGCAACTTTCTCAGATCCACGAGATCCCATCTTGGTGCTGTTAGGAGCTCGCGGGAAGGAATCCACCACGGAGGGCTTCTACATCATCATCATAGCCTCTCCGATGAAGTGTGAGTAGTTTACTTCAGACACCTGCCAGTGCACTTTTCGCCTCGTCGGGTTTGAAGGTGCGGTGAGTGGGCCACGGAACTGCCGCAGCTCACGGGTAAAGCCGGACAACCTACCTCGTAAGGTAGGCCTCTGGCTCCTCGGTGCGGGTGGTTCACAGCAGGCCCCGCTCGCTGTTCGATTGGTGGCGCTCGCGCCGGCGCTCGATGGTGGTTCGAGCGTCTTCATGTTCTCGTTCCCGAAGGACTTGGCGCTGGTCACAGTGGGCCTGTGGGTCGGACGATGCTACGGAGATCTCATCGCCCGTAACGTCGCGATGGGCTGGCGTCCGCGGGGCCGGGCGAGGAAGAGGTGAGTGCACCGTGGTTGCAGCGCCGTCGGCTCTCCTGCCACTGGTGTGTGGGACTCCGCCAGAGCGTCGACCCGGGGGCTCCACCTGACCCGGTTCGTCTTTGTTGGCCACCGCAACAAGGCTTCGGATAGTGGCTCTCCATTCATCGAGTTTCCCCGCAGTGGGAGGAAAATCGAGGAGCAATCGCGCAGCGAGCGTGGCCTGCTGGCGTTGGCGGCAGTGAAACCTGCACGGATCGCGATGCACTTCGACTTCTGACCATGTCAGAAGGAGCTCTATCACGACCCCTGCGGTCGCACGCCATCTTCACCAGCGCCTTGGCGAGCGGGCAGGTCTTCTGAATCCCGGAGGTGGCGGTCGGGGCTCTTTCCGCGACGACGCCTGGGGTCCTCGGCGGGATTACGCCGTTCATCGCGCGTCGCTTGAGTAGAGTGTGCCGTCGGCACCGGTGTGGGAGTCTTAGAAGCCCTCGCGTCGCCTGCAAGCGGGGTGGCAGCGATCTTAGAAGGCCCCGCGCCACCCGCGGAGGTCCTGACTCCGTCTCTGGATTTGGTGGCGTGCGGCCCGCTACCAGGCGCACAAACATCACCGCCTCCCAAACTTCGGCTGCTGGGACGGTGTTGGTGTTCGCGAACAGCGCCCCGGGTCCTTTCTGCGACCGGTCCGCTGCTCGCCCGCGTCGGACAGGGTGTCCGGCTTCCGACGGGCCAACCGCCACCATCGTCTTCTTCTTGGGTGCCATGACGATGAAGAAGCGTCGAACTAACCGCTAGAGCTGATTCTCACAACTGCGCCCCCTACCTGGCGCGCCAAAGATGTCGGTGCGGGGACGACACCTATGGGATCACAAGAATCCCTACTACGGTTGGGGGGCGCGGGGTCGCGAGAAGAGCAGATCAAGCAGATAGCACACAGTTCTTTATCCAGGTTCGGGACGCGAGATCGTAAACCCTACTCCTGCTTTGGTGGTTAGTTTATCTGCGTTCTTGAGCTAGCTATGGGGCGTGAGGAGCTCCAAAAGCGAATCCTCCTCATGGTCGCCTTGGGCCTCCTTTTATAGGGAAGGGCTGCCACACGGTGGCATCTGAGGAGGTGGAAAGAATGCGATCATCGAGTTTATCCTTGCACTACATGACAAGGCGCCATTAATGCATCTTGCTTAGGTGTCCTTGCTTTATCGAGGACGGGGGAGAGCCCAGTCTCGTCTGCCGCCGCTCCCTTTCGCGTTGACACGTGCCCTGGCCAGCGGTGCCTGTGGTGCCACGTAGGCAGGCATGCAGCTGAGATGGCGCAGTGGTGGGTCTCCACGAAGGTTCGCTTGTCGCCACGCAGGTGCCTGCCCAACTGGTTGGGTCGGCAGCCGCATGGTGGAGGCTCGATTGGTGCGGGCCTGATGGTGGCCCTACAGGTGTCCTTGGGAGGGGCCTTGCCGCAGCCCCGGCAAGGGTCTTGCCGGGGGCCCCGGCAAGGGTCTTGCCGCGGCGTCTGCTGCCATCCCCGGCAAGGCTCTTGCCGGGGGCCTTGTGGTCCCCCTTGGCCGGGATCCCGCCAAGGGTCGTCATCTTCTATAGTATGTATCTAATCTTTGAATGTCTTCACAAAGATCTGCATGCCACCACAGGGATGTCTCCCGAATCCTTTGCCCCATGGGGGGGGGGGGCAGTGGACTCAAAGGTGACACGCTTCGTGGGCGTGGGGCGAGCCGCCCCGGCAAGGGCCTTGCCGGGTCTGCTAAAACCGCCCCCCCGGCAAGGATCTTCCCGGGGGAGTCTGCTTCATCCCCTTTGCTCTTTGTGGTCTTGGTCTTGGCGTCGTTCTGCTTCTTTCGAGCTTCGGCCTTACCTTGGCTCACCTTCCTTGCCTTGCTTTTGCGTGGTGACGCCCGCGGCTCAGACTGCCCGTGCACAGTTAAAAGGTGTACCCTTTTTCTGTACACCGATAGATGTCACATTAGTGGCCATCACAGCCGATTATCCCGGCCTCCTTCCTGCCTTATATGTAAGTAATCAGGAGACATCTCCTCCGAAAGAGCTTCCTCATTATGCCTCACCCACCACACTGTCTCGTGCTCCAAAGGGGAGGCGCTCGGCATGCCATGCTGCACCAGAGGCGTCTCGTAAAAGAGCGGCGACCACGCCGAGCGGGTCCTCGAAGAGGAAGGAAAACGAAAACACGACTGAGCCCTCATCAAAGAGGTATGACTTTAAATATGCCCCCTGGCAGTCACATTGAACTGTGACATCGTCCGCTGTGTTTTATCAGGAAGAGTATTTGCCAGACTATGTCCGGGGGTCCTGCCGGCCGCGCCTCCACCAGTCAGGTTCTAGACCCTGCCTTTAGGGGAGGGGCTGACACGGGAGTGACGCCGGATTGTCCTCCTTCAGAAGATTCGGAGGATGTATCTGTCACAAACTCTGAAGTGGAGAGCACCATGAATCATCGGCGCCGGAGGGCCGCTCTTCGCGACCCCAGCACCCCGGCTTTACAAAAGAGGCATTCAATGCCTTCAGCTCGGCTGATGCATACATCCGAGCTGCTCGGGATGGGCTTGCCAGAGCCACGAACCAGCATTTGAAAGATATGTGGGTAAGTATGCATCATACAGATCTGGTAATCATATACCAGTAGCCCCCGAGACTTGAAGTAGTTGATAGAACTGATTTAAGGATCATTGTATAATCAAGTACTCACGGACAAGAATAACCTGATGTCTCAAGAGCTGGAAAAGTGTCAGACCCAGCTAGCTGCGGTTACCGCCGAACTGGAGAAATCCAAGGAGGCACTGCCTCGTAATGTTCCCCTCCAACCAGAAAAATATAATGATATACCAGTAATGTTAATACTGTTGTATTTCCCATGGCAGGATCGTTAGATTAACTAAAATAGGAACTGGAGGCCGCGCAGGCGGGTAAACAACGGGCCGAAAAGCAACTGGCCGCTGGCGAATGTGTGTTGACACGGACCAGGGATGATAAGAACAAGCTGCAGGATTACAACACCCTGCTGGGCGAAGAGCTAAAAGACATACGAGCGCAGCTCGCTGATGCCGTAAAGGAAAATAGGAGGATACGAGGCGGTATATTTACTATGCTTTTGAACTTACCTCTGTGTAATTCAATAAAGAAATGAGCTGACAGGTTTATGTCTGCAGGTAAGCTAACTGGCCGTCCCGAAGAGGAGATGTCCGGATCTCAAGGCGATCTGCTGCAAGAGCTGTCCCAAGTGCACGAGCGAGCTCGGCAAGCAATGCAGAGCGTTGCTAAGGCTTTGTGGCCATCCGCCTCCCCTCGAGGAAGTATGGAGGAGCTTGTGAAGCTATTCGAATAAGCTTGGCGGCATTTTCGATTATGGAGATATCGGCCTACCGAGAAGGTGCGTGAGAAGCCTGGGCCATGGTGAAAACACGGTACACCAAGCTTGATCCGAATCATATGGCCCGGGTTGGACCTCGGGGGTCAGATGGACAAGAAATTCCAGTTAGTTTGGTATATGACCGAGTAAAGATAGCCGCCAAGTTTTCCCAACAGGATTGTAAGCTAGACAGCCTGTTAGACAGCATAGAGGAAGAAGTTTTTGAGTCCAAGTGACTATGTACTTCGATTGACAAATTTGTCCCTAGCTGGATTGTAAAACGACTGTCATGGCAGACATTTTCACTTTGACCTCTGGACCCGAGGGTGCAGAGTGTTTTCGAATACCGGAGCGGCAATATAGACCGGGGTATGCGTGGAAACCAGGCGTAGGGGTCATAGCTGCTTGAACAGACAAGTTGTATCCGGCTAGCTATGTTATATTACTTGTTGATTGTAAGAAACATCTTCCTGGGAGAATAGTTCTGTTAAGGGTTCCTTTCCCTGGGTGAACATGCGTTAGTATGCATGTCTGAACTGTGATTGAAAAATCGCAGTATACGTAACATCTGGGGGTTCATAGTGTAACTGAGATTGTAATGGCTAAACCCTAGATGTCTAGCCTGTATGATTGTGATTGCCTCTATGGACTAAACCCTCCGGTTTATATAGACACCAGAGGGGCCTAGGGTTGTACAGAGTTGGTTTACAGAGGAAGGAACCTTCATATCCAAACGCCAAGCTTGCCTTTCACGCAAAGGAGAGTCCCATCTAGACACGGGAGGAAGTCTTCTACCTTGTATCTTCATGGCCCATCAGTTCGGCCCACATTATACAGGCTAGACGCCCGAGGACCCCTTAATCCAGGACTCCCTCACCCGACTCAATCATACACTAATCATACACACATACATGTACGATCAAGATTAGGGACTCGCGAGAAGATATCACAACATAACTCTATACACAAATAAAAGTCATACAAACATCATATTACAAGCCAGGGGCCTCGAGGGCTCGAATACATAAGCTCGATCATAAACGAGTCAGCAGAAGCAAAAATATTTGAGTACAGATGTAAGTTAAACAAGGTGCCACAAGATGGATAGGACAAACTAGGATACAGATCAAAGAGGTGCATGCCTCCTACCTGGGATCCTCATAACTACTCCTGGTCGCCGGCGGCCTGAACGTAGTAGTAGGCACCTCGGTGTAGTACGGGTCGTCGAAGGCGGCGTCTGGCTCTGGGGCTCCAACATTTGGTTGTGACATCTGAGAAGAATGGAGAAGGGGGAAAAGAGGGAGAAAAGCAACTGTGAGTACTCATCCAAAGTACTCGCAAAGAAGGATCTACACTATCAAAGAAATGGGTAGTATCTGTGGACAGAACTGCAGAATGCCAAAATAAGAGGGGGATAGCTAGTCCTATCGAAGACTATGCTTCTGGCAGCCTCCATCTTGAAGCGTGTAGAAGAGAGTAGCTAGTAAGTTAACCAAGTATCAACATATAGCACAATCCTACCCAATGATCCTATCCTCGTCACCCTATGAGAGAGCGATGACAGGGTTGTATCTGGCACTTGAAAGGGTGTGTTTTGTTAAGTATCATGTTCTAGTTGTCATAAGATCGAAGTACAACTCTGAGAAGTCATGTTATCATCGACATGGCTACTCGAATAGAAGAATCTTCCCTGCAGGGGTGCACCACATTACCCAACACGCTCGATCCCTCTGGTCAGACACACTTTCCTAGGTCATGCCCGGCCTCGGAAGATCAACACGTCGCAGCCCTACTTAGGCCTAACAGAGAAGTCATCATGCCGGTCTAAATCCTGAGCACGCAGAGGTCTTGGGCCCATCGCCCTTTGCACTCCATCACGTTGCGAGGGCGGCCGGTGAGTAGACCTAGCAACCTCCATTACAAAGGAATTTGTGTTACGTGGTCCAACCCGGCGCGTGCCGCTTAGTCACTAACATCTAGGAGGCTTCGGCTGATACTACGATGTCGAGTGCCCATAACTATTCCCGCGTGGTGGTTAGTGCGTATAGGCCAGTGGCCAACTCAGATCAAATACCCAATCTCCTTAACCTTGTTACTTTGAAGTAACCGCGGACGCCAACCAGGACCAGGCCCACCTGTCTCCTAGGTGGTCACAACCCGCCCTGTCGCTCTGCCACAAAGTAAGACTCAGGGGACCGTCGGGAACCCAGGCCCACCACTACCTAGATGGAACCACCTGCCCCTTTAGCCCACACATCGTAATCACTTGCGGGAACTCTACGAGCCGACCAAACTTTAGTCACATCATGTAACCTGTATAGTATGTATGTATGTATGAATGTATGTATGTATGTATGTATGTATGTGTAACGCCCCCGATGCGGCTATATCTCCCACGTGTCGAGGCACGACTTAGAGGCATAACCGCATTGAAAGCAATGTCGCAAGTGAGGTAATCTTCACACAACCCATGTAATACATAAGGGAAGAGATACATAGTTGGCTTACGATGCCACTTCACACAGTACATAAATAAACATCCATCATTGAGTACACTCAAGGTCCGACTACGGAACCAAAATAAAAGAAGATACCCCAAATGCTACACAGATCCCGAATTGTCCCAACTGGGCACCACTACTGATCATCGGAAAAGACACATAGTAACGACCACGTTCCTCGTCGAACTCCCACTTGAGCTCGGTTGAGTCACCTGCTGACCGCATCATCGGAACTCGCAACTGTTTTGGAAGTATCTGTGAGTCACGGGACTCAGCAATCTCACACCCGCGAGATCAAGACTATTTAAGCTTATAGGAAGGACATGATAGTAAAGTGGAGCTGCAGCAGCGACTAGCATATATGGTGGCTATTTCGCAAAAAGAGAGCGAGAAGAGGAGCAAAGCACGGTCGTGAACTAGTAGCGATCAAGAAGTGATCCTGAACTACTTACGTCGACATAACTCCAACACCGTGTTCACTTCCGGACTCCGAGAAGAGACCATCACAGTTACACACGCGTTGATGTGTATTTTATTTAAGGTCAACTTTGGGTTTTCTACAACCGGACATTAACAAATTCCCATCTGCCTCATAACCGGGCACGGCTTTGAAAGATATTACCTGCAGGGTGTCCCAACTTAGCCCATTATAAGCTCTCACGGTCAACGAAGGATATTCCTTCTACTGGGAAGACCCGATCAATCTCGAATCCCGGACTACAAGACATTTCGACAGCAATAAAACAAGACCAGCAAAGCCGCCCGATTGTGCCGACAAATCCCGATAGGAGCTGCACATATCTCGTTCTCGAGGCACAACCGGATGAGACATCCCACGAGTAAAACCAAGCCTCGAGTTTCCCGTGGTGGCCCCTGAGTCTACTCGTTTGGGCCAGCACTCGAAGGAGCACTGGTCCGGGGGTTAAAATAAAGATGACCCTCGGGCTCGCGAAAACCGGGGAAAAGGCTTAGGTGGCAAATGGTAAAACCAAAGTTGGGCCTTGCTTGGACGAGTCTTATTCAAAGCGAACTGTCAAGGGGTCCCATAAATCACCCAACCGTAAGGAACGCGAAATCAAGGAACATAACACCGGTATGACGGAAACTAGGGTGGCAAGAGTGGAACAAAACACCAGGCATAAGGCCGAGTCTTCCACCCTTTACCAAGTATATAGATGTATTAAAATATAGCAGATATATATTGTGATATCCCCAACAAGTAAACATGTTCCGATAAGGAACAACATCTCCATGTTCCAATAAGGAACAAACTTCTGCTTCACCTGCAACTAGCAACGCTATAAGAGGGTTGAGCAAAGCGGTAACATAGCCAAACAACGTTTTGCTAGGAAAGGATGGTTAGGGGCTGACATGGCAACATGGGTGGCATGATATAGCAAGTGGTAGGCATCGCAGCATAGGCATAGCAAAAGAGCGAGCAACTAGCATAGCAAAGATAGAAGTGATTTCGAGGGTATGGTCATCTTGCCTGCAATGTTCTCAGAGTTGTCGAAAGCTTGATCCTCGTAAGCGTTCTCAACAGGTTCCTCGTTCACGTACTCGTCTCCCGGCTCTACCCAAAGCAAGAACACAAACAAAGGAACCACAATAAATCACGGTGCAATGCACAAGCAACATGATGCAAAACATGACATGATATGCGATATGTGATATGCAATGCGTATGTGCGCTCCGGAAGGTAAATGATGAACCAGGCATCAACTTGGCAAACCAAATATGCCACTGGAAAGATGAGATGATTTCGGTTGAAGTCGATATAAAGATCACCGGGATCGGATGCACGGTTTGCAAATGACAAGCAAAACAAGAATGGCGCAAATCTGCTATTAACAGCATGATGCCACTTAGCAAGCAACAATTAATTAAGCTACTGCACCCAAACGTATCAACAAAGCACATGGCAGTGATCTACACAAGATGCTCGACAAAAGATGAGCACTGAGCTACGGCTAGTTCACATCATAACAGGTTCAAACAAGCATGGCAAAAGTGCTCAAAATATCAGGCTGGACATGGCAAAAACAGCATCAGGTTGCAATGTTCAGAGCAACAAAAATACATGCTACAGGAACTTAAAATAGCAAAACATGGCATGGCATGAATCTACTCAAAGCATAGAACAAAAGTCCCTTACTGACCATAAGCCAAAAAGGATCAGAAAATATAGTAACACCCATGTCAATATTGAAAGTCTCGTTAACAGATTCAGCAACATGACATGTCAAAAACTGATAACGAGTAGGCATGTTTACAAGCTCAATGCACTCCCTACAGAGCCTTGTATGAAAAACTAAGCATACATACATCAAGAAGACATGGCATAGAAGACATAAATGGCAAGAACAATAACATAGCATACATGGGTCAACCACAGCAACCTAGGCAAAATTGAATAACATGTATACAATCTGCCAGGAAACATTTGATAGCAAAGGTAGAGCTCGATTGACTCAAGCTATGTCACTCCATAATTGCAAACAAGGGCATGGATGGATAGAGCAAGACATGTTTTACAAAACATCCTTACTGAAGTATCTCAAAATATGCATAGATCTCTTGGTAGCATCAAGTTAACATGGCATCAAAAATCAGCTAAACAGGGCTGAAATCAGCAACATCAGGACACCTACTTTGCATGCTTGTGCTAGTCACCACATAGATCACAAAAATATATGGCATACACCCCTGGAAAGATGGCATGGCATCTTTCAAAACATATGTAGGACTCAAATTCATAGGATGCATACATCAATCATGGCAAAAATAACAAAAGTGCAAGTTCTGTTAAGAAACAGAATCTAACATCACATAGCACTCTTCCAACAGCATTTCGGGCATCAATATGAGCTCAAATGAAAATGATGCAATGAGATGAAATGATCTACCCTTCGAGACGAACATTTTGACATATTATACGCGCAAAATGGAGCTACAGATGCAAAGATATAGCACGTTGAAAATGCTACAAAATATCAATGATGCAAAATAACTTAGAAGAAAAATTAGGAGGGGGAAGAGAAGTCAACGGGCTCGCGCGACCCGAGGCCGGATCGGGCGGCCGGATCGGTCGAGGGCGGCGGCGGCTCGGCTCGCCGGAGGAGGCGGCCGGTCAGGGCGCCGCCGGAGGGGGGCGGCGGTGGCGGGCGCGCCGCGGAGGCGCTGGGCGAGGTCGCCGGGCGGCGGGCGACTCGTGGACGGGCGGCGAGCCTTGGCAGCGGCGGTGGGCGCGGGCGGCGGGCAGGCGGGCGGGCAGCGGGCCGGATGGGCCCATGGAGGCCGGAGCGGCCGAGCGGGCGGGCGGCGCTTGGGCGGTGGCGCAGCCACGTGGCGGCCTCCCATTGGCTGGCGGGCGGCGGCGGCGAAGTGTCCGCGCGGGCGCGGAGGGAAAAACTAGGGTTTCGGGAGGAAGACCCGGATTTGGACGGGGAGATGTTTAAATAGGCATAGAGGAGCTAGGAGAGTCCAAATGAGGTGTAGTTTTTACCACACGATCGTGATCGAACGACGGAGAGCATGGAAGTGACTTAGATGGGTTATTGGGCTGTTTTGGAGGGGTGTTGGGCTACAACTTAAAAGAGGCCTTTGCGAGAGTGCGGTTAACCGTTGGAGTACCAAACGAGCTCCAAATGACCCGAAACTTGACCGGTGGTCTACGGGTGGTATACCAAGGCCACTAGACAAACCTCGGTCCATTTCGAGAAGGTTTAATACCCGCACATGGAAAAACGTAAAAGGGACCGCCGGGGGAGATAGGAGTGCCGGATTGCAAAACGGACAACGGGAAAAATGCTCGGAATCATGAGACGAACACGTATGCGAATGCGATGCACATGATGACATAATATAAAATGCATGACATGGACAAAATGCAAAATGAAGAAAAACCCAACCACGGAAGGAATATCATATCACAGTGCCGAAAATGGCAAGAGTTGGAGTTACAAATATGGAAAGTTACTTCCGGGTTGTTACAACACTCCACCACTACAAGAGGATCTCGTCCCGAGATCTAGGACTGAAAGAACTCCGGATATTCGGAACGGAGGTGATCCTCGCGCCCGTGTAGCTTCTCGGTGAATGGTGTGACCACTTCACTTTCAGGAATTTGATTGACTTGTTGCGAGTCTTGCGCTCGGTTTCTTCAAGAATAGCAACGGGTGCTCATGATAAGAGAGATCTTCTTGAAGGTCAATCTCTTCAAAGTTGATAGTGCGTTCAGAGTCTTGAAGCACTTGCGGGCTGTGACACGTGAAACACATCGTGCACGTTTGCAAAGTTGGATGGAAGCTCAAGTTGATAGGCGAGATCGCCTCTTTTGCCAATGATCTTGAAAGGACCCACGTATCTAGGGGCAAGCTTCCTTTGATACCGGGCGACGAGTGCCTTTCATTGGAGACGCGGAGGTAGACATGGTCTCCGATTTCAAAAGCCACATCACGGTGCTTATCATCATAATAGTTCTCCGGCGCGATTGCGCGGCTTTGAGATTCTCACGAATGACTTGGCACATTTCTTCAGCTTCGTGATCAAGTCATTGCCAAGAAGTTGGCGTTCACTGTCTCTGCACCAATTGAGAGGAGTACGGCACTTTACGCCATAGAGAATTTCGAATGGGGCCTTGCCGAACTCGCTTGGAAGCTGTTGTTGTAGGAGAACTCGGCATATGGAAGACAATCTTCCCACTTCATACCGAAAGAAATGACACAAGCTCGAGCATATCTTCAAGGATTTGATTAACTCGCTCAACTTGGCCACTTGTTTGAGGATGGAAAGCTGTCTGAAACGAATGTTGGTGCCCATGGCCTTCAAAAGAATCCCAAAACTTGGAGGTAAAGATGCTGCCACGGTCAGAAGAGATCACTTGTGGAATGCCGTGCAAGGAGACAATCACGAGGTGTATAGCTCGCCAACCGAGCTGCTGTGATGGATTCTTTGATAGGAAGAAAATGAGCCACTTTAGTAAGCTTGTCAATGACAACAAAGATAGCATCATTTCCACGCTTGGACTTTGGAAAACCAGTCACGAAGTCCATCTCGATATGATCAAACTTCCATTCTGGAATAGCAAGAGGTTGAAGGAGACCAGCTGGTCGTTGGTGTTCTGCTTTCACTCTTCTGCAGACATCACATTCATTCACGAATTGAGCAATTTCTCGCTTCATTCGAGTCCACCAATATGACTGCTTGAGATCATGGTACATCTTTGTACTTCCAGGATGAATGGATAGGAGCGAATTGTGAGCCTCGTTCATAATGACTTTTCGTAGATCACCCTTTGGAACCACAATCCGGTCCTCAAAGAAAAGAGTATCTTTGTCATCAACGTGGAAGCACTTGTACTTGGAAATGCCCTTGTCGGTACCACGTTTCACCTTTTTCGCCATGGTATCCAGAAGTTGAGCCTCACGAATCTGAAATTCCAAAGTAGGAGAGACTATGAGGTTGGCAAGAAAGCCTTGAGGAACAACTTGAAGATTCAGCTTGTGGAAAGCTTCACAAAGATCCGGTGAAAGGGCTTGAGGATTAGATCATTGCGATAAGCCTTCCTGCTCAAAGCATCTGCAATGACATTGGCTTTGCCGGAGTATATTCAATACTTGGGTTGTACTCTTGAATCATTTCGACCCATCGAGTCTGCTCGAGGTTGAGGTTGGGCTGAGTGAAGATGTACTTGAGACTCTTGTGATCGGTGAAAATGTCCACTTTCCTTTCCAACAAGAGATGTCTCCACGTTATTAATGCATGGACAACTGCCGCCAACTCAAGATCGTGAGTGGGGTAGTTCTTCTCGTTGGGCTTCAGCTGGCGAGAGGTATAAGCCACAACTCTCTTCTCTTGCATTAACACAGCACCGAGACCTTGAAGAGAAGCATCACAGAAAACTTCAAATGGCTTGGATTCATCAGAGGAGTCGAGCAGAGCTGTGACGAGTTTCTCTTTGAGGGTATTGAAAGCAACGTCACACTCGGGAGACCAGACATA
Source organism: Aegilops longissima (assembly GCA_021605205.1). Lineage (NCBI taxonomy): Eukaryota > Viridiplantae > Streptophyta > Magnoliopsida > Poales > Poaceae > Aegilops > Aegilops longissima. Next base: position 325,612,199 of record CM038677.1, read on the forward strand.
CTTCACATGCTTCTGGAGAAGGTTGGAAAGAGGCTTTGCAATCTTGGAGAAGTTCTCAACGAATCTTCGGCAATAGCTTGCAAGACCAAGAAAATCATGGAGCTGCTTGACATTCGAGGAGGTTCCCAATTCACAATTGCGGACACCTTCTCGGGATTAACAGCGATGCCCTTGGCGGAGATGATATGACCAAGATAAAGCACTTCATCAAGCCAAAATTCACATTTGGAGAACTTAGCATAGAATTGATACTCTCGAGCTTGTCTAGTACCAATCGCAAATGTTTGGCATGATCCTTCTTATTCTTGGAGAAGACCAAAATATCATCAAGATAGACCAAGACGAATTCATTGGTGTAGGGGTTGAAGATGAAATTCATCATCCGAGAGAATGTTGGAGGAGCATTGACAAGGCCGAAAGACATGACAAGATATTCATAAGAACCAAAGCTTGTTCGAATGCTGTCTTGGGAATATCTTGTTCACGAATGCGAATCGATGATACCCCATCTGAAGGTCAAGCTTGGAGAACACTTTAGCACCTTTGAGTTGCTCGAAAAGCTCATTGATGTTGGGAAGTGAATACTTGTTCTTGATTGTCTTCTTATTCAATGGACGGTAATCGACGCAAACTCGGTCCGTGCCATCCTTCTTCGGACAAAAGAACACCACAACCCCAAGGAGATGAACTCGGTCTGATCAAACCCAGACGCTCTTGTTCATCGAGCTGCTTCTTCAATTCCTTCAGCTCATCAGGTCCAAGCTTGTATGGACGCTTGCAAACGGGTTCAGTGCCACGCTCAAGATCGATAACGAACTCAACTGGCCGATGAGGAGGCATACCGGAAGCTCTTCTGGAAAGACATCTTGGTACTCACAAACGATGGAATCGAGAGATAGCGCCCAATTCGCCCTTCTCATTGAGAGAAAACAACCGAATGGTTTCATCACGAGCGGCATAGATGATCACATCATTAGAAGAGTGAGTCAATTGAATTTCTGGCAGCACAATCAAGCTGAGCTTTGTCTTTGAGAAAGCCATCCATTCCGAGAATAAGATCAATATCCGAGTCGCCAAGAACAATTGGTTTAGAAAGAAATCTATAATCGCCCATCTTGATAGAGACATTAGGAGCAACCAAACAAGAATTCATAAGCCTTCCGGGAGAAACAACTTGCATAACTTTGGACAGAATCTCGTGTCAACATTGTGCTTGATGCAAAAGGATATGACATGAAAGAATGCGATGCACCAAGATCAAATAAGACTTTTGCAGAATATCATTAATCGAGAGATTACCCATTATCACATTAGAAGATTCTCCGCTTGAGATGCATTCATCATATAGACCTTGGCATGCTTTGGATTATGCTTGACCTTTGCATTCTTGGAAGATTTCACAGGAGGAGGAGGCGGAAGGCGCCTCTGGTTGAAGCACTTGTTCGCATAGTGACCTTCTCACGACATTTGTTGCAAGTCACCTCGAGAGCGGACGGTGGTAAGGAGCACTTGACCTTGGAGCTTGAGAATTAGACTTGTTTCGATAGCTTGGGTTGGGTGGGTGGGAAGATCCACGGCCACCTGAGTTCTTCTCACGATAAGGCCGACGGAACGGAGGAGGAGGAAGGTAAAACTTCTGCTGCTTAGCTGCCACTTGAGAGGAAGAAGAAGACTGAACTGCATCCCTGATTCTCTTCTTAGAGGCCTCACATTTGAGCTGGGCAGCTTCTTGCTTCAGTGCCATGTTGTAGAAATCATCATACTTATCTGGCTCAAAAAGCACAAGAGCTAATTGCAGATCTTCTCTCGCACCACCTCTGAATTGATAGATCATACTCTTTTCATCGTGCACGTCTTGCTTAGCAAAACGAGCGAGCTTCTGGAACTGGATATTGTATTGATAGACAGACATGTTGCCCTGCTTGAGATTGCGGAACTCCTCACGCTTGCTCTCAACAACACTTTTGGAATGTGATGAGCTCTGAAATCACGGCGGAACTCATCCTGTAATGACACGACCTCCTCTCGAATCTTTGTATTCTGGTACCACTCAGCAGCTTGATCCTTGAGTTGAAACGATGCAAACTTGACAAAGTCCTCGTGTCCGACATTGCTACAATCAAAATGCTTGCAGATGTCCACAAGCCAATCGTCAGCGTCTGTAGCCTCAACACGTAAACCGAAAGACTTCGGCTGATTAGCGAGGAACTGACTCAGAGTAGCAAAGTGCGGCTGATTGTTGCCTTGACCTTGATTTCCTTGATTGCCTTGCCCTGAGTACGTTCTTGCAAGAGCTGCAAAATCATCGAGCATTGGCATTGGTGGCTGCCATGATAGCTTGCCGAGCCTCACGGAGGCGGAGGTGGAGGTGGAGGTTCTGATCGATCCCCATCATTGCGATCCGGATTGAGACGTTGGCGGAGCCATCTGAAGAGGGTGACATCCGTTAGTCCTTTGATAGACAAAAGATAAGTAGAATCAACGGATAGAAATTGCAACATATAGTCTTCACAATAAACATTCGAACACGAATGAGCGAATGAATTCAAAGTTAATCATCACACGTCCATTAAGGTGAGAAGCCACTTAGATAAAGATATGGAAATAACATCATCTTAGAAACAAATCGAATATCACAACCGAAAACAAAAGATTGGCTTCTAGAATGAGCGGAACAAACACATGATAGAGATTTACGCCCAAAGTGTTCGTGGTGGGGCCCACACGGACACGACGATAGAGGACGTCACGAATGACAAACAAGACGTCCCGAATCAGCATAGCCAAGGATTCTTTAAGACGTCTCGCGACCATCAGAATCGACCGTGAATGGGCGGACCACTAAACGTTGAACCCCAATCTCAAATCATACATCCGTCGGAAAGAATATCCCGTAAGCTACTAGAATTCCCACCTATAAACTCCGAAACTTTCGGTTATGCAATCTGGTGTTGGGGATACAGGGACACAAAATATATCACCCAAACTAACAATACCTAGATCCATTTGTATCCATCCGTCAACACATAACCAAGAAATCCTCGGAAATCGTGTACCTCGACCTTGAAAAACATCCGTTATGCAAGTCATGGCAATACTCCCTTTTCGCCTCGAGATTGGGCTATCGAGGTTATCTCACCAACAACGCACAAAAGAGATTTCGATGTCGGCAAAACTCAGGTATTCGAGAATCGCAACGATAAAATTGTGACGACAACACCTCGGAGCTCAACTCCCGGGACACCGCCACAACCCCTAAATGTCGAGGCACCAAGAACAATGTTCTCGTCACAAAACCATCGAACGATTCCAAGATACCCACGTGATCCTAAAAAAATTTAGTGAAATTTGAGAAGAGAAGAGTCAAAACACTACGTCGTGGTACCTCACCAGAGCGGCGAAGGGACTGGGAGTAAAAAGAATCCTACTCTCCGATATATATAATCCTAAGACTCAAAACATTTTCCATTCTAGACTCAACAACGCCAAACAAACAATCAAGTAGGGGCTCCTAAGTCGGGAAGGCTCGATTACCAACTTGTAATGCCCCGATGCGGCTATATCTCCCACGTGTCGAGGCACGACTTAGAGGCATAACCGCATTGAAAGCAATGTCGCAAGTGAGGTAATCTTCACACAACCCATGTAATACATAAGGGAAGAGATACATAGTTGGCTTACGATCGCCACTTCACACAAGTACATAAATAAACATCCATCATTGAGTACACTCAAGGTCCGACTACGGAACCAAAATAAAAGAAGATACCCCAAATGCTACACAGATCCCGAATCGTCCCAACTGGGCACCACTCTCGATCATCAGGAAAAGACACATAGTAACGACCACGTTCCTCGTCAAACTCCCACTTGAGCTCGGTTGAGTCACCTGACCGCATCATCGGAACTGCAACTGTTTTGAAGTATCGTGAGTCACGGGACTCAGCAATCTCACACCCGCGAGATCAAGACTATTTAAGCTTATAGGAAGGAAAGGATAGTAAAGTGGAGCTGCAGCAAGCGACTAGCATATATGGTGGCTATTTCGCAAAAGAGAGCGAGAAGAGGAGCAAAGGACGGTCGTGAACTAGTAGCGATCAAGAAGTGATCTGAACTACTTACGCCGACATAACTCCAACACCGTGTTCACTTCCGGACTCCGAGAAGAGACCATCACAGTTACACGCCGTTGATGTGTATTTTATTTAAGGTCAACTTTGGGTTTTCTACAACGGACATTAACAAATTCCCATCTGCCTCATAACATGAGCACGGCTTTGAAAGATATTACCTTGCGGGGTGTCCCAACTTAGCCCATTATAAGCTCTCACGGTCAACGAAGGATATTCCTTCTACCGGGAAGACCCGATCAATCTCGAATCCCGGACTACAAGACATTTCGACAGCAATAAAACAAGACCAGCAAAGCCGCCCGATTGTGCCGACAAATCCCGATAGGAGCTGCACATATCTCGTTCTCAGGCACAACCGGATGAGACATCCTACGAGTAAAACCAAGCCTCGAAGTTTCCCGTGGTGGCCCATGATCTACTCGTTTGGGCCAGCACTCGAAGGAGCACCGTCCGGGGTTAAAATAAAGATGACCCTCGGGCTCGCGAAAACCGGGGAAAAGGCTTAGGTGGCAAATGGTAAAACCAAAGTTGGGCCTTTGGACGAGTCTTATTCAAAGCGAACTGTCAAGGGGTCCCATAAATCACCCAACCGTAAGGAACGCGAAATCAAGGAACATAACACGGTATGACGGAAACTAGGGTGGCAAGAGTGGAACAAAACACCAGGCATAAGGCCGAGTCTTCCACCCTTTACCAAGTATATAGATGTATTAAAATATAGCAGATATATATTGTGATATCCCCAACAAGTAAACATGTTCCGATAAGGAACAACATCTCCATGTTCCAATAAGGAACAAACTTCTGCTTCACCTGCAACTAGCAACGCTATAAGAGGGCTGAGCAAAGCGGTAACATAGCCAAACAACGGTTTGCTAGGAAAGGATGGTTAGGGTCTGACATGGCAACATGGGTGGCATGATATAGCAAGTGGTAGGCATCGCAGCATAGGCATAGCAAAAGAGCGAGCAACTAGCATAGCAAAGATAGAAATGATTTCGAGGGTATGGTCATCTTGCCTGCAATGTTCTCAGAGTTGTCGAAAGCTTGATCCTCGTAAGCGTTCTCAACAGGTTCCTCGTTCACGTACTCGTCTCCCGGCTCTACCCAAAGCAAGAACACAAACAAAGGAACCACAATAAATCACGGTGCAATGCACAAGCAACATGATGCAAAACATGACATGATATGCGATATGTGATATGCAATGCGTATGTGCGCTCCGGAAGGTAAATGATGAACCAGGCATCAACTTGGCAAACCAAATATGCCACTGGAAAGATGAGATGATTTCGGTTGAAATCGATATAAAGATCACCGGGATCGGATGCACGGTTTGCAAATGACAAGCAAAACAAGAATGGCGCAAATCTGCCATTAACAGCATGATGCCACTTAGAAAGCAACAATTAATTAAGCTACTGCACCCAAACGTATCAACAAAGCACATGGCAGTGATCTACACAAGATGCTCGACAAAATATGAGCACTGAGCTACGGCTAGTTCACATCATAACAGGTTCAAACAAGCATGGCAAAAGTGCTCAAAATATCAGGCTAGACATGGCAAAAACAGCATCAGGTTGCAATGTTCAGAGCAACAAAAATACATGCTACAGGAACTTAAAATAGCAAAACATGGCATGGCATGAATCTACTCAAAGCATAGAACAAAAGTCCCTTACTGACCATAAGCCAAAAAGGATCAGAAAATATAGTAACACCCATGTCAATATTGAAAGTCTCGTTAACAGATTCAGCAACATGACATGTCAAAAACTGATAACGAGTAGGCATGTTTACAAGCTCAATGCACTCCCTACAGAGCCTTGTATGAAAAACTAAGCATACATACATCAAGAAGACATGGCATAGAAGACATACATGGCAAGAACAATAACATAGCATACATGGGTCAACCACAGCAACCTAGGCAAAATTGAATAACATGTATACAATCTGCCAGGAAACATTTGATAGCAAAGGTAGAGCTCGATTGACTCAAGCTATGGCACTCCATAATTGCAAACAAGGGCATGGATGGATAGATCAAGACATGTTTTACAAAACATCCTTACTGAAGTATCTCAAAATATGCATAGATCTCTTGGTAGCATCAAGTTAACATGGCATCAAAAATCAGCTAAACAGGGCTGAAATCAGCATCATCAGGACACCTACTTTGCATGCTTGTGCTAGTCACCACATAGATCACAAAAATACATGGCATACACCCCTGGAAATATGGCATGGCATATTTCAAAACATATGTAGGACTCAAATTCATAGGATGCATACATCAATCATGGCAAAAATAACAAAAGTGCAAGTTCTGTTAAGAAACAGAATCTAACATCACATAGCACTCCTCCAACAGCATTTCGGGCATCAATATGAGCTCAAATGAAAATGATGCAATGAGATGAAATGATGTACCCTTCGATACGAACATTTTGACATATTATACGCGCAAAATGGAGCTACAGATGCAAAGATATAGCACGTTGAAAATGCTACAAAATATCAATGATGCAAAATAACTTAGAAGAAAAATTAGGAGGGGGAAGAGAAGTCAACGGGCTCGCGCGACCCGAGGCCGGATCGGGCCGGCCGGATCGGTCGAGGGCGGCGCTGCTCGGCTCGCCGGAGGAGGCGGCAGTCAGGCGCGCCGGCCGGAGGGGCGGTGGCCGGGCGCCGGGCGAGGCGCTTGGCGAGGTCGCCGGGCGGCGGCGCGGCGAGGTCGCCGGGCGCCGGGCGCGGGCGAGGTCGCTGGGCGGCGTGGCGACTCGGCGGACGGCGGCGTAAGCCTTGCGGCGGCAGTGGGCGGCGGGCGGGCAGGCGGCAGGCTGTGGGCGTGGCGTGGCGGATGGGGCCATGGGGCGGAGCGGCCGGCGGGCGGGCGGCGCGGAGGCGGCGGCGCAGCCACGTGGCGACCTCCCACTGGCTGCGGGCGGCAGCGGCGAAGTGTCCGGCTGGCGGACGCGTCCGGCAGTGCGGAGGAAAAACTAGGGTTTCGGGAGGAAGACCCGGATTTGGACGGGGGAGATGTTTAAATAGGCATAGAGGGAGCTAGGAGAGTCCAAATGAGGTGTAGTTTTCAGCCACACGATCGTGATCGAACGACGGAGAGCATGGAAGTGACTTAGATGGGTTATTGGGCTGTTTTGGAGGGTGTTGGGCTGCAACTTAAAAGAGGCCTTTGAGAGTGCGGTTAACCGTTGGAGTACCAAACGAGCTCCAAATGACCGAAACTTGACCGGTGGTCTACGGGTGGTATACCAAGGCCACTAGACAAACCTCGGTCCATTTCGAGAAGGTTTAATACCCGCACATGGAAAAACGTAAAAGGGACCGCCGGGGAGATAGGAGTGCGGATTGCAAAAGCGGACAACGGAAAAATGCTCGGAATCATGAGACGAACACGTATGCGAATGCGATGCACATGATGACATAATATAAAATGCATGACATGGACAAAATGCAAAATGAAGAAAAACCCAACCACGGAGGGAATATCATATCACAGTGCCGAAAATGGCAAGAGTTGGAGTTACAAATATGGAAAGTTACTTCCGGGGTGTTACAGTATGTATGTATGTATGTATGTATGTATGTATGTATGTATGTATGTATGTATGTATGTATGTATGTATGTATGTATATATACCCGTGATCACCTCCCGAAGTGACCACGGCCCGATAATATAGCATAGCAAACAGATAAGAATGTAGGGCCACTGATGGAATACTAGCATTCTATACTAAGCATTTAGATTGTAGGTAAAGGTAACAACAGTAGCAACAATGATAGGCTATCCAACAGAATAGGAGTTATCGAATCAACAACAGTAGCAAACCTAATGCAAGAATAAGAGAGAAGAGAGTGGGCGATATCTGGTTGATCAAGGGGGGTTTGCTTGCCTGGAAGCTCTGTTGCACAGGAAGAAAGGTCGTGTCGACGCAATCGATCACAGTGGCACTGGCAGCGGTATTGGTCCTCGTGTCTATCAGATAGAAGACAGGGGAAGAAACAATAAATATAAAGCAAACATCACACCACAAAGCATAGCATGGAAATACGCGGTGCTAGAGGTGACCCAATGTGGTAGTAGGTGCTACTGGCGAAGGGGGGAAACATCTGGGAAAGTATCCCCGATTTTGGGCATTTTCGGATAGGGGGCGGTTGCATGTTCACTACTCTAGGGACGTGTAGCCGATGAATGGACTGCGTATTCGTATTCGTCTTGTTTTTTTGAGCAACTTTCATGTATAAAGTATTTTCATCCGAGTTACAGATTATTTCATATTAATTTTCAAAGTTTAAATCATTTTCTAAATTTATTTTAATTCGAAATTAAATCAGAAAAGCTAATTGTACCCAAAAGTATACCCAGCCAGAGGCTGGCTGGTGGGGCCAGGGGGCAAGTGGACCCAGTCAACAATTGGACTATTGACTGGTCAGAACTGGCAGACGGGGCCCAGGTGTCATGGACTAATTTTTTAAGTGTCTTTTGTCATGTAGTTGTTTAAAAGGTGGGACCCGTATGTCATAGTCACAGTTTATCTAAACATAACTAATTAGTCTAATTAGGAGATCAGGTTAATTGAGTTAATTTATTTAAGTTAATTAATTGATTTTTTATATTAATGTTAGTTTAATTTAATTTTATTTTTTCTAGGGCGGGCCCAGCTGTCAGTGGCCCGAGGCCAAACGGGGCGGGCACTAGCGAGCGAATGGGCGAAAGGCTGCAGCGCCCGACCGAGCAGGGGCGAGGCGTGGATGGGCGCCCGGCGCGGTCTGGCGCCGTGGCGGAGAAGCTGAGGCCAGCAGAGCGGAGGCGAGGCACGCGGCAGCACAAGCAACCATGGGGCCGCAAGCGGCGACAGCCGCAGCTGCAGGCAGTGCTTGGGCGGCACGGCCGCAGGATGGATGGGAGGAGCACCGAGCGGTGTCGGAGCGGGGCGTGGACTACGAGCACGCCAAGTGCAGCAGCGAGCGGAGGCTAGGCGAGCGGGGCACGGGCGATAGTTCGCGGTGTGGTCGTGTGCGCGTGGGGGAAGGTCGAGCAGCAGGCCGCGAGCACTGGTGCAACAGGCAGCAGCGGGCGGGGCCGCGCACATCAAGGTGCAATGGAGGGCAGGGGCGTCGAACGTAGGTAGGGTTGAGCTTCAGGGGAGGAGCACGAGGGCGACATCAAGCCTGGAGGAGGTGAGGCCAGGGCGAGCGGTAAGATGTCAACAGGGACGACGTCCGGCGGCGCCTATGGGCGGTGCACAACGACGGGAGCAGGGGAGAAGGGAGGGAAACGGACGGCAAAGCTCACTAGGCCCTGTAGGCATGCAATAGTGAGCTCAGGGAGGCGCGACGGCGACGTTTTCCGACGACGATGAAATCGGGGCGGGGTCGGAGAGGAAATGGTCGACGATGGCCATGCCATCGGTGCGAGGCAGGGCAACGGCGGTGACGCAGTGAGGGGAAGAGAGGAGCGACACGGGGGGAGCAAGGGTTTCAGGGGCGAGGGGGTTAACTTGTAGGCGTCGGCGATGGCGGGATGGCCGATGCATGGCCGGTGCCATGGTAGATGGCCTCCACAATCCCCCGCCCTCCTGTAGCGAGGAGGGGGATGAGTTAGGTGGGTCGGTCCTGTTTTAGTTCAAACGACCAAGGTGCCAGTAGGTTTAGGTCTCTTGTTTTCTCTTTATTTCTCCTTTTTCTTTTTCTGTTTACTTATTTCCTACTGTTTTATATCAACTTGAGCCAACAAATGATTTTAGTTAAATGTACAATTTAGCACCATAATATTAGGTAAGGTCTTGAGTTATCACTAGTAGTGGCAATTTAGTTTGAAAAGCATTCATATTTATTTTAATTTGAAAGTCCATATAACTGCTGCTGGAGTAGTTTTAGAAATGCTTATGGGCCTTTGAACATTTTGTAAAATCTTGTTTCCTACATGACAATTAGTTAGTTAATATCTGTAGCCCAACCTACATTTTAGTTTGGTAGTTTGGAGAAATATTATTTTTGACTTTATTTTAAATTTTGAATTTGAACTCAGTTTGAATAAAGTGAGATTAGCAACGATAACAAGGGTGACATGGCATCATTAGCAGAGGATTACTATAGCTTAATTATCCGAGCGTCACAATTTTCCTCCACTACAAGGAATCTCGTCCCGAGATTTTAAGGGGGTGGAGCAAGGGGGAAACACTAGGTTGCGAAATTCTAACGATTCTTCTCGGTCTTGGTTGCTCTTCTTGAAGAGGTCGACCCACTACTTTGTTGACTTCATTCCTATGTTTCAGGTCCTTATGATGAAGTCGGCATCCTTTCTTCGGGAACTCCATCGTACTTACGAATAGGAAAGGGGCAGCTCTACAAGGATAGAATGTTATAAGGGAAAATCATCTGGGGTTATCCCAAGAATGAACACATGAGTATCTCTTGAGTTGAACAAATGAAACACATCGAGAGCAAAGTAAGAAGGTACCATAAGAAGTTTCAAGCGGATAGACAATCGTCGTTGCCTGAAACAGAGTGTGAAAGGGGTTCAGAGCAATGGGAATAAGTATTGTGTTTAATACCGGATTTGAAGATCACATAGAAGGTGGCTCGTGAATTACAAACGAAGCCAAGCACGAGGAATAACTTTGGAAACAGGGGGTGTACAGGAGAGTCAGGTTTCGATCCTGTGGAACTGTGGGTTATGGGCCGACCATGTGGTTTAAAAAGTAGGAAGGGCGCTACCATCTTGCACAATCATGATAGCAAGGCATGTCAGAGAATAGACCGTCAGTTATGTTGGCAACAACGTTGGTACCAAGGGCGAGGGACAAAGAGAGCCACAATAGGGAAAGTTCTCGTCCATTGGGTCATCAATAATATTAACAGGGTCTTACTGACAGAGTGGTACAACTAGGTGCTTACCTAAGAAGGGAACTATCACTGCTCAGTTAAGTTAGATTACGAGAAAGGTTAATCAAAATAATGGAAAGGGAAAGTGATTAGTATACTAATGAGAACAATGGAATGGAAAATGTGGTGATACCCGAATAACAAGGGTATATCTTTCCCATCCATGATAGGGCAGCAAGTAGACAACCAATTAGGTAAAGGGGCAAGGAATTTCATGATGTTACCCATACAACGGTGTTTGGATAAGCAATTAAGAAACATTTAGCATTGTGCTTCAAATGTTCTTATTGATGACTGGAATACCACCAACATGCTTCGAGATATCATTGACATGGTCTTCAAGCAAAGGTCAGACTTTGGATACACAAAGGATCCATTAGGAACAACTTATAGATTAAGTCTTACAATTTCAGCAAGGATAAGATGAGAATGTGGCTGATGGGCTCAGCAACAATTCTTTGGGATTTCCATGAACAAGGATTTCATAATTATGTGAACAAGGTGATAGAATTGGGCATCCTAAGGTGTGAAATGGAGTATGTTCGGGGAGAACATCCACAATAGACTCGGTATCATGATCAATGTTAGAATGGCGATTCAAAACCAATAGACTAAGAATGAAATTATCGCCTGTTGGCTCCAAGCAATAGGGTTGCTAGAAGTTTTGAATTTCACACATCATAGTTTATTTGTCGGTATTCCGGTTAGAACAACACAGTGACCAAGAAATGGTAACACAAAGACCAAGAACATGGAGATGGCGATAAGTATTACTATATCAAGAATTATTAAGAGGTGGTGAAAGTCTAACAACATTATTGACATAACTGATGATAATACTCCAATGTAGAACATAACATAAGTTGGATAGCAAGGAGCTCAAGGTACAACACAAAACAAGAACAAGTTTTGTGTTGGAGGGAAAGCAAGAATGTTCTCGATGGTAACACAAATCCTCGAGGGGCAAGGATGGTATTCCCCATCATGAATTAGATTGATATCATGTAAGAGCATAGAATGTTGATGATGATCACGGCACATTTGTCGAGAGGTTTCATGAAGATGTAATCGACCATCGACGACATAAACCAAAAGGACTGATGCAGCGAAAGATTATTGGAACCACAGATACGACACAAACTCAAAATCAAGTTTCTTGTTCTAGTGAAACGATAAGACGAGGAAATCGACGTAAGCTTAGCTCATCATCGAAAGTTGTGCTTCGGGAAGAAGGACCAGGTAGCATAGTTAAAATTTATCACGATAATGGTATGTAGCCGAACCGTCTAGGAATGACGTGATGGAGTATTAAACTCGTAAGTAACAAAAACTACTTAACAATTATTGAGTCGAAGCGCGGAATTGATTCACTTATCGGTGTTCTCGAGTGACCAATAACTCAGAACCCGGGTGAAAATTGGAATTGGCGAGAATAGTAGTTGATGAAGAACTCATAAGAAGTTATGTAGTTCTGTGATATCCTCGAGATACCATAGCGTATACTCGAAGGTAGAGCGGCATAGAGGTTGGATAGGTGTATTGTTCTGCAGAAGACAAGTACTTTAACTAGTCCATGAAATAAATTCAAAGAAAATCAATATGGTCGGAACCGTGATAGCAAAAGACCAAATCCCAGATATAAGACGAACTTACACCAAGGGGATAATTAATATTACCAGAAGCTTTCATGATAAGTTCCACATCGGGTCCATGGGCATGAACACAAGTTCAAGGTCGACTCCCCTTTCTCCAAAGCACAACATTACACTCACTTCTTGTTTTGAGAATGGCATTAGTGCTGAAAGTTTTATCTGGTGAAATACCATATGAGTAGAACCGGTGAAATCTTTCGGGTTCGCACAGATTAGGGAAGGCATAGCTTCAACCCGTTGGGGAATCTTAGTAACATATACCGCAAACTTTTATGAGTAATTGACACAAGCTCGAAAGTAGAGCATGGTTGTCCAAGCAGAGGATACAATTTACCAAAGGCATTATGTATAAGGGAAAGAACTTCTCAAGGTTTTTGCATACGGAGGACACTGTCGGATGATGATTCCACAAAGGATCAGACGATCCATAATGGAGCTGATGTGATCATCGGTGCAGAACCAGAGGAAGAAACAAATGCAAAGGCATTGGATAATAGAAGCAACTGACTAATTCAAAGTCCAAATGCAAAGGAATTATGACTTCCAATTCAAGGGATCAGAAGCAAACACTCTGATTAAGGATGGATAAGTTTACTAGGCTTAGGGGTACAATCGATGGCAATTTAATTGGTCGAGATCCAACTCATCTTTAAAATGACGTCTGAGCCGGAAGGATGAATTCTAGGACCTGATTGAGGATTGCGAGCATTCGCAAAATAACGAACTAGCGGACTCTAAATGATAATGACAATGAATGTCAATAAGATTACTAGACTTATGGAATTATCCATAATGCAAGCAAGCATGAATTTATAGAGCAATAGGCCGCTGAGGATTTTCAGAAGATTGAATGGTATTTTGAAGACTTCTGTGAAACGCATGAACAACTGGGGATGAGCGGATACTCGGTAAGTGTGAGGAATTATCCGTAGGGGTATTATGTAATAATAAGATCATCGGGGAGTGATTGTATGAATCACAAGTGTACGTGGTCATCCATAGGGGTTTTTTGATGGAAGGGAATTGTGAAACCGACAGGTACAAAGTCTCGAGAGAACCTCAGAGAGTATCTTCGGAATCTTCTGGCCCACCAAGCAATCATCTGGAGTGAGGGGCTCTCCGGGAAGAAGTAGTTACGAGAACCTAGAGTCAGAGTGAGTAAAACCATTTAACCCAAGAAGAAGAGAGATCAGAGGCCCAGAGTATAGACAAGGAATAAAAGATCCTAATATCACCCGATTGTGATTTGGGCCCATAAGCCACACGACAATTTTAGTAAAAAAGTTTTCCAAAGGCTAGACTCAACTTCGGCCAAGGAGTTGGAAAGGGGATTCCTACATGCAGTAGGCTCTGATACCAACTTGTGATGCCCCCGATTCAATCGTACACTAATCATACACGCAAACATGTACGATCAAGATCAGTGACTCATGGGAAGATATCACAACACAACTCTAAACACAAATATAAGTCATACAAACTTCATATTACAAGCAAGGGGCCTCGAGGGCTCGAATACATAAGCTCAATCATAAACGAGTCAGCAGAAGCAACAATATCTGAGTACAGACATAAGTTAAACAAGGTGCCATAAGATGGCTTGCACAAACTGGGATACAGATTGAGGAGGCGCAGACCTCCTGCCTGGGATCCTCCTAACTACTACTGGTCGTCGATGGCCTGAACATAGTAGTAGGCACCCTCAGTGTAGTAGGGGCCGCCGAAGGCGGCGTCTAGCTCCGGGGCTCCAGCATCTGGTTGCTACATCCGAGAAGAATGGAAAAGGGGGAAAAGTGGGAGAAAAGCAACCATGAGTACTCATCCAAAGTACTCGCAAGAAAGGATCTACACTACATATGCATCAGTATCCATGAAATGGGTAGTATCTATGGACTGAACTGCAGAATGCCAGAATAAGAGGTGGATAGCTAGTCCTATCGATGACTACGATTCTGGCAGCCTCCATCTTGAAGCATGTAGAAGAGAGTAGCTGGTAAGTTAACCAAGTATCAATGTATAGCATAATCCTACCCGGCGATGCTCTCCTTGTCGCCCTGTGAGAGCGCGATCACAGGGTTGTATCTGGCACTTGAAAGGGTGTGCTTTATTAATTATCCGGTTCTACTTGTCATAAGGTCGAAGTACAACTCTGAGTTGTCCTGTTACCGTGGACACAACTATTTGAATAGATCAATCTTCCTTACAGGGGTGCACCACATTATCCAACACGCTCGTTCCCTCTAGCCGGACACACTTTCCTGGGTTATGCCAGGCCTCGGAAGATCAACATGTCGCAGCCCTACCTAGGCCTAACAGAGAAGTCAGCACGCCGGTCCAAATCCTAAGCGCGCAGGGGTCTTGGGCCCATCGCCCTTTGCACTCCTGCATGTTGCGAGGGCGGCCGGTGAGCAGACCTAGCAACCTCCATTACAAAGGAAGTTGCGTTACGCGGTCCAACCCGGCGCGCACTGCTCAGTCACTAACGTCTAGGAGGCTTCGGCTGATTACGACGTCGAGTGTCCACAACTGTTCCCGCGTGGTGGTTAGTGCGTATAGGCCAGTGGCCAACTCAGATCAAATACCCAATCTCGCTAAGCGTGTTATTTTGCAGTAACCGCGAACGCCGACCAGGCCCAGGCTCACCTGTCTCCTAGGTGGTCACAACCTGCCCTGTCGCTCCAACACAAAGTACCACTCGGGGGGAAGAAACAATAAATATAAAGCAAACATCGCACCACCAAGCATAACATGGGAATACGCGGTGCTAGAGGTGGCCTAACGCGGTAGTAGGTGCTACTGGCAAAGGGGGGAAAATCCGTATTCGTCTCATTTTTTTTAGCAACTTTCATGTACAAAGTATTTTCATCCGAGTTACGGATTATTTTATATTAATTTTCAAAGCTTAAATCATTTTCTAAATTTATTTTAATTCAAAATTAAATCAGAAAAAGCTAATTGTACCCAAAAGTATAGCCAGACAGAGGCTGGCTGGTGGGGCTAGGGGGCAAGTGGACCCAGTCAACAGTTTGACTAATGACTAGGTGTCATAGACTTATTGTTTTAAGTGTCTTTTGTTATCTAGTTGTTTACAAGGTGGGACCCGTAAGTCATAGTCATAGTTTATCTAAACAGAACTAATTAGTCTAATTAGGTAATCAGGTTAATTGAGTTGATTAATTTAATTTAATTAATTAATTCACTAATTAATTTTTATATTAATGTTAGTTTAATTTAATTTTTTTGGGGCGGGCCCAGCAGTAAGTGGCCAGAGGCCAAACGGGGCGGGTGCTAGCGAGCGAATGGGCGAAGGCGCTCCAGGCGCCCGAGCCAGGAGAGGGCCGCCGGGCGCGGATGGGCGCCGGTGCCGGAGGTGGACGGAGAAGCATGGGGCCAGCAGAGCGGGGGCGAGGAGCGTGAGCAACAGTTGGGCAGCGGCAGGCGACACGGTCGCGGGATGGACAGGATGAGCGCCGAGCAGCGTCGGAGCGGGGCGTGGACGGCAAGCACACGGAGGCTAGGCGAGCGGGGCGCTGGCGGTAGTTTGCGGCGCGGTCATGTGCGCGTGGGAAGGGTGAGCGGCTGGCCGCGGGCACGGGTGCAACAGGCAGCAGCGAGCGGGGCCGCGCACAGTGAGGCACGACGCAGGGCAGGGGCGTCGACCGTAGGCAGGGGGTGGGCTGCAGGGGAGGAGCACGCGGGCGACATCGAGCCTGGCGGAGGCGAGGCCAGGGCGGGCGGTGAGATTTCAACAGGGACAGCGTCCGGCGGCGGCTACGGGCGGTGCACAGCCAATGGGAGCATGGTAGAAGGGAGGGAAACGGACAGCAGAGCTCACTGGGCCCTGTAGGTGTGCAATAGTAAGCTCGGGGAGGTGCGGCGGCGACGCTTTACGGGATAGTGGCGTCGGGGCGGGGTCGGAGAGGCGGTTTTCGATGATGGCCACCCTGTCGGCGCGAGGCAGGGCAACGGCGGCGAGGCAGCAAGGGGAGGAGAGGAGCGACATGGGGGGAGCTAGGGTTTCAGGGGCGAGGGGGTCAACTTATAGGAGTCAGTGACGGCGGGATGGCCGACGCGTGGCCGGTGCCATGGTAGATGGTCTCCACAATCCCCCTGCTGCTCCTGTAGCGAGGAGGGGGGTGAGTTAGGTGGGTTGGGCCTCTTTTAGTTAAATGGGCCAAGGTGCTAGTAGGTTTAGGTCTCTTGTTTTCTCTTTAATTTTCCTTTTTCTTTTTCTGTTTATTTATTTCCTACTGTTTTATATTAACTTGAGCTAACAAATGATTTTAGTTAAATGTACAATTTAGCGCCATAATATTAGGTAAGGTTTTGAGTTAGCACTAGTAGTGGCAATTTAGTTTGAAAAGCATTCATATTTATTTTAATTTGAAAGTCCATATAACTGCTGCTGGAGTAGCTTCAAAAATGCTTAGGGGCTTTTAATATATTTTTAAATGTTGTTTCCTACATGACAATTAGTTAGTGAATATCTGCAGCCCAACCTACATTTTAGTTTGGTAGTTTGGAGAAATATTATTTTTGACTTTATTTAAATTTTGAATTTGAACTCAGTTTGAATCAACGTGAGATTAGCAACGGTAAGAGTGGTGACATGGCAACATTAGCAGAGGATTATTGTAGCTTAATTATCAAGGCGCACAATGTCCGAGAGAAGTAGATCGACTCCAGCCTGCATCTACTACTATTCCTCCACACATGGACCGCTATCCAGCATGCATCTAGAGTATTAAGTTCATAAAGAACGGAGTAACACCTTAAGAGAGATGACATGATGTAGAAAAAGTAAACTGATGCATGAATAAACCTCATCTTTTTATCTTTAATGGCAACAATACAAATATGTGTATTGTCCCTTTCTTCACTTGTATATAGGTCACCGCAAGATTGAACCCATTATAAAGCACCTCTCTCATTGCAAGAAAAATCAATCTAGTTGGCCAAACAAAATCAATAGATCGGAGAGAAATACAAAGATTGAACCCATTCATAAAGAAGTTGAGAGAAGACTCAAATAATATTCGTCGATAATCTGATCATAAAATCACAGTTCATTGGACACCAACAAGCACCCCGCAAAAAGTGATTACATCAAATAAAACTCCAAGAATATCGAGGAGAACATTGTATTGAAGATCAAAGAGAGAGAAGAAGCCATCTAGCTACTAGCTGTGGACCCGTGGGTCTGTGGTAAGCTACTCACACATCATCGAAAGGGAAGCGAGGTTGACTTAGAGCCCCTCCGTGGTGTATTCCCCCTCCGGCATAGTACCGGATAAGGCCTCCATATGGGATCTCTTGAGAACAGAAGTTTGCGGCCGCTGAAAAAGTATTTTGGGTGGCTCTCTATTGGTTTCCTGATTTTCGAGAACTTATAGAGGCAGAATTAGGTCAAACGCATGCTCGTTGGCCTAACAAGCCACCAGGGCGCGCCTTCCCCCTAGACGTGCCCTGGTGCCTCGTGGTCCACTCCTTCATCTTCCGGCCCCCTCCCGAAGCTTCCAGGGTCTCTTATATCCGGAAAATATATCCAAAAAGTTTTGTGGAAATTGGACTTCGTTTGGTACTGATATTCTGGAAAACCAAAAACAGGCAAAAACAGCAACTGACATTTGGCACTAAGTTAATGTCACACCCTGCATTTTGTAACAATTCATTTGCATTAATAAAGCATGAAATTTGGCCCAACAAAAACTTCTGCACTATTTGGCTTTTATTTTAGAGTTGGTTTTCTCCCTGTGATTTTCAAGTGCTCTTTAGAGTCAACTACTCCACCTTCTGTACTTCATCTCCTTGCCCCAAGCTTTTGCCCAATGATCATGCCATGTGTATAGAGCAATATAGTATTTTCTTACAAAAATAATTTGGCCAAAAAGAATTTTCTAAAATTAGTTTTTCAAAAACCGTTGAATTGAGATTTGCACTGCAAGTACTTGATTTGACGTGTGAAAAATCTTTCAAAAGGTATATTTGAAACCTATTAGATATAGGATTCCCATAAACCACAAAAATATAATTTTAAATGTTATTTTACTATTTTATTTAAAAGCTTTTTCTTAAGACCAGAAATGGTCTTTAATAGGGAATTTTTTTTATTGTTTTAAAAATATTTGACAAAAATCAGGGAAACTCAGTGGGCATATATTTCCCATATATAAGAGTTTCAACACATGGTCATGTTCAAAATATTGGACAAAACCTCCCAAAACCATTTCTGCCCATTTCAAGGATTTGAAATATTTCTACAAGAAATATTTTAATAAAAATCCAAGGAAAATCCAGCAAGTCACAAATGCATATTGTGATCACCTTGCAAAGCCTCATGTCAATTAAAGTCATTTTGGTTCACCAAAATGCCCGAAAACCCTCTCTGACCAGAATCAAATTTGAACAACTTTGTACTACCAACTTTCTCTCCTTGACACCAGCTTTTGTGAGCATGTTCACATGACCAAATGAGGCCACTACACCAAGTGGTGCATCAAGGATAAGTGATTTTCTCAACTAGATCTACACAAGTCCATTTCTGCTAATTTCTAGGGTTTACAAAAGTTGCATTGGCAACTTTGCCAAAATAATCTCCAAATTGGTGGAAGGCCCTAATTATATGTGTCATTTCACCCTGTGGAGTCTCATGGCAATTGGAAATCATTTGCTTGCCAAAACCTTTATCAAACACCTTCTGCCACTTTTCAAAAATCACCATTTTGACCACTAAAACTATTCTCCTTGAGCTCAACTTTTACCACATCTCCTCCTAGTCCTCCTCTACCTCCGGTAACAATGGCTGCATCTCAGCTCAATGATTGAGGGTGAAACCACCTCATTTACCCCTCTGGACAGCCCCTGCCCCTCTTCCTCACCTCCTCCTCACTCCGGTGGCCATCCATGGCATCCAATGCACCACCCCATTTCTTTACTCAATCCTATACCTGCTAGACACCAAAGGACGCTCACCATGCATAAAGAATTGCCATGTCGGCCATTTAGGCGCTCTGGGCCAGCCTTCTGATCGCTCCCGACTTGTAGCCGCCCTTCCAACCGCCCGCCACCTCGGGCCTCCCAGCAAAGACGCCAACTAACGCCCCTCGGCGTCCGTGTCACGACACGGCGCTGTCCCCTCCTCTCTCCTCCTCCCGCGCCTCGCGCTAGCAAACACCGCCGCCGAAACACGCCAATGGCGCGGCTCACACTGCGCCTCGACCTCTCCCCACTCCCTCTCTCTATCTCTCCCGACGTAGTCGGCGTCCAGGAACACCCCACACACCACGCCCTCTTCCCCCGAGCCTTGCAGCAACGAGCGTGAGCTCGCCGGCGCACGGGTCCATGACACCCCGCCGTTCGCCTATTTAAGGGCCTCCCCGAGCCCTCCTCTCCTCACCACTCGCTATCCCACTCCCCAAAACATCCCCCTGCGCCCCAGTTCCTCTCCAGAGCCGCCCGACCTCGAGATCGAGCTCGAGCTCCGCCGCTTCGGCTCGCCGGAGTTCGCAAGGTACAGACCGTCCCCGTCCCCTTTTCCTCTCGATCTGGAACCCCTGCAGCTCTCTAATCCTTTTCCCCTTGTTTCCCCTCTCTGTAGCTGCCGGAAACGGTCGGAACCGCCACCACCGAAGCCCCTCCGCCGCGTGACCTCGTCACCGGCGAACCAGGCCACCCCGGCGACCGGTTCTACCTCCACCCGAACGGCGACGCCACGCTGAGTCCGTCCCTGCCCTTGTCCAAGCTCGTCGTGCCCTGCATCGTCGCCGGTGAGCTCGCCGCCCTCTCTGACCCAGGGTTGACGACGACGGTCGTGGGGCCCGTCCGTCAGCCTCACGTCCTGACGCCTGGGCCCCGCCCGTCAGGTTTAAACTGGCGTCTTGGCGTGCACCGATCTGTTGGGCCGCCTCTCTGGCTGGGCTGCTGCCCTCTGTTATTACGGCCCGGTGCACAGAGCCCTTTTTCCTTTCATTTTTCTGTCTCTTTTCCAAAAATTCCACAGGATAAAGTACTATTCCAAATAAATTAATTACAACTCCTAAATTCCCAAAATATTGCAACCTATTTAATGGTGCAACTTTCATTCAAATCCAACAACCTTTTCTTCACTGTAAATATTTAAATGTGATTTTAAGCATTTAAATATACCTTTGTAAATCCATTTCTCCTATTATGCTACTCCAAATCCAAAACTAAGAATTTTCCCCTTCTTAGTTTTCACCCTAGTATTTAACAAAAATAAGTTGACATTTTTCTGAGCACTTTGACTTTTCTGTTTTTATTATTGTCTTATTTTTCCGTTATTTTCTTGCGACGTTTAGATCCCGTATTTGACGAAGTTGCTGAAGGAGTAGGAGGAGAAGGATTTGAAGACCTCGAAGAACAAGCCAATCAAGGCAAGCAACCCTTTGACCATGACACCCCTCTTGTTCATCGGTACCCTTTTACCCGATTGCATGATGATGAAATATGACGATGGTAAACTTGTTGTGAACCACCACATGATGCATACCCCTACTCATGACTTTACATTGTTCATGATTGCATTTTAAAGAAACTAGTTGATGCATAATGATGCATGTGTACCATGAACTCTTCATGGTTACGTTCTTTTGAAAACCCCATCGGGTGCCCCTAATGCCCTTGGGAGATGTTGAACTAAGGTCACCACTTGAGGAAGAAATGGTGTACCAAAGAGAGATTTTGGTGTGTGTGTAAAGTGATGGATTAGATTTATGTGTGATTACCGTCCCAAACAAACATGTGCAACCACTCTACCCCTTATGGGACGGGGCATTATTGATTACTTAGGCTGATACTAGCATGGTACCCACATTACTAGTGATGGGGTGACTTGAGGTCACTCTTGGGACGGGGTCGTGCTTGGATAGGCGGCCATGACTGTTTTCACAGGGCACCGTACACACCGTTGGTCCCTTCGTGTATGCGAAATAATGTGAAAATGGCAGAGTCCCACGATCTTTTGCTTATACACGAGGACCGTGTATCAACGAGTGGACCTTATGTTAGTGTCGTCTAGGGAAAGGTAATGATCGGGTACTTCCCCCGAGTGCTTGAGGTACTGCGGGATAGTGGATGACACGAAAGCTTCCCGGATCTTGTGGGTAAAGTGCGCAACCTCTGCAGAGTGTCAAACTATTCGAATAGCCGTGTCCACGGTCATGGACAGTTGGGAGGTGCTACTGAAACTATGTCCAGAAATTTTACAAATCACGATGCATGTGTGTGTGGAAAGGAACTAGTTGTGTCAAGGTGGAGACTTGACATGTTGAATGACATGACATCGATTCAACTCTATTTATGTTGATATCTGTAACCTGTTCTCGAGGTTACCCATGTTTTATTGATGCATATCTCACAAGTTGATAAGACATCTTAACTAGCTTGATGCTAGGTTGCTTACTCGTTGTGCAATTGCATTGTTACATTGAACCAAATCATGGGTTGCTTGCGAGTACATTCAAAGTACTCATTGGCTTGCCACTGGTTATTTAATTGGCCATGCATGGAAGAATCGGAATTTGAAGAAGAGTTCTTTGGAGACGAGCATGCGAACTAGGACGTTTCCAAGTCAGAATGCCTGTAGGGTTAAGGCAGATGGCATGGGTTCTACTTATCGACGAAGATTTCGGCTGCTTATGTTTCATTTGATGTTCAGCCCTCAAGGCTTTATCAATGTAAGACTTGACCATAATGGTCATAATTTGTGTAAGACGGTATGTAAGGATGTAAGACTCTTGTTATTCAGCTTCTGTGTGTTCAGTGAGCATTGACCTCTGGGATCACTGTACACTTGCATTCGGTGATCACGACTTATGAGTCGGGGTCCCCACAGAGCTGGTATCAGAGCCATCCTGACTGTAGGAAGCCTTAGTTAGCATGGACGTTAGTTAGCTTGAGACCATCTAAACTTATCTTCTTTTCTAAGCTTACCCAACCCAAGATATATTTCCCTTATTGACCTCTCCCATTCAACCTTTGTAGATGGATGCGTGCATTCAAGACTTCGACCATCGAATTCCGTGCTTCTCGAGGATAGCCTCAAGAAGTGCCAGTTTCACCGAGCCCCCATTTTCACCTACCATGAGCATTGGATCAATGACACCGAGACGGAGTATCATGTGGAAGTGATCGTGAAGGCTAATGACTCTCCAACAAGCTGGTTCTTTGAGGGACCCCAGATGGCAACACTGGTTCTTGCCGTCGAGACGGCAACCCTCAAGGCACTCACCCGCCTCCGAGACCTTCTTCCAGAGATGGAAGACGAGTTGGCAACCCGCTTATTGCCTTATCGGAAGGAAGGTGAGGATGAGAGCAGTGCACTAGCTCCACCATTGGAGGAAGGACTTCCACTCCGATTCCAGACCTACTTCAGCCTCTGTGCCGATAGCTTGGCACAACACTTGGCCTCGGATCAATGGAGCTCCGAAAGGAACTTCATGAGACCAAGGCACTACTTCTCCAAGCACAAGGGAAGACGGATAGGATCAAGAAGGAAGGTGCTCCCCCTGGACATCCCGCAATCACATACCGAGGTGGAAGACCCCCAAAGGATGGAGGACCCCCGCAGCAACACCGCATGAGCGCAAAGGAATACCGCAAGCTCTTCACACCACCGGCAAAGCAACGTCGTGTTGAGCTCCTCCACTCCCCCACCCCTTCAAGTGAATAGGAAAGTCAGGATGATGATGATGAGGAGGAAGACCCAGAAGAACCAGACTACGTGACCGAGCATTCCACCACTTAGGCATCATTCGCAACTTGGATATTCCCGTTAGTAACCCCTACGGTAGGATAGGTTGTGTACCCCTATGCGAAGTCGAGTTCTTGTAATGGTTCATATGAAACCATGTGGTGTTGTGTCTGCTTTTGATGTGTTTGATGGACGTCGTGCTTTCCTTCGGGAACTTGTAAGCGACTACATCACCCATATGGACTTTAATGAATGTGTTTGGCCTTTTGGCCCTTGCATGAAAACAATTAGTGTCATACCAACCCCCTTACTAGGCGTCCCATCTATATTGCTTTCCCCATCTTTCCCAGTTATGAGACTTTGACCGCTCCAACAGGATGCCTGTTGTAACACATACTGGTACCTCTACCCAGCAGCAAGAAGCCGGAGCAGGAGCCAGTCAGGACCAAACCCAAGGACAAGCCCCACCACCGCCACCACCTCCAAGCATGGACATGGCTCAGCTTCTCCAAGCCTTCCGAGAGGAACGCCAAGCCAACACTGCAGCCCTCCAGATGACCGCTCAAGCTGTCAATCGCCAGCCGGCAGGAAACGGCAATGGACGTTCCACGTTGTGGGAGTTCAAGAAGCATGCACCACCCACCTTCATCGAGACTGCTGAACCCCTGGATGCAGACGACTGGGTCCGCACCATTGAGGATCTGCTGGAACTAGTCGGATGCACTGAGGACCGTGAGAGGGTGGCTTATGCTGCTCACTATCTCGGGGGCACTGCTAGAGCTTGGTGGGATGGATTCAAGGCCATGCATGCTGAGCAAAACATCACTTGGAATGACTTCAAGGTAGAATTCCACAAGGCCCACATTCCTTCCGGAATCATGGCCATCAAGAAGCGTGAGTTCTGAGCCCTGAATCAAGGAAGTAGCACTGTCAAGGAGTACATGCAGAAGTTCAGTGTTCTCTCAAGGTATGCTCCTGAGAATGTCAGCACTAATGCTGCCAGAAGGGAGCGCTTCATGGAAGTCCTTAACCAGACTCTGCAATACTCGCTTGTTGTGTGTGACTGCCCAACCTTTCCTGATCTGGTGAACAAGGCACTCATGCTTGAAGACAAGCGACGTGCTTTGGATGATACCCTTAAGCGCAAGATGATCATTAAGGGTAGCTCTAGCAACCAGAAGCCTCGTCAGTGGCAACCAGCCCCAGTCAGCCAACCTATCAGCAGCCAAGAGCTCCTACACCCCGCACCAACTATCCACCTCAGCAGTACTCCAACCCCAGGCCAGCTTACAACAACCCCAATAACATCGGTGGCAACAAGACCAACAATCCAAACCAAGTCACTTGCTTTGGATGTGGTCAGTCAGGACACATCTCAAGGGTGTGCCCCAACAAGAAGCCCGATGCTCCGCGCCCTAATGCGCAGAACCCAGGACAAGGTCGTTTAATGCCCCCAAGGAACCAAGCTCCCCGCAACCCGCCCAACAATGGCAAGGGGCGTGTGAACCACGTCACTGCAGAAGAAGCTCAGGAAGACCCAGACGTCGTGCTGGGTATGTTCCTTGTCAACTCAGCACCCGCAACTGTCTTGTTTGATTCTGGAGCCACGCATTCATTTTTCACCCAAAAGTTTGCATTAAAAAGTGGCATGACCCCTACACCCCTGAATAACCCTATGGTGGTACAAACCCCCGGAGCAGAGATGAGAGCCAAGATAGGATGTAAAGGAGTCAGGATTGTCATTAATGGGGTAGACTTCCTAGCAGACCTTATCATCTTAAGATCGCAAGGCTTGGATGTGATCTTAGAAATGGATTGGCTCATCAAGCACCAAGGCTTGTTAGATTGTGCCAACCGGACTGTCACTGTGACCAATGATCAAGGAGTCGAAGTTAAGTTTGCCTCCAAACCCTCCCCTGCTCAAGCCACCCAAGTCAACTATCTGACTGAAGTTGGATTGGAGCAAGTGTCGGTAGTATGCGAATACCCTGATGTCTTTCCTGATGAGCTGCCGGGAATGCCTCCTGACCGAGACATTGAGTTCATTATCGAGCTCATGCCCGGAGCAGGACCCATCTATAAGAAGCCTTATAGAATGGGATCGGAAGAGTTAGCGGAGTTGAAGAAGCAACTGGAAGAGCAGTTGAGGAAGGATTTATCCGCCCTAGTGACTCCCTTGGGGATCACCTTACATTTGTGGCAAAGAAGGCGGTACCATCCGCTTGTGCATTAACTACCGCTCCCTCAATGAAGTTACAATCAAGAACAAGTATCCACTTCCCAAGATTGAAGATCTGTTTGATCAACTCAATGGGGCCAAGGTGTTCTCCAAGATCGACCCCAGATCTGGGTACTATCAGCTGAAAATCAGACCCCAAGATATTCCGAAGACGACATTTGTAACCAGATATGGCCTGTATGAGTGCACGGTCATGTCCTTTGGGTTGACCAATGCCCCAGCTTACTTCATGTATCTCATGAATAAGGTCTTCATGGAATATTTGGACAAGTTTGTCGTTGTCTTCATTGATGACATTCTTGTCTTCTCGAAGACGGAAGAAGAGCACGAACAACACTTGAGGATGGTCCTAGACAAGCTTCGAGAGCACCAACTGTACGCCAAGTTCAGCAAGTGCGAATTTTGGCTACATGAGGTTGGATTCTTGGGTCATGTATTGAATGCCGAAGGGTTGTTAGTGGATCCCACCAAGATTCAAGCCGTGACTGAATGGCAAACTCCGAGCAATGTGAAGGAGGTCAGAAGCTTCCTCCGACTCGCGGGATATTACCGCAAGTTCGTTGAAGGATTCTCGAGCATTGCCCGACCTATGACCCAGATCTTGAAGAAGGACAAGAAGTTTGAATGGACACCAAAGTGTGAAGAGAGCTTCCAGGAGCTGAAGAAGAGATTAACCACCGCCCCAGTTCTAGCCACACCTGATATTCACAAGGGATTTGTAATCTATTGTGATGCATTAAGAACTGGACTCGGTGGTGTCCTGATGCAAGAAGGCAGAGTCATAGCATGTCTATCCAGACAGCTACGTCCTCATGAAGAGAACTACGCTACTCATGATCTTGAGTTAGCAGCTGTAGTTCACGCCTTAAAGACCTGGCGACATTACCTTCTAGGGAAGCGGTGCGAGATATACACCGACCACAAGAGTTTAAAGTATATCTTCACTCAAAAGGAATTGAACATGAGGCAAAGAAGGTCACTAGAGTTGATCAAGGACTATGACCTCGATGTCCAATACCACCCTGGAAAGGCTAAGGTGGTAGCAGATGCCTTAAGCAGAAAGGCTTGTTCCTTGAATGCTATGCTTAAGGGAAGGCTACCCGCCTTGTATGCAGAACTTGAAAGCTTCGGGTTGGAACTGGTTGCACCAGGATTCTTAGCCAACATTGAAGTCAAGCCTACCCTGATGGATGATGTTAAGGAAGCTCAGAAGGGACATGAGAGTATTGAAGGCATCAAGAGGAAGATCAAGGCAGGCAAGGCCCCAGGATTCTCAGAGGATGAGCAAGGAATTG
Source organism: Aegilops longissima (assembly GCA_021605205.1). Lineage (NCBI taxonomy): Eukaryota > Viridiplantae > Streptophyta > Magnoliopsida > Poales > Poaceae > Aegilops > Aegilops longissima. The sequence goes on from CM038677.1 coordinate 325,639,145, forward strand.
TATGGTTTGGGGATCGCATTTGCGTACCGAACAAGGTTGAGCTCAAGAACTTGATCTTGCAAGAAGCTCATGACACCCCGTATTCCATCCATCCTGGAGGGACCAGGATGTGTCAAGACCTGAAGGAAAGATTCTGGTGGCACGGGATGAAAAGGGAGATTGCCACCTATGTATGAGAGTACATGGATTACAAGAGGTAATCTAGTCTAAACAAAAAAGAGAAATCAAAGCTGCACTAAGAAACTAGATAAGAAAACCTCAAGGAGGCAAGAAAGAAATCCATCGAATCAGCTCCTCCTTGTATCTTTGCTTGACTCTATGCTGCATGAGTGAAATATCATGGATGAAGGCACTTCTCCATCTATTAAAGCTTGGTCTCTCATGCCGAAAAACTCTAGCATTTCTCATGATCCAAATATTCCAGCAGGCAACAAAGACAACCTCTGTAAAGAAAGGTTTAGCAAAATCTTGCTTTGCTTGCATGACAATTGTGGACATATCCTCTCCAGGTGGCCATGTAATTTGAAGGTAATTCCATATTCTAACACTGAAATTACATTCAAAGAATAGGTGGTTTCTGGTCATACGTGTCACCAAAGGACAGAGAACCCAATTGACCCCATCCTCCAAATGCCAGTGCCTTCTTTCAACCATGTCTTTGGTGTTTAGCCTATCCATGATTAACATCCAAGCAAACACCTTGATTTTCATTGTGCAGGAAGATCTCCAAATCCACAAAAGGAGAGGGTTGAAAGACATGTGGGAGTGCAAGAAGGAGTAGAACAGTTTAGGCTTAAAAGGCTGGCTAGATCCCTGCCAGAACCAAATGTCCTTTGCTTCCACTTCCCTATTACAATGGGCCATCAAATTTTGCACAGTCAGACACTCATGATAAGCTTTTGCAGATAAAGGTAATTGAAACAATTGTGTAAAGTTCTGTGATTGGAAAGCCTCAGAGATTGTAATCCAAGGATCCTTGACATAAGAAAAGAGCCTTGGAAATCTGGTTTGCAAGGTGACCACTGTTTCATCAATCTTCCACTTATCAGACCAAAATAGAGATGAAGTCCCAGAGTTGATCTGTACCCAAGTTGTGCTCCTGAAATGATCCAGCAGTTTACATATATCTTTCCACCAATAAGATCCACAACTATCAGTACCCTGTGGGACAGAGGAGTGATAATATGTATCCCAAATAAGTGAGACCCATGGCAAGTCCACCCTATTTAGGAATTTTTGTAAATGTTTCATCAAAAGAGCCATGTTCTGTACACCCAGGTTTAGGATACCCAGCTCTCCCTTGTTTTTTGGCCTGCAAATGAGGTCCCAAGCTGCCAAGGATGGCGAGGGCTCATCTCTGTGATTTCTCCACAAGCATTGCCTTTGAATTCTCTCCAATTGTTTTAAAATCCCTGCAGGAACAAGCAGGCTGCCAAGATAGAAAATGGGCATGGAAGATAAAGCAGAATTTAAGAACTGAAGCCTTTCCCCCTGATTTAAGAAAGAAGAGCTAGCTGTCATTCTTCTCTCCATGCAATCAACAAGAGGCATTAAATCCACCATTTTGGGTCTGGTAGTACCAACAGGCAGTCCAAGATATGTGAAGGGCATTTTGCCAACCTGGCAGCCAAAAGCAAAGCAATAAGCGATGGTAGTGTTCTCATCCACATTAATAGGTACCATGGAAGATTTGTGGTAATTGACCACTAGTCCAGTAGAGGTGGAGAACACATGAAGCATGTCCTTGAGAGCCAAAAGTTGAGCTCTGTCTGCTGGCAGGATGATTAGGGTATCATCAGCATACTGCACTATAGGATAGTCTTGGTCATGACATGGGATTGGCAGCTTTAAAATACCCCTTTTGAACATATCATTTACTACTGATTGCAAGAGGTCAGCAGCAATCACAAAAAGCAGGGGTGAAAGACAGTCTCCTTGCCTAACTACCTTCTTGCAAAGAAACTGTTTGCTAGGTACTCCATTTAAGAGTACAGAAGAAGTTCCAGTTGTTAGCAATTGCTTAACCCAGGAAATCCATTTCTGATTGAATCCCTTGTGCTTGAGAATGAGCAGGATAGCTTCATGTTCGATGGAATCAAAGGCTTTCTCAAAGTCCAGTTTAAGAATAACAATAGGTCTCTTTGATTGATGGCATTGGTGCAGATATTCAAGTGACCAGCCAATACAGTCCTGTATTGTCCTACTTTTAATAAAACCATATTGATTCTTATGTATACATTCCATAATTATCCTCTGAAACCTGTTAGCAGCCATTTTGGACAAAAATTTGAGGCCCATCCCAGTCAAGGAAATTGGCCTATAATCACCAACACCTTCAGGGGCCAATTTTTTGGGGATGAGTGTAATATAAGAACCATTTATGTTCTCCAACTTTGCAGTGCCATTATGAAAAGCTTCAGCCAGCTCATAAAAATCATGACAATAATGTGCCAACATTTCTTGAAAAATAACCCATTGAAACCATCTGGGCCAGGGGCCTTGTCAATGGGCATATGCTTGACAGTGTCATCCATTTCCTCCTTTGTAAATGGTTCAGTTAGGAGATCCAGACCATCAATTGGTTGCAGCAGAGCATTCAGGTCAAAACCCATTACTATTCCAGCAGAAACTCCCATTCTATTTTTAAAACAATTCCATATGATGCCCTCCATCTGAGAATGACTAGAGACTACAGTCCATCAATGTGCATCGGAGAAGCAATGGAATTTCTTCTATGCCTCTCAGTGGCCATAGCATGGAAAAATTTGGTATTCTCCCCACCAAGTTTTATATACCTGATTGTACACCTCTTCTTCCAGTATACAAACTGAAGATGCAAAAGTTTTTCCACATGCATTTTGACCACCTTCCTGAAATTAAATTCAGGTCGATATAAAGGTTTAGCCTCTTCAAGGCCATCAAGACATAAAATGACCTCATTGCATTTTGAAATCAGCATTTTAAGCTTAGAGAAACTCATCTGCCATCTCTTTAGGGCCCCTCTCAAGGTTTTAAATTTGTCAGCAATTCTGGCAGTGATATGAGTTTTGTGGGAAGGCTTCTGCCAAGCCTGCTGTACACACTCCATAAACCCCTCAAGCTCAACCCAGTAATTCTCAAACCTAAATATAGAGGATTTAGGAATAGAAGTATTAATTGTCACCACACATGGCACATGATCAGATGCAGTTCTAGCCAATGGCAACACTTCAGTCATGGGATATGAAGAGATCCAATCAGCAAAAGTAAAAAACCAATCTAACTGCTCTAGCAAAGGATTATCCTGCATGTTAGACCATGTATAAGGTCTCCCTTTAAGTGGCAACTCAAGCAGCCCAAGATGTGCAATTATTTCATTAAAAATGAATATATCATTCAGATCACCACCAGGTAAATTTCTATTCTCTAGAGATCTCATGAAGTTGAAATCACCCACCAAGAGCCAGTTATCACCCATTCGAATTTGCAAGTTATATAACCAGCTGACAAAAATGTCCCTAGCCTCCCCTTGGCATGGACCATACACAGAAACAAGAGACCAGTGCTCATTATTTTGCTTGGAGATAAACTGAAGTACAACTGCAAACTGTTGAATTTCAACTACAGTGCCCCAGAAAACTGAAGAATTCCACACTACCAAAATGCCCCCAGAAGCACCCTCAGAAGGGGAAAAAGCAAAGCTATCAAATCTTTTAGGGCAAAAAGATCTAATAGATCTGAAATCAAAAGATGCACATTTGGTCTCCTGGAGGCAGGCAATAGCACACTGGCTTTCCTCCAACTTCTGTCTGACAACTCTTTGCCTAGCTTCAGAATTTAAACCCCTAACATTCCAGCACAAAACACTCCAGTTCTTACAAGCATTACTCATTTAAACCAAAAAGAGTTGATAAAATATTCTGATGACACCTAATGCCACCATCCTCAACAAGCTCACATGTCCAGCATGAAACAGTTTGATTATTACAGACAAAATTAGAAGACAAGAACACTTTCCACCCCCAACTAGCCAGTGGACAACTAAACATTGACAGTACTGTTTTTTGGAGTAGAGGGATAAGCCATAAGCTGCTCCACAGTAATTAGATCATCAGCAATGCCCAACTCCTGGCCAATCTGCTGCAGCTTGGGTATGGGAGTAGGTGGTGGAAGATCTTCAATTGGCTCATCCTGCATGTTCTGTGACACTGTAGCTGAGAAGGGCTTGGCCTTGGGCTTCCTCCTCTTTGCCTGCATTGGAAGCTCCTGAAAAGTTGGTTTGAAGCCATCTCTCTACAGAGATCCTCGAGTGCACCTCCTTACTGAAGTTTCCACAACTGGAGTGGGAGCCATGGTTTTTCTGGGCCTTCTAACCTTTCTCTGCTCAACTCCAGCTTGTTCAGGTGGCTCACTAAACTGCTCTGCCTCATCAATAGGAGATGATTCAATTTGTGGAACTGGAAAAAGAGCCCTAGCCACAGGCCTGTGCTCCAGTGCAGTGTTATAATAGGGCAGGCGTGGCACCTCAAAGGCCAAGTCCCAGCTTCTTTTAGAGAGCAAAACAGATTGCAGAGGCAACACCTCTATCGGCTTTGGGATTTCAAAGCATATTTCTGAGTGCTAGATGGCCTCAAAATTCCTTATGAAGGTCATCTCAGGGGGCAGCTCAGGCCCAAACACAACTTTAGCAGCAAAGACATCTGAAACCACCTCCAACACCGTGGAATCCTCCATGAAGGGTTGAACTTGAAGTTGAGATGCAGGTGGCTGATAGACCACCAAAGCCCAATCATCAGGATTGTAAACAGGAGCAATATTGTTTTCAGCCACTGGTTGCTCCTGTCCGGCTTCTGGCACCTCAGGTTGTTCCACATCGACAACAAGTACAAAATTTGGCTGGATATGCTGTTCCACTGACAGAGAATAATCTTCTGAGATATCAAGCACCATGGACTCTTGTTCCACTTCCTCATCATTCTGCACTTGATCATCTTCTCCCCAAACTGCATTTCCCCAATTGTTATCCCCCATATTAGGTTGCTCTGGACGAGGTTGTGGCACCTCATTCCAGCCTAAAGCAGGGTAGTTGGGCAGGATGAATTGAGGAAGTTCAGGAAAGGGCACCCCAGGAAGGGGGTGAGGATTTCCATTAATTGGCATCCAATCCTCATCTTCTGGCATTTGCTCTGCAAAATTGGCACCAAGGATATATATGGGCGCTGTCAAATGACACTCTTGCCCCGCCCCATGCAGCATAATCATTAAAAACGACATCACGAGGCACTAAAATATCCTCAGGAAAGGAAGCAAACACTAGTGATCTGACTAAGTATGGATCCTCACTGTTCCAATGATGAAATTTGCCAAAAGTGTTCACTGCCGCTCTAATATTATCAGTATTGTGAAGATCCAGAGGGATGCCAAGTAGCATAATCAAACCCTGACGAAAACCCTGAGCTCCACGGAATCCCTCCCCCTCATCATGCTTCATAAAGCGGACAAACCGATCATTGCCAAGGTGCCGTGGAGGGAGTTGGAGGAGCGAAAAACGAACTGCGGGATCCCTAACACGAAACAGCCCAACAACATTGATCCACGGTTGAACAGAAAGAACCTGATATCCATGAGCTTCTAGCCAATCAGCAACCTCCTCACGAGCAGCACCAATCTCATTGGCAGCCGGCACCAGCAAGACCTCAGCAAGCATGTAGTCTTCATGACGGCGCACGATAGGGACATGCGGTGTGACAAAGGTACGCGGCCATCTTGCATCCCCCGCATCGATGATGTGATGTCCGACCGGGACATACTGCATTGGATCAATATGGAAGTTGGCCATGGGTGGCGCTGGCGAAGGTGGCTCAGGAGGCGGCGGCGGTGGAGCTAACGGAGAGCCAGGAGGCGTCCTGGGACCAGGATGAACAGAGTTGGGCGATGTGTACGGTGCAATCAAAACCGAAGAGTCCCGGTTAGGTAGAAATCCTGACAGAGAGATATTCTCGCTCCCTGTAGCTGTTGCCTCGGAAACTGAATCGTTAGCGGGCTTGGGTTTCCAAATCATACCCAATCACTTAGCGAAACGGGTGTAGTCACGCCTACTGTGTCCAACCCGAGAACAGCCCAAGCACTTTAAAGTTGACGTGCAAGAAGAGGAAAATGGCCCCGCTTAAAACATGTCTGACATGTAACAATTTCATCCACCATATCATTTATCATTTGATCAAAAGAGGCCTCCGCCTGAGATGAGCTCGGCACAGCATTAGAGCTAGATGGGCCGGCTTCCGAAGAACCCAAAATGGGAAAAGATTGAGGACAAGAAATCCCGCCCGAACCTGCCTGCGCAAGATCCGAGGTAGTACCCCTAGACGCCAAACGTAGTTGGATCTCCGACGAGCTCACCATGCCAAAGATGATTGGTGGCGAAGCAACAGTCCAATTAAGAACATCAGATTGTGGCGGAGAATTTACCTCACACTCCCTATCAGAAATCTCATAACCAGCACTCACAATGTCCCCAATGCACTCAGCCGTAGCATGATATCTATACCCTTTGCATGCATCATATTGTTGAAACGTAGCAAAAGATAACTTTTTCTGAATAGAAGACCTGGATTTAAATGCTGATTTTGACGGAGGTTTGTGCATTGCAAGGAGGCCCAAGGCTGCTCTACGTTTAGAAGGACTGACCAAGATCCACTCAGCATCACACTCTTTCTTCCAGATTTTGAATTCACGTAACCAATTCGGGCCCCCATTTCCCCACAGATGAAAATAGCATTTGAATTGGGGGCAAGAATATGATCTAGTGTCCACAATATGAAAACCAACATCCTTGCATGAAACATTGAAACTAAATACCTTATCATTAATATAGGAGACCCAGAGATCAATGGCCGATCCTCCCAACGCCGATTCCAATGCGGCTGCCACAGAATCCTCATCAAGCCTAAAAACATGCCTGCTAAAGGAGACCACCAGGGTAAATGCCCCTCTGCCATCCATGGGATGGACAGTAAGGCCAGGCGCCCTATAGATCTCACCAGCAAAAACTCTACCCCTGGAGAAGTCCAGATCAAGGGTAGATCCCGAAGAAAAATCCATCAACGAAGACATAATCAGAGAGATCTCAAGACGCCGAACAAGATGAGTGGATCAATCCACCAAATTGGTGGAGAGCAATGGAGATCGCCGGTGGCTAGGGTTTAGGGGCGGGTGGGTGGGTGGGTGGGTGGGTGGGTGGGAGCTCCATTGAGCTATACCACAATTTCACATAGTGATGCGATTGCCACCTATGTTGCCAAGTGTGATGTATGCCAAAGAGTCAAGGCTGAATATCAGCGACCTGCTGGATTGCTCCAACCACTCAAGGTTCCCGAGTGGAAATGGGATAAAGTCGGAATGGATTTCATCACTGGACTACCTAGGTCAAACAAGGGACATGAGTCCATCTGGGTCATAGTCGATCATTTGAGTAAAGTAGCCCATTTCATTCCTGTTAAAACTACCTATGATGGCAACCAGCTAGCAACTCTATACATCAACAGAATCGTAAGCCTTCATGGTGTTCCCAAGGAGATTGTGTCAGATCGAGGGACCCGGTTTACCTCAAGGTTCTGGAAGAAGTTCCAAGAGGCTATGGGAACCAAGTTGTCCTTCAGCACTGCTTTCCACCCACAGACCGGAGGTCAGACAGAACGAGTGAATCCGATTCTCGAAGACATGCTCCGAGCCTGTGTCCTAGCATGTGGGGCTAAGTGGGAAGATTGTCTTCCGTTCGCTGAGTTTTCCTATAACAATAGTTATCAATCGAGCCTCCAGATGGCACCATTTGAAGTGTTATATGGACGCAAGTGTCGCACACCCCTCAATTGGTCAGAGACCGGAGAAGGGCTAGTCTTTGGACCTGATGTTCTCCGTGAAGCGGAAGAACAAGTGCAGCTAGTCAGAGAGCGGCTGAAGACCGCCAAGTCAAGACAAAAGAGCTATGCTGACACTCGTCGCCGACAGGTGAACTTCCTAGTCGGAGACCATGTGTATCTGCGGGTAACCCCCCTTAAGGGAACCAAGCGTTTCCACGTTAAAGGAAAGCTCACGCCGAGATTTATTGGCCCCTTCAAGATTGCCGCACGACGAGGAGAAGTGGCTTACTAGTTGGAACTTCCACCTGAACTATCCGATGTGCACAACGTATTCCACGTGTCACAACTCCGGAAGTGCCTCCAAGTTTCAGACAAGCCTGATCTTTACAAGGACGTCAATCACCAAGCCATTGACCTTCAGCCTGATTTCACTTACCACGAGAGGCCCATCTGCATTTTGGATGAGGAAAAGCGACGCACTCGAAGCCGCACCATCAAGTACTTCAAGGTCCAGTGGAGCAACCACACTGAAGCAGAAGCAACCCGGGAACGTGAAGACTACCTTAGATTCGAGTTTCCGTATCTCTTTAAAGCCTAGCTTAGGAATCTCGGGGACGAGATTCTTGTAAGGGGGGTAGGTCTGTCACACCCTGCATTTTGTAACATTTCATTTGCATTAATAAAGCATGAAATTTGGCCCAACAAAAACTTTTGCACTATTTGGCTTTTATTTTGGAGTTGGTTTTCTCCCTGTGATTTTCAAGTGCTTTTTAGAGTCAACTACTCCACCTTCTATACTTCATCTCCTTGCCCCAAGCTTCTGCCCAATGATCATGCCATGTGTATAGAGCAATATAGTATTTTCTTACAAAAATAATTTGGCCAAAAAGAATTTTCCAAAATTAGTTTTTCAAAAACCCTTGAATTGAGATTTGCACTGCAAGTACTTCATTTGAGGTGTGAAAAATCTTTCAAAAGGTATATTTGAAACCTATTAGATATAGGATTCCCATAAACCACAAAAATATAATTTTAAATTTTATTTTACTATTTCATTTAAAAGCTTTTCTTAAGACCAGAAATGGTCTTTAATAGGAAAAATTATTTTATTGTTTTAACAATATTTGACAAAAATAAGGGAAACTCAGTGGGCATATATTTCCCATATATCAAAGTTTAAACACATGGTCATGTTCAAACTATTGGAAAAAACCTCCCAAAACCATTTCTGCTCATTTCAAGGATTTGAAATATTTCTACAAGAAATATTTTCATAAAAATCCAAGGAAAATCCACCAAGTCACAAATGCATATTGTGATCACCTTGCAAAGCCTCATGTCAATTAAATTCATTTTGGTTCACCAAAATGCCCCAAAACCCTCTCTGACCAGAATCAAATTTGAACAACTTTGTACTACCAACTTTCTCTCCTTGACACCAGCTTTTGTGAGCATGTTCACATGACCAAATGAGGCCACTACACCAAGTGGTGCATCAAGTATAAGTGATTTTCTCAACTAGATCTACACAAGTCCATTTCTGCTAATTTCTAGGGTTTACAAAAGTTGCATTGGCAACTTTGCCAAAATAATCTCCAAATTGGTGGAAGGCCCTAATTATATGTGTCATTTCACCCTGTGGAGTCTCATGGCAATTGGAAATCATTTCCTTGCCAAAACCTTTATCAAACACCTTCTGCCACTTTTCAAAAATCACCATTTTGACCACTAAAACTATTCTCCTTGAGCTCAACTTTTTACCACATCTCCTCCTAGTCCTCCTCTACCTCCAGTAACAATGGCTGCATCTCAGCTCAATGATTGAGGGGTGAAACCACCTCATTTACCCCTCTGGACAGCCCATGTACCCCTCTTCCTCACCTCCCTCCGCACTCCAGTGGCCATCCATGGCATCCAATGCACCACCCAATTTCTTTACTCAATCCTAGACCTGCTAGACACCAAAGGACGCGCTCACCATGCATAAAGAATTGCCATGTCGGCCATTTGGGCGCTCTGGAGCGCGCTACAGTGCGCTCCCACACTGTAGCCGCCCCCTTCCAACCGCCTCCGCCCACCTCGGGCCTCCCCAGCACGCCAACCAACGCCCCTCGACGTCCGCGTCACGACACGGCGCTGTCCCCTTCCTCTCTCCTCCTCGCGCCTCCGCGCTTGCAAACACCGGCCGCCCGAGCGCGCCAATGGCGCGGCTCACACGCGCGCGCCTCTGACCTCTCCCCACTCCCTCTCTCTATCTCTCCCGACGTAGTCGGCGTCCAGGAACACCCCAGACACCACGCCCTCTTCCCCCGAGCCCTGCAGCGACGAGCGTGAGCTCGCCGGCGCACGGGTCCACGGCACCCCGCCGTTCGCCTATTTAAGGGCCTCCCCGAGCCCTCCTCTCCTCACCACTCGCTATCCCACTCCCCAAAACATCCCCCTGTGCCCCAGTTCCTCTCCAGAGCTGCCCGAGCTCGAGATCGAGCTCGAGCTCCGCCGCTTTGGCTCGCCGGAGTTCGCAAGGTACAGGACGTCCCCGGCCCCCTTTCCTCTCGATCTGGAACCCCTGTAGCTCTCTGATCGTTTTCCCCTTGTTTCCCCTCTCTGTAGCTGTCGGAAACGGCCGGAACCACCACCACCGAAGCCCCTCCGCCGCGTGACCTCGTCACCGGCGAACCAGGCCACCCCGGCGACCGGTTCCACCTCCACCCGAACGGCGACGCCACGCTGAGTCCGTCCCTGCCCTTGTCCAAGCTCGCCGTGCCCTGCATCGTCGCCGGTGAGCTCGCCGCCCTCTCTGACCCAGGGTTAACGACGACGGTCGTGGGGCCCGTCCGTCAGCCTCACGTCCTGGCGTCTGGGCCCCGCCCGTCAGGTTTAAACCTGGCGCGCGCGCGTGCACCAGTGCGCTGGGCCGCCTCTCTAGCTGGGCCTGCTGCCCTGCGGCTGTTCTGGCCCAGCGGGCACAGAGCCCTTTTTCCTTTTCTTTTTCTGTCTCTTTTCCAAAAATTCCACAGGATAAAGTACTATTCCAAATAAATTAATTCCAACTCCTAAATTCCCAAAATATTGCAACCTATTTAATGGTGCAACTTTCATTCAAATCCAACAACCTTTTCTTCACTGTAAATATTTAAATGTGATTTTAAGCATTTAAATATACCTTTGTAAATCCATTTCTCCTATTATGCTACTCCAAATCCAAAACTAAGAATTTTCCCCTTCTTAGTTTTCACCCTAGTATTTAACAAAAATAAGTTGACATTTTTCTGAGCACTTTGACTTTTCTGTTTTTATTATTGTCTTATTTTTCCGTTATTTTCTTGCGACGTTTAGATCCCGTATTTGACGAAGTTGCTGAAGGAGAAGGAGGAGAAGGATTTCAAGACCTCGAAGAACAAGCCAATCAAGGCAAGCATCCCTTTGACCATGACACCCCTCTTGTTCATCGGTACCCTTTTACCCGATTGCATGATGATGAAATATGACGATGGTAAACTTGTTGTGAACCACCACATGATGCATACCCCTACTCATGACTTTACATTGTTCATGATTGCATTTTCAATAAACTAGTTGATGCATAATGATGCATGTGTACCATGAACTCTTCATGGTTACGTTCTTTTGAAAACCCCATCGGGTGCCCCTAATGCCCTTGGGAGATGTTGAACTAAGGTCACCACTTGAGGAAGAAGTGGTGTACCAAAGAGAGCTTTTGGTGTGTGTGTAAAGTGATGGATTAGATTTATGTGTGATTACCGTCCCAACCAAACATGTGCAACCACTCTACCCCTTATGGGACGGGGCATTATAGATTACTTAGGCTGATACTAGCATGGTGCCCACATTACTAGTGACGGGGGTGACTTGAGGTCACTCTTGGGACGGGGTCGTGCTTGGATAGGCGGCCACGACTGTTTTCACAGGGCACCGGACACACCATTGGTCCCTTCGTGTATGCGAAATAATGTGAAAAGGGCAGAGTCCCACGATCTTTTGCTTATACACGAGGGCCGTGTATCAATGAGTGGACCCTATGTTAGTGTCGTCTAGGGAAAGGTAATGATCGGGTGCTTCCCCCGAGTGCTTGAGGTACTGCGGGATCGTGGATGACACGAAAGCTTCCCGGATCTTGTGGGTAAAGTGCGCAACCTCTACAGAGTGTCAAACTATTCGAATAGCCATGTCCACGGACATGGACAGTTGGGAGGTGCTACTTAAACTATGTTCAGAAATTTTACAAATCACGATGCATGTGTGTGTGGAAAGGAACTAGTTGTGTCAAGGTGGAGACTTGACATGTTGAATGACATGACATCGATTCAACTCTATTTATGTTGATATCTGTAACCTGTTCTCGAGGTTACCCATGTTTTATTGATGCATATCTCACAAGTTGATAGGACATCTTAACTAGCTTGATGCTAGGTTGCTTACTCGTTGTGCAATTGCGTTGTTACATTGAACCAAATCATGGGTTGCTTGCGAGTACATTCAAAGTACTCATTGGCTTGCCACTGGTTATTTAATTGGCCAGGCATGGAAGAACCGGAATTCGAAGAAGAGTTCTTTGGAGACGAGCATGCAAACTAGGACGTTTCCCAGTCAGAATGCCTGTAGGGTTAAGGCAGATGGCATGGGTTCTACTTATCGACGACGATTTCCGTTGCTTATGTTTCATTTGATGTTCAGCCCTCAAGGCTTTATCAATGTAAGACTTGACCATAATGGTCATAATCTGTGTAAGACGGTATGTAAGGATGTAAGACTCTTGTTATTCAGCTTCTGTGTGTTCAGTGAGCATTGATCTCTGGGATCACTGTACACTTGCATTCGGTGATCACGACTTATGAGTCGGGCTCCCCACAGTTAATAGGTTAGTCCCAAAAAAGATATATAATGACATATAATTGATGCGGCTTGAACAACGTCGGTGTTTCCCCAAAGAGGAAGGGATGATGCAGCACAACTACGGTAGATATTTCCCTCAGTGATGAGGCCAAGGTTATCGAACCAGTAGGAGTACCATGCAACACTACATAAACGGTACCTGCACACAAAGAACAAGTACTTGCAACCCGACGTAAAAGAGGGGTTATCAATCCCTCACGGGTAAAAAGATAGATAAAACTGTAGTAGATTGGATAAATAGATCTCACGGGAACGTGAGATAAAATAAATAACAATAAATTGCAACAAGGTATTTTTTGTATTTTTGGATTAATATATCTGAAAATAAAAGCGAATAAAAATAGATCTCGAAGGCAAATATGATAAAGAAGAGACCCGAGGGCGTAGATTTCACTAGTGGCTTCTCTCGAGAAAAATAGCGTATGGCTGGTAAACAAATTACTGTTGGGCAATTGATAGAACATGAAATAATCATGACGATATCCAGGCAATGATCATTATATAGGAATCACATCCAAGATTAGTAAACCGACTCCTGCCTGCATCTACTACTATTACTCAACAGATCGACCGCTATCCAGCATGCATCTAGTGTATTAAGTTTATGGAGAAATGCAGTAATGCAATAAGAACGATGATGTGATGTAGAAAAGATCTATTCATATAGGAATAGACCCCATCTTCTTATCCTGAATAGCAACAATACATACGTGTCATTTCCCTTTCTGTCATTGGGATTGAGCACCGCAAAATCGAACCCATCACAAAGCACCTCTTCCCATGGCAAGAAAAATCGATCTGGTCAGCCTAACTAAACCAAAGGTTCGAAGAAGAAATACGAGTCTATAAGTAATCATGCATATAAGAGATCAAAATACTCAAATACTTTCATGGATAAAAACATAGATCTAATCATAAACTCAAAGTTCATTGGATCCCAACAAGCACACCGCAAAAAGAGTTACATCAAATAGATCTCCAAGAGACCATTGTATTGAGATTCAAAAGAGAGAGAGAGAGAGAGGAAGCCATCTAGCTACTAACAACGAACCCGTAGGTCGAAAATGAACTACTCACGCATCATTGGAGATGCACTAATGAGGATGATGAACCCCTCCGTGATGGTATCTCGATTTGATTTGTGGTCTCTGGAACTTGCGCCTGCTGGAATTGATTTTCGTCGAATCCCCTAGGGTTTCTGGAATATTAGGCACCAATGAGCAAAGAGGCGGTGCAGGAGGCCACCAAGGTGGGCACAACCCACCAGGGCGTTCCTGGGCCCCCAGGCGCACCCAGGTGGGTTGTGCTCCCCTCGGAGCCCGCCTATGGTACTTATTTAGCCCATCCTGTGTCTTCTGGCCCAGAAAAATTCTCCCAAAAGTTTCGCTGTGTCTGGACTCCGTTTGCTATTGAATTTGTGCAAAGTAAAAAAACAAGAAAAAACAGCAACTGGCATTGGGCACTATGTCAATTCGTTAGTCCCAAAAAATGATATAAAGTTGCTATAAAATGATTGTAAAACATCCAAGAATGATAATATAACAACATGGAACAATAAAAAATTATAGATACATTGGAGACGTATCAGCATCCCCAAGCTTAATTCCTGCTCGTCCTCGAGTAGGTAAAAGATAAAAACAGAATTTTGATGTGGAATGCTGCCTAACATGTTCATCACATATTCTTTTCTTTGTAGCATGGACATTTGGAATTTTTACATGATTCAAAGAAATAGTCTAGTTTTGACATGAAGATTTCAATACTCAAGCATATCAACAAGCAACCATGTCTTTCAAAATATCAACACTAAAGTAAGTTATCCCTAGCCCATTGTGCTCAATCATTGATCCATTCATGAAACACACTCGTGTATTAGCTACACCCAAAGCTCAAGTACGATCATAGTGCCCCATAGTTGGTGCTTTATAAGAGAAGATGGAGAGGGAAGTTGGGATTTGTAGAGGTGCCAGAGCTCAAAGCGAAAAAGATAGAGATAAAACATTTTGGGTGGCATGCTTTTCCTGTCAACGAAAATGATCGAGTAGTTCCCAGTACTTTCCATGCTAGATATATCATAGGCGATTCCCAAACAGAAAATAAATTCGATCCTTTTTCCACCATAATTTCACATTCCACGGCTAACTGAATCCACAGGTGCCGTCCATACCAACACTTTCCGAGGAATTTATTATTTGATAACATAAAGTAAATTCATTTTTCATTTCGGGACTGGGCATCCCTAATACCTTTGTAGTACTCTCATGCAATGACAAGTGAATAAACACTCATCTTGAGAATAACATATCTAGCATGGAAAAATATCATCCACCCCCTACCGTTTCGTGAGAGGTACAATCTCACAAAAGAGAAATTTATTTTGAAGATTAGAGATGGCACATACAAATTTGCTTAGAACGGCAAAAGAATACCGCATATAGGTAGGTATAGTGGACTCATATGGCAGAACTGGTTTAAGGATTTTGGATGCACAAGTAGTGATCATACTTAGTGCAAATGAAGGCTAGCAAAAGATTGAGAAGGATTCAACCAAGAAACAAAAAATCTCATAACCGAGCAGTAAGCATAACTAACACCGAATAATGCACCATAAGTAGGATGTAACTTCATTGCATAACTATTGACTTTCGTGCTTGCATAGGGAATCACAAACCTTAACACCAATATTCTTACTAAACCATAATTACACATCAACATGACTCACATATTATATCATCAGATCGCAAAACTATTACAAGGAATCAAGTTTATTTTGTCCAATGATCTTCAAGAAAGTTTTTATTATACCCCTCTTGAATATCTATCACTTTGGACTAATTTCATATGTTGCTTTTGATAGCTCAAACAAATCTAAGTGAAGAACATGAGCATAAAAATTTTCTTCTCTCAAAATAATTTAAGTGAAGCATGAGAGAATTTCTTAAAAAAATTACTAACTCTCAAATAAATCTAAGTGAAGCATAAGAGCATTTCTCCGAAAATACTAAAACACACCATGCTCAAAAAGATATAAGTGAAGCACGAGAGCAATTCCATACCTCATAAAGATTTAAGTGAAGCATAGAGAGCAATTCTAACAAGTCATAGCATAATTTTGGCTCTCTCACATAGGTCTGTCCACCAAGGATACTTGACTAAAAGCAGAAGAAGCAAAGACTCATATCATACAAGACGCTCCAAGCAACACTACTAGACATCCCAATATAGCCGAGGGTTGAATCCCCGTCGGCTATTGAAGTTCACCCTCGGCTAAGACTATAACCGACGGTAGACCATCAGCAATCTCCCGTCGGTGATGCTCGGTCGGCCATTACTACCATAGCCGATGGTTGATGTCGCTTGAAGCTACATCGGTATTTCCCCATAGAGGAAGGGATGATGCAGCACAACGGCAGTAGGTATTTCCCTCAGATATGAAACCAAGGTTATTGAACAAGTAGGAGAACAAAGAAACACAATGTAAACAACCCCTGCACACAAATAACAACACCTCGCAACCCGACATGTTAAAGGGGTTGTCAATCCCTTTCGGGGTACGACGCCAGAAATTGCGTGTTGACGGGAGAAAGTTGTAATGGATTAAATAAATAGATCATATATATAATAAAGTGCAGGAAAGTATTTTAGTATTTTTGGTTTAATAGATCTGAATAAAAAGTGCAAATAAAATAGATCCCAAAGCAAATATATGAGAAAGAAGACCCGGGGGCCGTAGGTTTCACTAGTGGCTTCTCTCGAGAAATATAGCAAATGGTGGGTAAACGAATTACTGTTGGATAATTGATAGAACCTCAAATAATTATGACGATATCTAGGCAATGATCATTACAAAGGCATCACGTCCAAGATTAGTAGACTCACTCCAGCCTGCATCTACTACTATTACTCCACACATCGACCGCTATCTAGTATGCTTCTAGTGTATTAAGTTCATGGGAAAATGGGGTAATGCTATAAGAATGATGACATGATGTAGACAAGATCAGTTTATCTATGGTGGTAGATATAGATACCATCTTTTTATCCTTAGTAGCAATGATACATACGTGTCGGTTCCCTTTCTATCACTGGGTCAAGCACCGTAAGATCGAACCCACTACTGGGCACCTATTCCCATTGCAAGACAAATAGATCAAGTTGGCCAAACAAAACCCAACTATTAGAGAAGAAATACGAGGCTATAAGAGATCATGCATATAAGAGATCAAAGAAACTCAAATAACTTTCATGGATATAAAAAGATATGACTGATCATAAACTCAAAGTTCTTCAGATCCCACCAAACACACTGCAAAAAGAGTTACATCATATGGATCTCCAAGAGACCGCTGTATTGAGAATTCAGCGAGAGAGAAAAAGCCATCTAGCTACTAACTACGGACCCGGAGGTCTACAAAGAACTAGTCACGCATCATTGGAGAGGCACCAATGGAGGTGGTGAACCCCATCCAAGATGGTGTCTAGATTGGATCTGGTGGTTCTGGACTCTGCGACGGCTGGATGAATATTTCGTCGACGCTTCTAGGGTTCTAGTATTTTTGGGGTACTTATAGAGCAAAGAGGCAGTCCGAGGGGCACCCGAGGAGGGCACAACCCACCAGGGCGCGCCTGGGCCTCCTGGCGCGCCCTGGTGGGTTGTGCCCCCCTTAGGGCATGCCCCAGGTGCAACCAGGGCCCATTGCCTTCTTCTGTCCCATAAAAAATCATCGTGGAGTTTCATGGCATTTGGACTTCATTTGATATTGATTTCCTGCGATGTAAAAAGCATGGGAAAAGACAGCAACTGGCACTTGGCACTATGTCAATAGGTTAGTACCAAAAAATGATATAAAATGATTATAAAACATCCAAGATTGATAATAAAACACCATGGAACAATCAAACATTATAGATACATTGGAGACGTATCAGCATCCCCAAGCATAACTCCTACTCGTCCTCGAGTAGGTAAGTGATAAAAAGAGAATTTTTGATGTGGAGTGCTGTTCATCATGTCATATCATATTCTTTTCTTTATAGCATGTACATTTGGACTTTTATGCGATTCAAAGCAATAGTCTAGTTTTGACACAATAATTTAGATACTCAAGCATATCAACAAGCATCCATGTCTTTCAAAATATCCATGCTAAAAAATGTTATCCCTAGCCCATCATGCTCAAACATTGATCCATTCATGGAACACACTTGAATATTAACTACACCCAATACTTAAGTACGATCATATTGCCTTCTAGTTGGTGTTTTTTATGAGAGAAGATGGAGACTCAAATTTCAAAATAAAAATTGCATAAAGTAAAAGAAAGGCCCTTCGTAGAGGGAAGTAGGGATTTGTAGAGGTGCCAGAGCTCAAAGCGAAAAATTTAGAGATAAAAACATTTTGGGAGGTGTATCCATCCCACCAACGAAAACGACTCAGAGTTCCGAACACTTTCCATGCTAGATATGCCATAGGCGGTTCCCAAATAGAAAATAAAGTTTATTCCTTTTTCCACCATACTTTCACTTTCCATGGCTAACCGTATCCACGGGTGCCCTCCATACCAACACTTTTCAAGGAATTTATTATTTGACAACATGAAGTAAAATCATTTTTGCATTTCAGGACTGGGCATCCCTGAGAACTTTTCCTTACTCTCGTGCAATGACAAGTGAATAAACACTCATCTTGAGAATAACACATCCAACATGGAAAATACTAGCCACCCGTTATTGTTCTTCGAGCGAAACAAACACACAAATGAGAAGTTTATTTTGAAAATTAGAGATGGCACATGCAAATTTGCTTAGAACGGCAAAAGAATACCACATATAGGTAGATATAGTGGACTCATGTGGCAAAACTGGTTTAAAGGATTTTGGATGCACAAGTAGAGATCATACTTGGTGCAAAATGAAGGCTAGCAAAAGTATTGAGAAGCGACCAACCAACAAACGAATAATCTCATAAGCAAGTATTAATCATAATTAACACCGAATAATGCACCACAAGAAGGATATAATTTTCATTGCATGATTATTAACTTTCGTGCATGCATAGGGAATCACAAACCTTAACACCAATATTCTTACTAGAGCACAATTACTCATCAACATAACTCACATAACTCACATATCACATCATCATATCTCAAAAACTATTACTAAGAATCAAGTTTATCTTGGCCTGAGCAGCAACTCTGTATTAGCTCAAGATGATTTGGTTGCTCCAGCAGCTACAAGTGAGCAAGCTGATGTAAATGTTACTGGCCTACGTCGTAGAGAAGATGATTTAGTGATCTCAAATGATCACACTATCAAATGGTGAATGTGCACCGATAAAGCATGGGAGTTTTCCTACAAGCAAGTATCTCATTGTCCTTACCTTCATCTGAACCACACTTTGGCATTATCCTTTTGAGAAAAAACTTACTACATTATAGTTTACTCCTCTTTTCAAACATAATTCTCTTTTTTATATGTGTTGCCCGAAAATGACATAAAATTCAACCACAATCATGTTCATGCATCATAACCTAGAAAGAACAACTCTTTTCTTTAGTCCTCTGATGTTGATAACATTTTTCTAAAGATTAATGGTCTAAAAACATCAAACACCATCAACATCTTAGCTTGAGAACTTCACTCGGTTGAGTTACTCGCAATATGCTCATCACCATATATATTGCTCCCACCATTGTGGCTACCTCCAGCATTGCGTCACTCTCTACAAGTCATCAAACTAGTTGTGGGATACATGAACATAGGGATCACAAGGTACGACCAATGAAAATAATCTGAAGGTGATGGCAACACAAGTCACACAAGTATGCAAATGAAAATATATCGTTGTAATAATGACAACAGATAGAAGTACCACCGCCACTCGACTTTGATTTTGACAGAGATTCACATAGCACAGAAGTTAGGAATGAAACCACAACACCAACAGATTATAATATGAACGAGATGCACTTAAGTATTTATCAAGTGCAACTTCTTGAGGCAAAATATGTCTCCTAATCTGATATGAAACTGGGACAGGCAAAAACTACATATGAAATTTGTGACATGGAAAGAAGAAAGTACAATGATCTTTTTATATATATAATGTCCGGACATAATTTCAGGGGACGTGTGAAAATAAAAGGAGATATCGTTGCTTATTTAAATATTGATGTTCTCATTTTGTTCTGAACCACTGGTTTTACTTAACAGACAATCTGTACTACATAGAGAAGAATACTAAGGCATAAAAGTGGCAACATATCTTAAGGAAACAAAAATCCTAAACATAGAATAGCACACTGTTTGGTTACCACGATTAAGAAAATCTATTTAGAAAAGGGCAATACCAAGATAAGCAAAAGATGCATACCTTTGCACGTAATGATATCACATTTTTTAAGCCATCTTTTTTGGTCACTCGAG
The DNA here is from genome assembly GCA_021605205.1 of Aegilops longissima. Lineage (NCBI taxonomy): Eukaryota > Viridiplantae > Streptophyta > Magnoliopsida > Poales > Poaceae > Aegilops > Aegilops longissima. The sequence goes on from CM038677.1 coordinate 325,659,325, forward strand.
CATAATTGTTGTGTCATCACTAGTATACAAGTGCAGGTTGAATACATATTGTTAAGTGTTAACAAGTGTACGCTCTTTCACGAAAAACAAACAAGAAAGTGTATGCTCCCCCCTTTCCCATCTCTTCAATCCTAGTACTTTGTCATTTACCTCAGCAGCCAGAGGCTTGTCCTGACACAATATTGAACAGATAAGAGTACACTGTTTCATGTTATTATTAAGGGGAACTAAATAAATGTGTAACGACTAAATTAAAGCACACTATTCACGCAAAACACCTGTGCAATTCTCATGGTACTAGTCTTAAAGTTGTGTCTTAGTGCATGTCTGAAGTCAAATGCTTGCTAATTTTAGTCGTGGTTTTCATTGTTTGGACCATGACATTGTGTAGTAGTAGAAAGGACCAACACAATGGTCTGTTACATAACACAAGAAATCAAGCCGCATATGAAATGGTTCGACATGGCAAACAAAATCCACAAAATGAAAGCAAACGCTGAGCACTGCACTTATCATGTCCTTCACTGGGCATGCACAAGAGTCATGAACCATAGATAGAACAATAACCTGAAGAATAGTTAAGTGTCACAACCATCAATTAATCTCAGGCAATGGCACCCTTATCTGCATGTATAGTATAAGTGAATACTAATAATCTAGTAATTATTGTAAGGTTACAAGACAATTTGGAAAGCTGCTTTTTGTACAATTGTCTTAGTTCCATAAGGAATTGGAACATTTCCTCTTTGCATAAAGTATGAATTTTGGAATCATGGAACAGAACTCGATGCTTCGTAGTCAAGATAACCAAAATGGATAATCTATAACAGGCAACCCAAGATTGTTTCAACACATCTACATTAGTTGTGCTGAAAAAAGGAATAATCAAATAAACCATTATCAGGAAATTCATGGAAGATGCAACCATTCTCTCACGAATTAGTGCATCATGACATTAACACTTTAAAATGGTCTCCTACTACACCTTGTATTATTTTGGACCAAGTGTATCTCTTAGAAATTCACAAACATGCATTTACACGGAAGTATATTAGAGAGAACACACCCGTAATCTTGATGATATAGATATAGTACCATTCAGGCGATGCTTCCAACCTAAACTCTCCCCCGATTCTGCAATGTAGTGCTCAAGAAAGTATACAGAATAGTAGATTTCTTTACAAAATTGGCAACCGAAGTTATAGCTGATATACATCTACCTGTATCAAACGTGGATGGTATCAACTTGCTGCATTAAATGTCAAGAAATTTAGTCCACCTGGTGTTGCTGTACGTTGCAAAGGCAGGGGGCGTTAAGCAGAGTGAGGGTGGTGCAGGTGGGGGATTGTGTCCGGTGCCGCTCTGCTACAGTGACACAGAGCTCGCCTATCAGCACCAGCGAGGTGTCGAGCAGGGGACGGAACCACCATGTCTATCTGCTAAAGGAAAAGGAATAGGACGTACATTCCTCATCAGCCTGCTATGAGATCCTTGCAGCGTATGAGGCGCAGAGTCTCGACGTATACCTCCACATTGTCCTAGTCAGAGATCTGGTTAATGTGAGACAATGTCCACCGCTGATTGGACCAGCGGTCCGAGAGCTTGGTGGTGAAGAACCCGCTCTGTGCAACGAGTATATTGCGGTGCATGAGAGCATCCATGGAGCTGAGCATGAGACGCATGTTGGAGGAGTCGAGGATAGAGGGTAGTGGCGACGCTTGGAGGTGGGATTCAGAGACTTGAATCAGGGTAAGTGTTGCAGGGATCTAAGAGAGGTGGTTCTAGAGCGGCTGGAGGAGAGAGGAGTAAGGCGACGATGATAGGTGAGAGGAGCAGCGGTGTTGTCTCGAGAGGGTGGTAGGTCGAGGCGGAGGTGGAGGCGCAGGTGGATCTGGGAGGCAGTGTTGTCTCATGGAGCAGTTTCGATCTGGGAGAGCTGGTGCCGGGACCGGGAAGGTTGAGGCGGAGGTTTTGTTTTCTTTGGGGACGGTTGGCCAAGGAATATCCCGTGACACTCTTTAAAAAAATATCATTCTTTTTCGCGGGAAGCGACTCAAAAAAATCTATGAGGCCCGGGCGTGATTTGCAAACATTTTCACTTATATTTTATTTTTGCAAATTTCATCGAAAAATGAATAGTATAATCCGGTGAGACACATTCCTTTTTAGTGTTTATTCTATACTCTCTTCATTCTAATGAATAAGACGCATATGGATTTCGAAATTCAACTTTGATCTTAGATGAAATCAATACTGTCTATTTTGTGACTTCAAATTTTGTCACTGAAAACCTCTTTTGAATAAAAATTCCACGGTATATAATTTTTGTCACATATAACACACATTTATGCGTGGTGCCTTATTAATTGGAATGGAGGGAGTACTTATATTTTCTTTAATGACTACATTAGTTTAAAACATTAATTATCCCTGTTAGATTCCATTAGTGCATTAAGAATATCTAAGGCCTTTAAGTATCAAAAGTTCTCGAACTTAGATGACCCTAACTTAGACTCACTGGTGCCAAAGCGAATGTCGAGCTTACTAAACATGACCATAGATTTATGAAGCAATGTGTCGATAATAAAGAATACATACATAAGAACAACACTATTTACTTTCCTGATTAGACATTCTAAACAACAACTCATTATTACAAAGCTTGTGGTGAGGAGTTCATGACACTCTTTACATGTAGAATTTTATTGAGCATATCAAACCATGTCACAAAGTGTTGACTGATATTTTTGTTCCTCGCATGTGGTTTATTCTTAGGATGATCACCAGAAAAAATTAATAAACTTTTGTAAATAATGCTCATGAAATTGAAGTACACCTAAAAAGTAGATTGTACCACGGAAGTCCATGAATGTTGTCAATTGAATTGACAACCTTTGTATATTGAGATAAGTCTTATCACAAAATCATCATAAATAGCTTAATGCACATGTATTAATAATTTATCTAACAGTATTTTATAGGTATATTAATTCCTTTGACATTATTGGAGTAGCACTCCCTCAACATGACATAAGGGTTTGAACCATAGAAAGGCATAATGTTTTTGCATCGGAATAGCTCTATTGCATACATATCATTATTCTGGAAAACAACTCACTTTTATTCTTTTGGGCCATTTGTTCTTTTAGAAAATCTTATTTGTATTATTAGGTATCTCACATACTTCAATTTTTAATTTTGGAATACATAATTCATGCTTACTACAATTCAAGATATTAATTAGTATTTTAGAAAAGCATGTAGATCGGTGTCCTTCTAGACCGTGAAGATGTATTTAATAACAATGTGGAGGTACCAAGTTATAGAAGGAATCATAACTAACAAGTAGCAAATTAGTCCTTGGTTTATACAAAGAGGACCCTATAACAATGATGTTGACCATTGAAATATATAACCGAGAGTAAAAGTTAACTGTAAGTTATTGCTATCCCCCGTCGGGTATTTTCTCAAATAACCTAGAGTCGTACTAGTACCGTTGGTTATTATCACTCGTAGGTGAGAGTTTTGATTTCACCGTCGGATGTTAAATTTCACTGTCGGGCATGACATGTAATCCCCTTGGGTGTAGAAAAACCGTCGGACATTGAAGTGAACCGTCGGGTATTACATGTAATAGTCGATGGTGTACCAAGAACCGTCGGGCATTGTATGTAATAGCCGACGGTGTAGAAACCATCATGCATTACAATGAACCGTCGGACATAAAATTGGATACCCGAGGGTGGGATTTTTACCGTCGGGCAATCTAGTATTCCATCGGTTATTAGCAGTAATATTTGTGAGTTGACAATAACCGTCGGCCATTGCCACTACCGTCGGCTATTACCATAATGTCCGACGGCCCGTCGACTATTACATTTCGCCGTCGGAAATATGGGGATTACATGATATGTGATGAATAAAAATATAGCTCCAAGTAAAATACCGATGGTCATTAGAATGTGGCACCCCCAAGCTTAGTTGCTTGCTTCTCTTTTAGATAATGGCTTGGGATGCCATGGGCATCCCGAAGCTTAGGCTCTTCTTACTCCATATTCCTTCATCCATCGTGATATCACCCAAAAAAAATGAATACTTCAATCACACCAAACTCAACAAAAACCTTCCTGAGATCTGTTAGTATAACAAAGAAAATTACTAATATAAATACTGTTGCAAACCCATTCATATATTATTTTTGCATTATATCTACTGTATTCCAAATTTTCTATGGCTCATACACCTCGATAGAGTCCATAGATTCATCAAAATAAGCACAAAACGCAAAGAAAACATAATCTGTCAAAAACATAACAGTCTGTAGCAATCTAAAAACTTCGAATACTTCTGTAACTCCAAAAATTCCGAAACATTAGGACAACGTGTTAATTTTGTATATCAATCTTGTGTAAAAAATTCAGAATTTTTCGTCCCTTCTATGATTTTGGAAAATTATTTTACTGGACGCAAAAGTTCGTGTTTTCCAACAAGGTTAAAGCAACTATTACCCAACATGATCCCAAAGGCTTTGCTTGGCACAAACACTAACTAACATAAAAAACACAATCATAATAGTAGCATAATTGTGCGAACACTAAAGAACAGAAAGAAAAAGAAAAAAATAAATTTTATTCATTGGGTTGCCTCCCAACAAGCGCTACCGTTTTACGCCCCTAGCTAGGCATAATGTAAAGATTCAAGTGTTGTCATCTTTATTTTCCAACTCTTCAATCACACAATCAGATTTCTGTGAAGATTTACCAAGTAATAGCAAAGCTTCTAGGCATAAAATTGAGGAATTCATTCTTATCAATGGGATCACTTACAACTTCAACAAAATCCGGGTGAATACTAATCATTTTAAGATCTTCTTTGTTACTATTAGAGGTTGCACCCTTGTTTTTAGTGACTTGAGTAATCTTGCTAATTTTTACCATAGTTTTTTCAATAGTTTTAGTGGAGGAAAAAGCCGTGCTTAGATTAATAAAAAATTCTTCTAACTTATCAATTCTAGTTGGGCTCTCCTCTATTCTTTGGTTGAAAACGGGTTCTTTTTCTTTTAGTACTTTAAGAGCGTCTCCCGCTTTTCACCCGATTCTATTAGCAAGTTTGTACATCTTTTTATCTAATTTTTTAGTATTTTCTTCAGTGAGCATTTTCTTTTTAATAGCATCTAGCCTTTCCTTAACATGCTCGAGAGTTACAATTTTTTCATTAACCATAATAGGTGGTGATCCCACTAAATTTCCCATAGCATTAAAAGAATCAAGAGAGGGACACATCAAGAAATTTCCATTGGTAATCGTATATAGGACAAACCTATACCAAGTGGTGATGCCCACATAAAAACAGCGAAGAAGAACAATGGTAGATTGCTTACGGATAGATCTATTATGAGCATTGCAAATCCTATAGCAAGCATCCTTTAAATTCTCCCCTCTCCTTTGATTAAAGTTAAGAACCTCGTTCTCGGGAGTGCACGCAATAGGAGAAGAACTATTCATAACGACAAAAAGTGATAAACAAAATTGCACATAAGGACATATCTGATGAGAAAAACGACGAATGAAAAAGAGTGCGAATAAAATGACAATTTTTTGTGAAGTGGGGGATATGAAAACAAGAGGCAAATGGAAAATAATGTAAATTTCAAGGAGATGACATTTTTGATTAGGAACCTGGTAGATGTTGATGATGCCTCCCTGGCAACATCGCCTGAAATTCCTTTTGATGCGGCTTGAACTACGTCGGTATTTCCCCAAAGAGGAAAGGATGATGCAGCACAACTACGGTAGGTATTTCCCATAGTGATGGGACTAAGGTTATCGAACCAGTAGGAGAACCACACAACACTACGTAAACGGTACCTGCACACAAAGAACAAATACTTGCAACCCGACGTAAAAGAGGGGTTGTCAATCCCTCACGGGCAAAAAGATAGATAAAATTGTAGTAGATTGGATAAATAGATCTCACGGGAACACGAGATAAAATAAATAACAATAAATTCCAGCAAGGTATTTTTGTATTTTTGGATTAATAGATCTGAAAATAAAAGTGAATAAAAATAGATCTCCAAGGAAAATATAATAAAGAAGAGACCCGGGGGCTGTAGATTTCACTAGTGGCTTCTCTCGAGAAAAATAGCATACGACGGGCAAACAAATTACTGTTGGGAAATTGATAGAACTTCAAATAATCATGATGATATCCAAGCAATGATCATTGTATAGGCTTCACATCCAAGATTAGTAGACCGACTCCTGTCTGCATCTACTACTATTACTCCACACATCGACCGCTATCCAGCATGCATCAAGTGTATTAAGTTCATGGAGAAATGGAGTAATTCAATAAGTATGATGACATGATGTAGACAAGATCCATTCATGTAGGAACAAATCCCATCTTGTTATCCTTAATAACAACTATACATACGTGTCATTTCCTTTTCTGTCACTATGCATCTAGTGTATTAAGTTCATGGAGAAATGGAGTAATTCAGTAAGAACGATGACATGATGTAGACAAGATCTATTCATGTAGGAATAGACCCCATCTTGTTATCCTTAATAACAACTATACATACGTGTCATTTCCCTTTCTGTCACTAGGATTAAGCACCGTAAGATCGAACCCATCACAAAGCACCTCTTCCCATGGCAAGAAAAAATGATCTAGTCGGCCTAACTACACCAAAGATTCGAAGAAGAAATTCGAGGCTATAAGTAATCATGCATATAAGAGATTAAAAGACACAAATAACTTTCATGGATAATAACATAGATATGATCATAAACTCAAAGTTCATCGGATCCCAACAAACACACCACAAAAAGAGTTACATCAAATAGATCTCCAAGAGACCATTGTATTGAGAATCAAAAGAGAGAGAGAGGAAGCCATATAGCTACTAACTACGGACATGTAGGTCTACAATGAACTACTCACGCATCATCGGAGAGGCACCAATGAGGATCATGAACCCCTCCGTGATGGTGTCTAGATTGGATCTGTGATTTCTGGAACTTGCGGCGGCTGGAATTGATTTTGGTCGACTCCCCTAGGGTTTCTGGAATATTGGGGTATTTATAGAGCAAAGAGGCGGTGCGGGAGGCCACCGAGGTGGACACAACCCACCAGGGCGCGCCTGGGCCCCCAGGCGTGCCCAAGTGGGTTGTGCTCCCCTCGGAGCCCCCCTCTAGTACTTCTTTGGCCCATCCTGTGTCTTCTGGGCCAGAAAAATTCTCCAAAAAGTTTCGCTTTGTTTGGACTCTATTTGGTATTGATTTTCTGTGAAATAAAAAGAAGCAAAAAACAACAACTGGCACTGGGCACTATGTCAATATGTTAGTGCCAAAAAATGATATAAAGTTGCTATAAAATGATTGTAAAACATCCAAGAATGATAATATAACAGCAAGGAACAATAAAAAATATAGATACATTGGAGACGTATCAATAATTGCATATAAAACATTTAAGATTGATACTCTAATAGCATGGAATAATAAAAAATTATAGATACGTTGGAGATGTATCATCCGTTTCAGGCGGGAACCGCGCGCTCGAGGTAAGGGGTTCGATGGGCTAGGGTGTTCAGACGCGGGCGCAGTGGTGTTGTTGTTGTAGTTTGCGAAAGTACTCAATTAATGTGGCACTTGACTTTTTTTCTACGATCAACATACACCCTACAAAGCACCGTGTTCAAATTTGGCACTTTTCAGGGTTCATTTACCATATTTAGGTGATTATGTGCATTTTGTGAACATTTACTACAACCATCCTGATTTATTGGTCCCCTTAGTATTTTGTGCCAAACTTTGACCATAGATTGAACTAAGAAAATAATAATGCATGTCACCAGAAATTATATCGCTGGATTCATATTTAAACATAGTTTACAGTAATATTATTTGTGGTTACATGCATTAACATTTTGTTAGTTAAATCTAAAGACAAAATTTAACACAAGATGTGAAGAGGACCAACAAACCAGGATGGAGGTAGTAGCGGAGAAACATGAAATCCCAATTACAACTACACGGGAGGGACGTCGAATGTCGTTCGATCCCGGTGCACGCGTGTGATCTGCGTGGCTGGGGTTGCAGCCAATCAAAAAGCAACCCATAATAGGGTTAGTGCACATAGTTTCCAGAGGCTACATAAATTAACCGTGTGCGATAATAAATCACCAGGATTGAAGGGGAATCCAAATTTGCTTCGTCGTTTGTCCTTGAGCTCTTGATAAACCAATGCACTATATGGTTGTCCGGCCACTCCACCCTAGAGCTCTCTCCAAGCGCCGTTCATGCCACCATGCCGCACACTAACCGGTAAGGAAGCAATGGCATCCCGCTGCGCCAAGTTCCTCACCGCCCACGACCCCACACATTAAATGGTAAGGAAGCGATGGCATCCCGTCGTGCTGAGTTCATCGCTTCTCCCAACCTCACACCTATGTGAGCGGACTTTGAAGCTGCCAAGGCCGAATGGGCGGCAGAGCAAGAGGCAGCCAAAGCCACACAGAAGGAGCCGAAAAGGCAAAAAGCACTCGAGTAAAGAGATTCCCACTACCGCAAGAAAAAGAGGATACATGCGCTACTGAGGAGAGGTCGGCGGAGATCCAAGCACGGTGGGGTGTCACCGACAAGGCCGGGAAGGAGAACGACGACATCAGGCCAGCATGCCCCGATGCCTCCACCTACTAGGATCGTGGTGGTAGCTACCACGAAACTGAGGAGTGTTGGGCAGAGACCCAAGCACGGTAGGGTGGTGCTGACAAGGACGACAAAGAGAACGATTACGTCTGGATAACATGTGAGAAGTAGTACTAGTACTAATTAGTGTGTGTGTGTCACCCGTATGTTTGTTTAATTAATTATGACCATTTACCAGTACTACTAGTTACTAGTACTACCCCCGTCCTGGTTTATTGGTCCCCATTGTATTTTATGCCAAATTTTGACCAAAGATTTAACTAATCAAATGTTAACGCATGTCACCAAAAACTGTATCATTGGATTTGTGTATGCACATAGTTTCCGGTGATATTATTTTTGGTCATATGCATTAACGTTTTGTTAGTTAAATCTAAGGTCAAAATTTAGCACAAAATGCGAAGGGAACCAATAAACCAGGAGTAAGAAAATAATAATGCATGTCGCCCGTAGTATCATTAAGACTAGCCACAGTGGAGAGTAACATACACATATGCCTAGACTATGTTACTATCTTCATAGTGGGTAGTAGTAACATAAGTGTGGTGTCATGCAAAGCTTCATTTATTAGGTTATAGACTCATATTGTATTGGTATGTGCGATGTTATTCACAGTATGAGTAACTAGCTAAGTTACTCAAACTATCTCTCCCCTCATTAACTCATTGCCACATAGGCAAATTTGCTGAGTTTGACTCGATGTTACTTCTGAAGTTACTCCCACTATGGCTAGTCTAATGTACAATGTAGATAAGTGACATACTTTAGTCATTTGAACGTTGCTTTGTGTCCACTGAAGTTTTAGAGCCGGACCCTGACCCTAAATCCTCTCTGCAACGTCTGGCTGGTCAAAAGAGTTGGCACCATCAGTACATGGACATAGGATGTAATCCGCATCACCAATTCTCCTCTTTGTACTTTCAGCCAAATTCATGAACTCTGTCACGCCACTAATAAAATCTGCGGTTCTTCGATTCTTCATCCGTCGAGATCATTCCATCTGCGCCACACAAATGGTAATTAAAAACAAAACAACAACATTAATACATGGATTAACTGCTACCCAAAGATGCGTGCACAAATCACAAGGTTTTATTTTCATAATTACTGAGGGCGCTCCATATTGTTATCCAGACGTGCAATGACAAAAATTAATGGCCAGTCAATTTACACGCAGAGTACTAGTACAACACTACCCTTAGGAATCAATACCTTAATTAAGCCAGTCAAGAAAAGAATACCTTAATTAATTAGCCGCGTGGTGACCTCCACCCAGCAGGCAGAGAAGCGCGACGTGGCGGCACGCCGAGACTGCACGGTCGAGGAGCAAATCTTAGTGTAGCTGCCGCCTGAAGTTTGATCTCCACTATCCCGCCATCGACTGCGATGGATGTGCTCGAATCACGCCGGCCACTGACCACAATGGTTGAGCTCCTCCTACCTCCGGCTGGAGACCGAGGATTGACCTCCTATGATGCCGCCACCGCCCACCAACCACCGACCGAGAATTGACCTATTCTTTGGTAGCCGTTGTCGCTGCCGCCATCTCTATATGCAGAGCGGCTATTTTGTTTTTTGACGGATATCCACAGAGTGGTTGTTTACATGCTATCGTTGTAGCTCAATTATATGTACAGGGTAGTACATCACATACGGTTATGTAACGACAACCGTGTCTCACCTACGTTGACTTCTCACGTGGTTTGGTGTGGGAATCGTGTGTGAAGTTGTAATACCTAACACAAACGACATGTATGAACACTGTGCTGTATACAACATATAGTGCCATAAATAGTTCCCGACTGTTAGCTTATCCCCACAGTTTCCCCATTTCCCCCAAATCCCTAAATTGCCTCCAAATTGCCTCGCGTGGCGCTGATACTGGGGGAATGCGGATGAGTGGTGCTGATGGTTTCGGTGCGGCTACTCCGGCCCGTATTGCCGCCACAACGGCGGTCGCCGCTGAGCACTTGCCTAAGGTCATCAGAAGGCACGTGTACTACGGATCCGAATCGTCCTGTCAGGTTCCAATATATCCCGATCTTTTTTAGCATGTCCAAATTAAGTAGCTCCTTGCCGAATCCGTCCTGAATGACCCCCCCCACTAGGAAAGCGATCTGTCGCCGGATCCGGAGCATGACTCCAGACTCCCGCAACACGAGTTGACTCCGAGTTTTGCGCCATCAGAATGTTGGGAAACGTAGCATGCAATTTAAAAAAATTCCTACGCTCATGCAAGATCTATCTAGGAGATGCATAGAAAGGAGAGGGGGAGAGTGGTCCACGTACCCTCGTAGACTGAAAGTGGAAGCGTTTGTTCATGCGGTTGATGTAGTCGAACTTTTTCTCGTTCTGACCGATCAAGCACCGAACGTACGACACCTCCGAGTTCTGCACACGTTCAGCTCGATGACATCCCTCGAACTCTTGATCCAGCAAAGTGTCAAGGGAGAGTTCTGTCAGCATGACGGCGTGGTGACGGTGATGGTGAAGTAATCCGCGCAGGGCTTCACCTAAGCACTACGTGAATATGACCGGAGGCGTAAACTATGGAGGGGGGCGTCGCACACGGCTAACAATTGTTGGTGTGTGTTCTAGGCGCCGCCTCCCCACGTATATTTGGGTGGGAGGGGGAGGGGAACAGCCCTAGGGTGCCCCAAGTAGGAGGAATCATACTTGGGGGCCTAGTCCAATTCGCCCCCCCCTTACCATGTTCTCCGGAGGGAGAAGGAAGGAGGAGGGGGGAGAGAAGGAATGGGTGGCCGAATCCCTCCCCTTCCTTTCTCTCTTCCCCCTTTACTTCCCCTTCCTATTCAGCCTACATGGGGGTGCAGCAGCTCATGCTGGCTGTTGTGTTTCCCCTCTTGGCCCAAAAGGACCATATCTTTGCCGGGGTGTGCCCGTAACCCCTTCCGGTGACCCGATATGTACCCGGTACCTCCGGAACACTTCCGGTGTCCGAATATCATCGTCCTATATATGAATCTTTACCTCTCGACCATTTCAAGGATCCCCGTCATGTTGGCGATCTCATCCGGGACTCCGAACAACATTCGGTCACCAAAGCACATAACTAATATAATACAAAATCGTCATCGAACATTAAGCGTGCGGACCCTACGGGTTCGAGAACTATGTAGACATGACCGAGACACCTCTCCGGTCAATAACCAACAACGGAACCTGGATGCTCATATTGTTTCCTACATATTATATGAAGATCTTTATCTGTCGTACCATAATGACATCATTATTCCCTTTGTCATCCGTATGTTACTTGCCCGAGATTCGATCGTCGATATCTCCATACCTAGTTCAATCTCATTACCGACAAGTCTCTTTACTCGTTCCGTAATACCATCCCACAACTAACTCATTAGTCACATTGCTTGCATGGCTTATTATGATGTGCATTACCGAGAGGGCCCAGAGATACCTCTCCAATAATCAAAGTGACAAATCCTAATCTCGATGTATGCCAACCCAACAAACACCTTCAAAGATACCTATAGAGCATCTTTATAATCACCCAGTTACGTTGTGACGTTTGATAGCACACAAGGTATTCCTCCGGTATCCGGGAGTTGCATAATCTCATAGTCAAAGGAATATGTATATGCCATGAAGAAAGCAATAGCAATAAAACTTAACGATCATTATGCTAAACGGGTCCTGTCCATCACATCATTCTCCTAATGATCTGATCCCGTTCATCAAATGACAACAAATGTGTATGGTTAGGAAGCTTAACCATCTTTATAACGAGCTAGTCTAGTAGAGGCTTACTAGTGACACTGTGTCTTGTCTATGTATCCACACATGTATCAAGTTTCCGGTTAATACAATTCTAGCGTGAATAATAAACATGTATCATGATATAAGGAAATATAAATAACAACTTTATTATTGCCTCTAGGGCATATTTCCTTCAGTCTACCACTTGCACTAGACACAATAATCTAGATTCCATTGTAATGATTCTAACACCCATGGAGTCTTGGTGTTGATCAAGTTTTGCTTGTGGAAGAGGCTTAGTCAACGGGTCTGCTACATTCAGATCCATATGTATTCTACTAATCTCTATGTCTCCCTCCTTGACTTGATCACGGATGGAGTTGAAGCATCTCTTGAGTGTTTGGTCTGGATTCCTTCGCCAAGGCAATTGCTCCAGTATTGTCACAGAAGATTTTCATTGGACCCAATGCACTAGGTATTACACCGAGATTGGATATGAACTCCTTCATCCAGACTCCTTCATTCGGTGCTTCTGAAGCAGCTATGTACTCTGATTCACACGTAGATCCTGCCACGACGCTTTGCTTGGAACTGCACCAACTGACAGCTCCACCATTCAATATAAATATGAATCCGGATTGTGCTTAGAGTCGTCCAGATCACTGTCAAAGCTAGCATCGATGTAACCATTTACGACGAGCTCTTTGTCACCTCCTTAAACGAGAAACATATCCTTAGTCCTTTTCAGGTACTTCAGGATGTTCTTGACCGCTGTCCAGTGATCCACTCCTGGATTACTTTGGTACCTCCCTGCTAAACTTATAGCTAGGCACACATCAGGTCTGGTACACAGCATAGCATACATGATAGAACCTATGGATGAGGCATAGGGAATGACTTTCATTTTCTCTCTATCTTCTGAAGTGGTCGAGCATTGAGTCTAACTCAACTTCACACCTTGTAACACAGGCAATGTCGCGTCCAGGGAACGGGGGTCCCTAGACTTGCTTGCTGCTGCCCTGGCGTGGTTTCTCTGCGGGCCGACGCCCATCTTCACCAACAAGCTTTCAAGACCCTCGCAAGGTGCCAAGCCTCGCGAGGCGGACGACACAATACCTCCTCGAGAGCAGCCTCACCAGGCTGGCTCGCGAGGGGCGGAGAGATGAAGGCAAGGCAAACCTCACGAGGTTCCAGTGACGTGAGCCATGACGAGTGAGACCACGTGGGTGCCAGGCGGGCGCCAGCGCGCACAGTGTCCTTGTTTCCTCTTTCGTGCTAAGGGGGCAAGCGCAGGCGAGGAGTACCAAGGCATCAAGCAAATGTTTCCCTGTCGATGGAACGAGACCAAAACCAGCAGGACGGCAGGACGGAGGTCACCGTGGAGCCCAAGATGGCGTCACCACCAGAGCCTTTGGCAGGCGAAGACTGCTTTTGTCAGGATAAGTTGTACTAGCTGTCCCCTTTCAAATTGGCCGTTGTGGGATCCCTTCCTGCTCAATATTTGGGAAGAGGACCAGGGCCTCTATAAATAGGACTAGCCACCACCATAGGAGGCAACTGATTCAGATGGGATCCTCACCCACACATGTTCACCAAGCACAAGAACACTTCTCCTCAGGAGGTTGTTCTTCCCCTTGTACTGTTCATCCTTAGCCCGGGTGGCGCCGCCTGCCCAAGAAAACCTCAACCCCGCGCTCCAGGCGTCACGAGCCCCACCTAACGCAGCTGGGCACGGGTGGCGCGGCCAGGCGCCATCCACCCTTACTCCACGACAGGCGCGAGCCGCTGCAAGGGCCGCAAGCCACGCCGTGGCAACGGTGCCACACACCCGGTGTGAGCAGGCAAACATGCAGGCTGCACTCACGGTGGCGCGGGAGCTGCTGCGGTGCCGACTGATGGAGAGCGTTCGGGATGCGCTGCTGGAACGCGTCGCCGAGCTACTGGACGCAGCGGCCACGGGAGCGCCGCCCTTCTGCTACCAGCTCATGCCTCAGGCAGCGGCCGGATCCCACGGCGGACCTCGCCGCGCCCCCGTGCTCCCGGGTGACCCCGGGGGCCTCGTCGACATCAATGCGATCCACGGCGGAGGGCGCCCCATCGCGCCCGCACCACCCCAGATGAGTGCGGGCACGAGCGTTGCCGTACACGGCCCCATCGGAGCACTGCCCTACCATCCTCAGGACGGCGTGCCAAGTCGGGCGACATGGAGCGTGGGGCACTTCGGCGAGGTCTTTGGAGCAGCGGCCTCTGAGGCCTACGTGCCCCGCATGATGGACCAGGAGTACACGCCGGAGGACGACCCCGGCTCGTTGCTCGTACCAGGTTGGGAGGAGGAGGCGTTAGGAGGTGAGGCCTTCCAGGAGCCGCCAGAGAGCCCCACCGACCGCGCCGTCGACAACAGATACAGGGTACTACTAATCTCTCAGGGGCAAGCTTACGCTAACCATGAGTCGCAAGTGAATCAGGTCACATCGCCAGGCGATGGTTCCAGCACGGCGATATCCGTCCCACCAGGAGAGGCCCACTGGGGGCTGCGTGGGAGGAGCCAGGAGCAAGGCCCCTCCCCGCGTCGCATGGAGCAAGGCGTTACCCGGAGGTAGGCCCTCTGTCGGGGAGGCGTCGGTGAGCCCTCCCACGGCAGAGGACCCGTGGTCGCCGAGGGCACTGCTGGCATCCCCTTTGCCCCCTTTGGTGCCATCCTGGTTTCCGGTCGTCCCAATGGTAGTAGAGGGTGGCGCAAGGCGGGCCCCTCATCTGGCGATATGAAGTAAGGCTCACGCCTGTGAAGGTCTCCGCTCGTGATACTCTCACGTAATAATGAGTGGGGCTGTACACGCCCCGGAGCCTCAGGAGTGCCGCCCTCGGGCCTCGGGGGCTCCCTCCCATGTCCTAGTGGCAGCACTTAGCTCCGCACTGGTGAAAACACTCGAAGACAAGAAGACTAGACTAGGCGCCAGACGCAGCCATTTGCTTTGGATCTCTTTTCCGTAGCCTTGCCTTCTGGATTTGGATTTATGTTGAAGTTGAATTTCATTGATGCGTGCGGGGGTGCCTTTTCTCATTCAAGCGATTTCTTGATATCTGGTTCTTGCCTTAATCTGGAGTTCGCGCCTGTTGCTTCCCCCTCACGAGCTCCTCGCGAGCAGGGCTAGGCACGGCGCACACGCGCCACATGCATGACACGCCACGGCTGGCGCTTGCCCATCACGCGGCCCCCTCGGGCATGTCGACAGGCTTCTCAGGAGCTTTCCGGGACGTGCAACCTCCCGAACCGGTGCGGGGCTCGTCCAGGCTAAGGTAAACCGCGACAACAACAAACTTACCCCAGGATATGTGAGTTCATGGAGACACACATTCTACTCGGCCAAAAAAGATAGAGGCAGTAATATATTTACATGAGGGGCTACCCCTCCAAAAATGCTCTTACAACCTCTAGGGCCACGTCCGAGCCTCTGCGTGCTGGACAAACAACTGGGAAACGCAGGAATCAGTCGGACATGTCGCTCGCCACATCGGCTTCGGACGCGTCGCTGGCGTCGTCGTCACATCTGCCGGAATCATCATCACCTTCGACGGCACCACCATCACCGTCGTCGACCACGTCACCCTCGTCTGCCGCGACCACCACTGCGTCCTCTTCGGAAGCGAAGGCCCTGACTAGCGCGTCCACATTGTCCTCCACCCACCACGCCAGGTCGCCCCGGATGGCCTCCGGAACGGGAGCGGTGGTGGCATCAAAGTCAAAGTCCTGGTAGGTATTCTGGAGATGGCTGAAGACGCGGGAGAACACGTGCCCGAGCAAGCTGTGAATCCTCTCTTCGACAAGCTGGCGAGCCCTCTCGGAATGGTTCTCCTGGCGCGTCACCACCTCGGTGAAGAAGCGAAGGTGACTGGCGTAGTCGTCTGCGTGGGGATGAGGGGCATTCTCGTCACAGATGTGGCCCAGCGCGGTGTTGGCCCTGTTCCTGAGGCCGTGGAGCATGGGGGCGTGGACGTGCTCCAATGTCCGCCGCTGAAGCACTTCCTCCCTATTTTGCCGCGCGGTGGCCTCAGCGTCGATAACCCGCTGCTGAAGAGGGAGCAGCTCAGCGCGGGCGGAAGCTAGTTCAGCTTGCACCGAGGCCAGGGCGCTTGCGGCGGCCTCCTCTCGCCGGCCCGCCTCAGCCAGCTTAGACTTGAGGGCGGCAGTCCTGCCCGCAGCCTCGTCATTGATGCGCTTTAGCTTCAGGTCATACCTACCTTCAAGATCTGCGCGAGCCTCGGCCACCCGGTGATCGACCTACTCCTGGGCCCTGGCCTCGCGTGCGCCAACAGCGTCCTCCGCTTGGGCAACCTATGTAACGCCCTGGATCCGATGCGCCAGGTGTCTGCCAGTTATTCGCCGTCCTTGCCATGTCATTTGCTTGCGTGTTGCACTTTGCCATGTCATCATCTGCATTTTATATCATGTCATCATGTGCATTTCATTTTGCATACGTGTTCGTCTCATGCATCCGAGCATTTTCCCCGTAGTCCGTTTTGCAATCCGGCACTCCTATGTCTTCCGGCGCCCCCTTTTACCTCTTTTCATGTGCGGGTGTTAAACGGTCTCGGAATGGCCCGAGGTTTGTCAAGCGGCCTTGGTATAGCACCGGTAGACCGCCTGTCAAGTTTCGGATCATTTGGAGGTCGTTCGGTACTCCAACGGTTAACCGGGTAACCGCAAATGCCTCTTTTGTGTTGCAGCCCAACACCCCTTCCAAAGTGGCCCAAAACCCACCTAACTCCCCTCCATGCTCTCGGTCGTTCGATCACGATCGCGTGGCCGAAAACCGCACCTCATTTGGAGTCTCCTAGCTCCCTCTACCTATAAATATGTGCCTCCCGTCCAAATTCGCGGATGTTTTCCCCCGAAACCCTAGTTTTCTCCTCTGCGCCGCGCCGGACGCTTCCGCCCGGCGCCGGACACGTCCGCTGCTGCCCCCTCGAACAACGGCAGCGTCCCACGTGGGCGCCGTCGCCTCCCCGCCGCCCGCCCACCGGGCCAGATCCGCCCGCTGGGCCGGTCGCTCCGCTGCCCGCCGCCATGGCGCCTGAGTTCACCTCACGGCCGCCCCGCCGCGCCGCGCCGCCAACAGCGGCGCCGCCGCCCGTCTCCGGCCGCCGCCCAGCTCCTCGCCGCGCGCCCCTTCCCACGATCGCCGCCTCCTCCCGGCCTCCCGGCCGCCCGTCGCCGCCGGCCGCAAGCCACCCGGTGCCCTCCGTCTCCGGCTTAGCGCGCCGCCCGCCGCTCCTCCCAGCCGGCCCAGCTGGCGGCGCCCGCCGCGCCACGCGCCGCCCGGAAACCCAGCCGCCGCCTCCGCCCCGCGTCGCCCGGCCTCTCCTCGCCGGACTCCGGCTGCCGTCGCCGCCGCCGCCTCCTCCCCTCACCGGCGGGCCCCGGCCTCCTCCCTCACCTCCGGCGAACAGGAACTCCGGCCAACCTCAAAGACCGAGCCCGAACCCTAGATCCAAAACGAGGTTGACCCCGATTCCACCAAGTCCCCCGAGTTTCAGTTATTTTCATGCATTTTTCATCATGCCATAACTCTGCATCCGTAGCTCCGTTTTGCGCGTGTAATATGTCAAATTGTTCGTCTCGAAGAGTAGATCATTTCACCTCATTGCATCATTTTCATTTGAGCTCATCTTGATGCCCGAAATGCTGTTGGAAGAGTGCTATGTGATGTTAGTTTCTGATTTTTATCAGAACATGCACTTTTGTCATTTTTGCCATGATTGATGTGTGCACCCTATGGACTTGAGTCCTACATGTGTTTTGTAATATGTCATGCCATCTTTCCAGGGGTGTATGCCATGTATTTTTGTGATCTATGTGGTGACTAGCACAAGCATGCAAACTAGGCTTCATGATGTTGCTGATTTCAGCCCTGTTTTGCTGATATTTTTATGCCATGTTAACCTGATGCTACCGAGAGATCCATGCTTATTTTGAGATACTTCAGTAAGGATGTTTTGTTATACATGTCTTGCTCTATCCATCCATGCTCTTGTTTGCAATTATGGAGTGCCCTAGCTTGAGTCAATCGAGCTCTACTTTTGCTATAAAATGTTCCCTGGCAGATTGTTTACATGTTATTCAATTTTGCCAAGGTTGTTGTAGCTGATCCAAGCATGCTATGATGTTTTTCTTGCCATGTATAACTTCTATGCCATGTCTTCTTGCCGTTGGTTGCCTTGCCATGCCATGTATTGCTCTGTGGTGAGTGGTTCAAGCTCACCAACATGCCTACTTATTGTTGTTTCTGCCATGTTTGAATCTGTAATATAACTTGCCATGTTTACATGGGTGCCATCATATTTTCTGATCCTTTTTGGCTCATGGTCAGTAAGGGACTTTTGTTCTATGCTTTGAGTAGATTCATGCCATGCCTTTGTTTGCCATGATAAGTTCCTGTAACATGTTGTTTGATAGCTCTAAACATTGCAACTTTGATGTTATTTACGCCAATGCCCTAAACTGTTATTATTTGCAATCTTGCCATGTGTGTTTGAGCATGTTCTAGTGATTTCTGGAGATAGCTCAGTGTTCATGTTTTGTAATGCTTTACCTGTACATCATGCCCATGCCTTTTGTTTTCTTGTTGAGGTCCTGTAGCATGTTGTTTTGATGCTTGCAATATGCCTAGTTGCTGTTTTGGACAGATTGGTGCTATAACTTGTATAGTGTGTATGTGTTGATCCGTTGCTCCGTTTTGAGTGTGATCTATATGAAACTTGCTTGATTTTGCATGTAGCTTCATATTATCATGTTGCATCCATGTTTTGAGGTGTTTTCTTGATGTTTTTATGCATTTTGCATCAATCCCATGTTTAACTTGTCTTGCTCATATCTTCTAGGCCGTAGCTCCGAATTTAATGAACTTTATATGTAACTTGACTAGAAGTTCGTGTAGATCATCGTGGTGCATCTTAACTTGCTGTTTAACAACTTGAACATAAGGTTTATTCAGATCTGGACCAATTTCGAAATTTGCATATGAGGACTTACCGGAATTGTTCTATGTTGTTTCCGGCCTCATTTAAACTTGTCTTGATGTGTTGCTCTTGTTTGCATCATCCCTTGCCATGAGTAGCTTCATGTAGCTTTGTCATGCATCATGCTTGTTGTGCATCATGTCTTGTTCATGTGTGGTGTGTTTACTATGTTGTGTGCTTCTTCTTGTTAGTTCCCTTTTTCGTTGCGATCGTGAGGATTCGTTCGTCTACGCTCGGTTCGGCTTCATCCGTTCGTCTTCTTCAGGGACTCGTTCTTCTTCCTTGCAGGATTTCAGGCAAGATGACCGCTACCCTGGATCTCACTACTATCATTGCTATGCTAGTTGCTTCGTTCTTTCGCTATGCTGCGCTACCTATTACCTGTTTATCAAGCCTACCTAATTGTCATGTCAGCCTCTAACCTTTTGCACCCTTCCTAGAAAATCGTTGTTTGGCTATGTTACCGCTTCGCTCAGCCCCTCTTATAGCGTTGCTAGTTGCAGGTGAAGATGAAGTTTGTTCCTTGTTGGAACATGGAGATGTTGTTCCTTGTTGGAACATGTTACTTGTTGGGATATCATAATATATCTTATTTAATTAATGCACCTATATACTTGGTAAAGGGTGGAAGGCTCGGCCTTATGCCTGGTGTTTTGTTCCACTCTTGCCGCCCTAGTTTCCGTCATATCGGTATTATGTTCCCGGATTTTGCGTCCCTAACGTGGTCGGGTGATTTATGGGACCCCCTTGACAGTTCGCTTTGAGTAAGACTTTTCCAGCAAGGCCCAACATTGGTTTTACATTTGCCTCACCTAGCCTTTTTTCCCTTGGGAGTCGCGCATCCCGAGGGTCATCTTTATTACCCCGGGCCAATGCTTGTCTAAGTGTTGGTCCAAACTAGAGCCACTTGCGGTGCCGCCCGAGGCAACTTGGGGTATCGTCGGTTGCCGACGTAGTGTTCATCCGGTCGTGGCACGAGGCGAGATCTGTGCGGCTACTATCGAGGTGTCGGCACGCGGGAGGTCTTGCTGGTCTGGTTTTATTCTGTCGAAATGTCTTGTAGCCGGATTCGAGACTGATCGGGTCTTCCCGGGAGAAGGAATATCCTTCGTTGATCGCGAGAGCTTATCATGGGCTAAGTTGGGACACCCTGCAGGTATAAAATTTCGAGAGCCGTGCCCTGGTTATGTGGCAGATGGGAATTTGTTAATATCCGGTTGTAGTAAACTTGAAGCAAACTCTTCTAAAATACACCAACCGTGTGCGTATCCGTGAGTGTCTCTTTTCGGGGCTGATCGAGAGGAGAACACGGTTTCTGGGTTATGTCTGACGTAAGTAGGAGTTCAGGATCACTTCTTGATCATTGCTAGTTGACGTCCGTTCCTTTGTTTCTCTCCTCGCTCTCATTTGCGTATGTTAGCCACCATATATGCTTAGTCGCTGCTGCAACCTCACCACTTTACCCCTTTCCTTTCCTATTTAGCTTTGCTAGTCTTGATACCCATGGTAATGGGATTGCTAAGTCCTCGTGGCTCACAGATTACTACACCACCAGTTGCAGGTACAGGTTATGCGATGCTCATGACGTGAGAGCGATGTTTGCTTGTGTTGGAGTTCTTCTTCTGCTTCTTCTTCGATCAGGGGATAGGTTCCAGGTCGGCAGCCTGGGCTAGCAGGGTGGATGTCGTTTGAGTTTTTGTTTATGTTTCATCCGTAGTCGGATGTTGATCTCTTGTATATGATGTTGTTGTAATCATGTGACATTGCATGTCTTGGTTGTACCCCCATCTATTATGTAATGTTGATGTAATGATATCCACCTTGCAAAAGCGTTTCAATATTCGGGTCTATCCTTGGTGGGACCTTCGAGTTCCTTTTGGATAGGGTCGCATATTGGGCGTGACAACCTAACGCTCCCTTGTCTCTAGTTGCTCAAGCTCAAGGCTACGCTCCACGGCTTCCAGCGCCAACGCCTCCTCACGCTTCCGGATCTCTTCCTCTTCGGCATGTGTCCCCCTTAACGACACGAGGGCGGCTCTGCGTGCCTCCACTTGCTGCTCCAAGGAGGCGCACCAGGCTTGGAGCTCCCACGCGCGCTTCTCCGCGGCCTCGCAACGGCGGTCTGCTTCCCGGGCCTCTTCCTGAGCTCGGGAGAAGGACTCTCCCGAGTCTGCGAGGGAAGCCTCGGCCTTCCCGTTATCAAGCTCGCGCTGCTGGCGCCCGAGGTTGATAGCCACCTTCAGCTTATACCGCTCCTCCGCCAACCGAAGATCCTCGGCCATGAGGTGCGCATCCACATTCACGAGCTCTTCACCGAGCCGGTTCATCGCGCCAAACGCCTCCCGATAGAGCTTGTGGCGGACAACGCTCCCTCCTTGCACTGATTTGAGCATGCTGCTGACTCCGTCCTCCGCCACGGGGGCCGCAGAGGAGGCCCGAAGTGGCTCACCCCCTCTCAGCAAGGGGATGGGGGCTGGCACCCACCTGGTTGCTGGCCAGGCCTCACGAGAGGCCCGAGCAAAGAGAGACCTGCCACCTGAAGAGGATCCCAGGACCAAAGCCAACCAGCCGCCGTCCATGATCAGGAAAGGGGCCCTTGGCACACTGGTCACACCCCAAACAAGGCCGCCAAGAGAAGGTAGTGTAGGCATGAGCTCAAGGCACCCGGCAGGCGGCCTGGCCGCCCGGGCTGGTCCCACTCCGGGGGCAGCGTGCGGGATCGCAGCGCTTGAACCTTGCGAAGGAAGCAAAGCGAGAGGAGGTTGCTTATCAGGAGACTCCGCG
Organism: Aegilops longissima; assembly: GCA_021605205.1. Classification (NCBI taxonomy): domain Eukaryota; kingdom Viridiplantae; phylum Streptophyta; class Magnoliopsida; order Poales; family Poaceae; genus Aegilops; species Aegilops longissima. The sequence goes on from CM038677.1 coordinate 325,681,581, forward strand.
ACCTTGGTGGAATGGATCCTGGGGAACCAACCGTCAAAAAGGGAAGCGACACGCAAGGGATGACAGAGATAAGGTACTTACTCATCGATGGCGATATACTTCCTCCGCTTCAACGACCCGAAGATGCCGCTGCTACAGCTTGTGGATCCCTTCCTCTTGTGGAGCTCCTCAAAGTCCACACGAAGCCGGCCGAAGCGTTGTACGTGGTGACCATCCCAAGGCGCAAATTGGGAAGCGCCCCAGGAGGCCTTAGGAGCGCCAAGCTGGGGAGAACTGTCGGGCTCCGCCTCGCGATGACCTGCTGATGCCTTGGGAGCTCCGACCTCAGGAGCAGCGGGCTGCGTCGCCCCTTCAGTTACCGCCCTGGCGTGGGAATCACGGGTTCCCGAGGATGACGCCTTGGAAGCCTCAGGAAGCATCGACACATCTGCACCAGTGCCCCCGACCTCCGACGGAGCTTGCCCCCCAGCGTCCACTCTTGGGGCAAGATCGTGGCTAGTGGCAAGGCGAGGGACCACGATGATGGGGTTCTCATGAGGCCCCACAAGGCCGACTGGGCGCAGTCCCCACTCATCGAAGGATGGCATGTGCTCCACAAATTGCACCTTGTTCAAGCAGCGGTACAGAAGACAACCCTTCCCTGGCAAGTCGTCAAGCAACGGGATGCCTGTCAGGACCTCGAGCACCATTCGCCACGCCTCAAGGGGGAGCCTGGTTCCTGAAGTCTCATGTGGTCGTTGCTGCTGAGCAAGGCCCACATTGGTCGAGAGTGTCGCTGAAGTGGAGCGACTCGGTGCCGGACGAACTCCCGCACCACCATAGGCGCAGTCACGCCGCGGTCCTTCGGCCTCTTCAACCTGAGCCAGACGGGGACAAGGCAAGGATCAACGAGCCTCTAGTGGCACCAACCGGAATTGGGAATGGCGGGCGCCGACGGAGAAGAAAGCAGGGGACTGCGCACTCCGACATCAACAAATACCCACCACGTCCGAAACACACTCGTGGATGGCAGAAGCTCAAAGTCAATCCCGCGCCGGCCGTCGCCGCCACGGCCTGGAAGCTCAGACATCCTGAGGTCTGTCGGGGATCTGTCAGGTGCCATGAGAAGAAGTGGCGGAGAAGTGCCACGGAAGGAGCAATGCCCACCATGGCCTCTCAAACAAAGGCGAAGACGGTGAGAAGGGTCATGGATTGAGGATCGAGGTGCAGCATGTGGATCTGCTAATGGGCAAGCACTGCATTGAAGAAGGCAGAAAAGGAGGAACCAGGCCGGCCCAGAGGGCGTTGATGAAGAATGGGACCTCAGTGGCCGCCCTATCGATGCGAGCTCGAGATGCAGGCCAGGCCACCATTTTCCCCCACTCATTGAAGCTGGAGGCGAGCATGGGGCGCACCTTGTCCATGGCTTCTTGGTTGAGCAGCAGCGACCTGCCAACGGCGGACTCAATGGCCGAATGTAGTACGGCAGAAGACATGGGCTCCTTCCCTTTCTCCAATCAGCCGCCACGCGTCGACCAAGGCCGCGGGCTATTGGGGCCCGCGGCGCTCTGCACTTTCCCTTTGGCTTCACCTCGAAGCCAAGTCTAAGCGCGCCTTGGGCCCGGGGCTACTGTCGGTGTCCTGGGAACGGGGGGCCCAGACTTGCCTGCTTGTGGCCCACGGCGTGGCTCTACGAGCGGGCCATATGGCCCATCTTCACCAACAAGCTTTCAAGACCCTCACGAGGGGCCAAGCCTTGCGAGGCGTACGACACAAGACCCTCACTAGGCTGGCTCGCGAGGGGCGGAGAGATCAAGGCAAGGCAAACCTCGCGAGGTTCCAGTGACGTGAGCCATGACGAGTGAGACCAGGTGGGCGCCAGTGCGCACAGTGTCCTTGTTTCCTCTTTGGTGCTAAGGGGGCAAGCGCAGGCGAGGAGTACCGATGCATCAAACAAAGATTTCCCTATCGGTGCAACGAGACCAAAACCAGCAGGACGGCAGGACAGAGGTCACCGTGGAGCCCAAGACGGCGTCACCACCAAAGCCTTTGGCAGGCGAAGACTGCTTTTGTCAGGATAAGCTATACTAGTTGTCCCCTTTCAAATTGGCCGTTGTGGGATCCCTTCCCGCTCAATATTTGGGAAGAGGACCAGGGCCTCTATAAATAGGACTAGCCACAACCATAGGAGGCAACTGATTCAGATTGGATCCTCACCCACACAAGTTCACCAATCACAAGAATGCCTCTCCTCAGGTGGCTGTTCTTCCCCTTGTACTGTTCATCCTCAGCCCAAGAGGCAATCCACCACCACACACTAGAGTAGGGTATTACACCACAACGGTGGCCCGAACCAGTATAAATCTTGTGTCCCTTCTGTTGCGAGTTCGTCGAGCTAGCCTAGAGATCGCGAAGCGAGAGAGGGCGTGATCTGCGAGGGGGAAATCTTCGTGCGCACCCAGAGTTTGAACCTTAAGGGTTTTGCTGGAACACGAGATCCGACAGGCAAGAACCCTTTATTTGACTGATCCATTTTGAACTTCTTCAAAAGTTTATCAAGGTATGTGCTTTGTGAAAGTCCAATTAAGCATCTTGATCTATCTCTATAGATCTTGATGCCTAATATATATAAGAAGCTTCACCAAGGTCTTCCATTGAAAAACTTATATTCAACTATCCTTTTATGCTATCCAGAAATTCTATATCATTTCCAATCAACAATATGTCATCCACATATAATATTTGAAATGCCACAAAGCTCCCACTCACTTTCTTATAAATACGGGCTTCTTTGAAAATCTGTATAAAACTATATGCTTTGATCACCTCATCAAAGCGTATATTCTAACTCCGAGATGCTTGCACAAGCCCATAAATGGATCACTGGAGCTTGCACACTTTGTTAGCACCTTTAGGGTTGACCAAACCTTCTGGTTGCATCATATACAATTCTTCTCTGAGAAATCCATTAAGGAATGCAGTTTTGACGTCCATTTGCCAGATTTCATAATCATAAAATGTGGCAATTGCTAACATGATTCGGAGAGACTTAAGCATCGCTACGGGTGAGAAGGTCTCATCATAGTCAACTCCTTGAACTTGTCGAAAACCTTTCGTGACAAGTCAAGCTTTGTAGACAGTAACATTACCGTCAGCGTCAATCTTCTTCTTGAAGATCCATTTATTATCTATGGCTTGCCGATCATTGGACAAGTCAACCAAAGTCCACACTTTGTTCTCATACATGGATCCCATCTCAGATTTCATGGCCTCAATCCATTTTGCAGAATCTGGGCTCATGATCGCTTCCATAGTTCGTCGGTTCATCATGGTCTAGTAGCATGACTTCTAGAACAGGATTACCATACCACTCTGGTGCGGAGCATGCTCTGGTTAACCTACAAGGTTCAGTAGTAACTTAATCTGAAGTTTCATGATCATTATCATTAGCTTCCTCTCTAGTTGGTGTAGGCATCACTGGAACTGATTTCTATGATGAGCTACTTTCCAATTCGAGAGAAGGAACGATTACCTCATCAAGTTCTACTTTCCTCCCACTCACTTCTTTCGAGAGAAACTCCTTCTCTAGAAAGGATCCATTCTTAGCAACAAAGATCTTGCCTTCGGATTTGTGATAGAAGGTGTACCCAGAAGTTTCTTTTGGGTATCCTATGAAGACGCACTTCTCAGATTTGGGTTCGAGCTTATTAGGCTGAAGCTTTTTGACATAAGCATCACAACGCCAAACGTTGAGGAACAACAGCTTAGGTTTCTTGCCAAACCACAGTTCATATGGTGTCGTCTCAATGGATTTAGATGGTGCCCTATTTAAAGTGAATGCAGTTGTCTCTAATGCATAACCCCAAAATGATAGTGGTAAATCGGTAAGAGACATCATATATCGCACCATATCTAATAAAGTACGGTTACAACGTTCGGACGCACCATTACGCTATGGTGTTCCGGGTGGCGTGAGTTGTGAAACTATTCCACATTGTTTTAAATGAAGGCCAAACTCTTAACTCAAATATTTGCCTCCGCAATCAGATCGTAGAAACTTTATTTTCTTGTTACGACGATTCTTCACTTCACTCTGAAATTCTTTGAACTTTTCAAATGTTTGAGACTCGTGTTTCATTAAGTAGATATACCCATATCTTCTCAAATCATCTGTGAATGTCAGAAAATAACGATACCCGCCGCGAGCCTTAACACTCATCGGACCGCATACATCGGTATGTATTATTTCCAATAAGTCAGTAGCTCGCTCTATTGTTCCCGAGAACGGAGTTTTAGTCATAATCAAGTGATTCCAAAAGTCCATCCGCGTGGAGTTTCTTCATGCGCTTTACACCAATATGACCTAAACGGTAGTTCCACAAATATGTTGCACTATCATTATCAACTTTGCATCTTTTGGCATCAATATTATGAATATGTGTATCACCATGATCGAGATTCAAGAAAAATAGACCACTCTTCAAGGGTGCACGACCATAAAAGATATTACTCATATAAATAGAACAACCATTATTCTCTAATTTAAATGAATAACCATCTCGCATCAAACAAGATCCAGATATAATGTTCATGCTCAAGGCTGGCACGAAATAACAATTATTCAGGTCTAAAACTAATCGCGGAGGTATATGTAGAGGTAGCGTGCCGATGGTGATCACATCGACCTTGGAACCATTCCCGACGCGCATCGTCACCTCGTCCTTAGCCAATCTTCGCTTAATCTGTAATCCCTGTTTCAAGTTGCAAATATGAGTAACAGAACGAGTATCAAATACCCATGCTCTACTATGAGAATTAGTAAGGTACACATAAATAATATGTATATCAAATATACCTTTGTTCACTTTGCCATCCTTCTTATCCGCCAAATACTTGGGGCAGTTCCGCTTCCAGTGACCAGTCCCTTTGCAGTAGAAGCAGTCAAGTTCAGGCTTGGGTCTTGACTTGGGCTTCTTCCCGGGAGTGACAACTTGCTTGCCATTCTTCTTGAAGTTCCCCTTCTTTCCCATGCCCTTTTTCTTGAAACTAGTGGTCTTGTTAACCAGCAACACTTGATGCTCTTTCTTGATTTCTACCTCCGCTACTTTGAGCATAGCGAAGAGCTTGGGAATTATCTTATCCATCCCTTGCATATTATAGTTCATCATGAAGCCTTTGTAACTTGGTGGCAGTGATTGAAGAACTCTGTCAATAACACTATCATCCGGAACATTAACTCCCAGCTGAGTCAAGTGGTTATGACACCCAGACATTCTGAGTATGTGTTCACTGACAGAACTTCTCTTCTCCTTCTTGCAGCTATAGAACTTGTTGGAGACCTCATATCTCTCAACTCGGGCATTTGCTTGAAATATTAACTTCAATTCCTGGAACATCTCATATGGTCCATGACGTTCAAAATGTCTTTGAAGTCCCGATTCTAAGCCATAGAGCATGGCACACTGAACTATAGAGTAGTCATTAGACTGCGTCTGCCAGACGTTCAAAGTGTCTACATTAGCGGGAGGGGGCTTGTCACCTAGCGGTGCATCAAGGACATAATTCTTCTGTGCAGCAATGAGGATAATCCTCAAGTTATGGACCCAGGCCCTGTAGTTGCTACCATCTTCTTTCAACTTAGCTTTCTCTAGGAATGCATTAAAATTCAAGGGAATGGTAGCACGGGCCATTGATCTACAACATAAATATGCAAAAACTATCAAGACTAACTTCATGATAAATTAAGTTCAGTTAATCATATTACTTAAGAACTCCCAGTTAGATAGACATCCCTCGAGTCATCTAAATGATCACGTGATCCATATGAACTAAACCATGTCTGATCATCATGTGAGATGCAGTAGTTTTCAATGGTGAACATCTCTATGTTGATCATATCTACTATATGATTCATGTTCGACCTTTCGGTCTCCGGTGTTCTGAGGCCATGTCTGTACATGCTAGGCTCGTCAAGTTTAACCTGAGTATTCCGCATGTGCAAAACTGTCTTGCACCCATTGTATGTGAACATAGAGCTTATCACACCCGATCATCACGTGGTGTCTCAGCACGGCGAACTGTCGCAACGGTGCATACTCAGGGAGAACACTTATATCTTGAAATTTTAGTAAGGGATCATCTTATAATGTTGCCGCCATACTAAGCAAAATAAGATGCATAAAATATAAACATCACATGCAATCAAAATATGTTACATGATATGGCCATCATCATCTTGTGCCTTTGATCTCCATCTCCAAAGCACTGTCATGATCTCCATCGTCACCGGCTTGACACCTTGATCTCCATCGTAGCGTCGTGGTCGTCGCGCCAATTATTGCTCCTACAGCTATTACTAATGCATAGTGATAAGGTAAAGCAATCACATGGTGTTTGCATTTCATACAATAAAGCGACAGCCATAAGGCTCCTGCCAGTTGTCGACAACTTTTACAAAACATGATCATCTCATACAATAATGTATATCACATCATGTCTTGACCATATCACATGACAACATGCCCTGCAAAAACAAGTTAGACGTCCTCTACTTTGTTCTTGCAAGTTTTACGTGGCTGCTACTTGTTTCTAGCAAGAACCGTTCTTACCTACGCATCAAAACCACAACGGTAATTTATCAAGTTTGCTATTTTAACCTTCAACAAGGACCAGCCACAGTCAAATTCGATTCAACTAAAGTTGGAGAAACAGACACCCGCCAAGCACCTTTATGCAAAACTAGTTGCATGTCTATCGGTGGAACCGGTCTCATGAACGTGGCCATGTAAGGTTGGTCCGGGCCGCTTCATCCAACAATACCGCCGAATCAAAATAAGACATTGGTGGTAAGTAGTATGATGATCACCGCCCACAACTCTTTGTGTTCAACTCGTGCATATCATCTACGCATAGACCTGGCTCGGATGCCACTATTGGGAAACGTAGCATGCAATTTCAAGAAATTTCCTTCGCTCACGCAAGATCTATCTAGGAGATGCATAACAACGAGAGGGGGAGAGTGTGTCCACGTACCCTCGTAGACCGAAAGCAGAAGCGTTTGTTAACGCGGTTGATGTAGTCGAACTTCTTCTCGTTCTGACCGATCAAGCACCGAACGTACAACTCCTCCGAGTTCTGCACACGTTCAGCTCAATGACATCCCTCGAACTCTTAATCCAGCAATGTGTCGAGGCAGAGTTCCGTCAGCAAGACGGCATGGCGATGGTGATGGTGAAGTAATCTGCATGATAAAGAAACTTTGTGTAGCTTGGAATCTAGAGATTACCGGTCTTACAGTGACAATCTTAGAAGGAGAGTTCCTTACTCAGAAATTATTCAAGCCCTTTACCTTGATAATTATGATTAATTTGGTTGGGTAACTCGGAGAATTTATGTAGTATTTAATGATGATTGGTTGGAAGACATGACTAAGGAACCCATTAAAAACGAGATACGTATTTTGTATGACGATATTTATGGTGAGGATCCAGACTATGTGTTTATGAATGTCAAAATCACTACTCAAAGTCATTTTCATGAATTAAGTTCACCTACTAGAAGGGAAACAAAAGAAAAGAGAGTTTTGCTGAGAAAAGTTTTGGAAGATTTGATTAAGAAGGATTTGCATGACAATATCCAGATCTATGTTTTATGCCTAGCTAGGGGCGTTAAACAATAGCGCTTGTTGGGAGGCAACCCATTTTTATTTTTGTGCTTTTGTTTTTGGTTCTATTTTTTAATAAATACACATTATTACATCTGTTGTAATTGTGTTTTGTTGTTTAATTACTAGAATGATGCGTGTTATACCTTTGGGGGTCTATGGTGATAGTTGATTTTATCTTGCTAAAAAACAGAAACTTTTGCGCTCATCGCCAGAATTTTAAAAACTCATAAAGCGTGATTTTGATCTGGTTTTACACAAGATTGATTTACAAATTGTCTAGATTGTCCTAATTTTTCAGAATTTTTTGAGTTACATAAGTATACGAAGTTTTCCGATTGGTACAGACAGTTCTGTTTTTGACATATTCTGTTTTCTATGTGTTGTTTGCTTCTTTTGATGAATCTATGAGTAGCATCGGGGGGTATGAACTATGGAGAAGTTGAAATATAGTAGACATTACACCAATATAAATTTAGAATGAGTTCACAACAGTACCTAAAGTGGTGATTTATTTTATTATACTAACAGAACTCCTGAGTTTTCTCTTGAGTTTTGTGTTGTGAAGTTCTCAAGTTTTGGGTAAAGATTTGATCGACTATGGAATAAGGAGTGACAAGAGCCTAAGCTTGGGGATGTCCAAGGCACCCCAAGGTAATATTCACGGACAACAAAGCATCTAAGCTTGGGGATGCCCCAGATGGCATCCCCTCTTTCGTCCTTGTTCATCGGTAAATTTACTTGAGGATATAATTTTATTCACCACATGATATGTGTTTTGCTTGGAGTGTCTTGTATGATATGATCTTTGCTTTTTAGTTTGCCACAATCACCCTTGCTGTACACACCTTTTGAGAGGGACACGCATGAATCATGAATTTATTAGAATACTCTATGTGCTTCACTTATATTTTTGAGCTAGGCAATTTGCTCTAGTGCTTCACTTATATCTTTTTAGAGCACGTCGGTGGTTTTATTTTATAGAAATTGCCGAACTCTCATGATTCAGTTATATTATTTTGAGAGTCTCTAAACAGCATGGTAATTTGCTTAGGTTGTGAATTTAGTCCTAATATGATGGGGCATCCAAGAGGGATATAATAAAAAAAATCATATAATGAGCATTGAATACTATGAGAAGTTTGATTCCTTATGATTGTTTTGAGATATAAAGATGGTGATATTAGAGTCATGCTAGGGAGTAATTTTGGATTGTTAGAAATACCTGTGTTAAAGTCTGTGATTCCCGTAGCATGCACGTATGGTGAACCGCTATGTGATGATGTCGGAGCATGATCTATTTTTTGATTGTCTTCCTTATGAGTGGCGGTCGGGGACAAGCGATGGTCGTTTACTACCAATCTATCCCCCTAGGAGCATGCTTTATTACTTTGTTTCAATAGATAATATTTTTTGCAATAAGTATGTGAGTTCTTTATGACTAATGTTGAGTCCATGGATTATACGCACTCTCACCCTTCTACCTTTGCTAGCCTCTCTAGTACCGTGCAACTCTCGCCGGTGCAGTACACCCACCATATACCTTCCTCAAAGCAGCAACCATACCTACCTATCATGCCATTTCCATAGCCATTCCGAGATATATTTCCATGCAACTTCCACCATTTTTTATTATGACATACACCATTATTGTCATATTGCTTTGCATGATCATGTAGTTGGCATAGTATTTGTGGCAAGGCCACTGTTCATATTTTTTATACATATCACTCTTGATCATTGCACTGTTCTAGCATTGATTTATAATTCTTGAGTTGTAAGTAAATAAAAGTGTAATGGTCATCGTTATTAGAGCATTGTCCCATGTGAGGAAAGGATGATGGAAGCTATGATTCCCTCACAAGTTGGGATGAGTCTCCGGACTTTATAAAAAATAAAATAGGCCAAAGAAGCCCATAAAAAGTAAAAGAGGTCAAAGAAGCCCAAACAAAAAAAATGAGAGAAAGAGAGAGAAGGGACAATGCTACTATCCTTTTTTCACACTTGTGCTTCAAAGTAGCACCATGATCTTCATGATAGAGAGTATCCTATTTTGTCACTTTCATATAATAGTGGGATTTTTCCATTATAAGAACTTGGCTTGTATATTCCAATGATGGGCTTCCTCAAATTGCCCTACTTCTTTGTGAGCAAGCAAGTTGAATGCACACCCACTTAGTTTCTTTTTGAGCTTTCATACACTTATAGCTCTAGTGCATCCGTTGCCTGGAAATCCCTACTCACTCACATTGATATCTATTGGTGGCATCTCCATAGCCCGTTAATACGCCTAGTTGATGTGAGACTTTCTCCTTCTTTTTGTCTTCTCCACAACCACTATATTCTGTTCCACCTATAGTGCTATATCCCTGGCTCACGCTCATGTATTGCGTGAAAGTTGAAAAAGTTCGAGAACACCAAAAGTATGAAACAATTGCTTGGCTTGTCATCAGGGTTGTGCATGATGAAATACTTTGTGTGATGAAGATGGAGCATAGCCAAACTATAGGATTTTGTAGGGATAAATTTCTTTGGCCCTGTTATTTTGCGAAGACATGATTGCTTTATTAGTATGCTTGAAGTATTATTGTTTTTATGTCAATATTAAACTTTTGTTTTGAATCTTATGGATCTGAATATTCATGCCGCAATGAAGAATATTACATGGATAAATATGTTAGGTAGCATTCCACATCAAAAATTCTATTTTTATCATTTACCTACTCGAGGACGAGCAGGAATTAAGCTTGAGGATGCTAGATACATCTCCAACTTACCTATAATTTTTTTATTGTTCCATGCTATTATATTATCTATTTTGGATGTTTTATATGCATTAATATACAATTTTATATTATTTTTGGGCTAACCTATTAACCAAGAGCCCATTGTTAGTTTCTGTTTTTTCTTTGTTTTTGAGTTTTATATAAAAGGAATATCAAACGGTGTCCAAATAGAATAAAACTTTACGATGATTTTTCTTGGACCAGAAGACATCCACAGAGCTTGGAGAGGGGGTCAGAAGATGGCCGAGGAGGCCACAAGGCTAGCAGGCACGCCCTAGGGGGGCGCCCTGAGGGCTTGTGGGCCTCTTGGGACTCCTCCAACCCTAATTCTTGCACTATAAATTCCCAAATATTCCCAACCCACCAGAAGTGTCCACCAAAATACTTTTCCGCTGCCGCAAGCCTCTGTTCCTGTGAGATCCCATCTTGGGGCCTTTTTCGGCATTCTGCCGGAGGGGGACTCGATCACGGAGGGCATCTACGTCAACCCTATTACCCTTCCGATGAAGCGTGAGAAGTTTACCATAGACTTACGGGTCCATAGCTAGTAGCTTGATGGCTTCTTCTCTCTCTTTGATCTTCAATACGATGTTCTCCCTGATGTTCTGCGAGTTCTATCTGACTTAATATTCTTTTGAAGTGTGTTTGTCGAGATTCGATGAATTATGGATTTATGATCAGATTATGTATGAATATTATTTGAGTCTTTTATGAACTCTTCTATGCATGATTAAATATCTTTTTATTTCTCTTCGAATTATCGGTATGGTCTGGCCAACTAGATTGGTATTTCTTGCTGTCGATGTCAAAACCGGCGGATCTCGGGTAGGGGGTCCTGAACTGTGCGTCTAGGCGGATGGTAACAGGAGACAAGGGACACGATGTTTTTACCCAGGTTCGGGCCCTCTCGATGGAGGTAAAACCCTACTCCTGCTTGATTAATATTGATGATATGGGTAGTACAAGAGTGGATCTACCACGAGATCAGAGAGGTTAAACCCTAGAAGCTAGCCTATGGTATGATTGTTGTTTGTCCTACGGACTAAAACCCTCCGGTTTATATAGACACCGGATAGGGTTAGGGTTACACAGAGTCGGTTACAATGGTAGGACATCTACATATCCGTATTGCCAAGCTTGCTTTCCACGCCAAGGAAAGTCCCATCCGGACACGGGACGAAGTCTCCAATCTTGTATCTTCATAGTCCAGGAGTCCGGCCAATGGTGATAGTTCGGCTATCCGGGCACCCCCTAATCCAGGACTCCCTCAGTAGCCCCTGAACCAGGCTTCAATGACGACAAGTCCGGCGCGCATTTTGTCTTCGGCATTGGAAGGCGGGTTCCTCCTCCGAATACTTCATAGAAGATTTTGAACACAAGGATAGTGTCTGGCTCTACAAAACAAGTTCCACATACCACCGTAGAGAGAATAACCTTTGCATAGATCTGCTGACGTATTCCGCAGCGTGACATCACACCACGGCCAGGCCTTTATACGAATCGTTTTCACTGTCCCACCTCAGTGCGTTTAGCGAGGCGGTTTCTCTGGCACGTCTGATCAAAGCGGAGATCGTGCCCCTTTATTCCGGAATTCCCATCAATACGGACGTGGGTAACCCAACCACGCCATTGATTACGGCGCTTGGGAGATAAGCAAGTTTTACCAGGCTGGCGGGGGACGCATAGCTTCGTCCGCCCATATAAGGGGATAAGGATCCACCTACGCCTTCTTCCTCCTTTGTTCATCCATTTCCGCGCACTCGAGCTCCAGCGCCCAAGTCTGCACATCCCTCCTCAACCTTCTCCAGCCATGTCCGTAGTGGGAGGCAAGTGGATGGTCTCCTCCGTCACGGAGGGACAAGTCAAAAAACTGCGGAAGGCCGGAAACTTGTCCAGCGACATCGTGCACCGGCTCCCCGACGAGGGGCAGCTTATTCCCACCCCTAGGCCCCATGAGAGGGTGGTGTTCCTCACCCACTTCCTCCGCGGACTAGGTTTTCCACTTCACCCATTTGTCCGGGGGCTCATGTTCTACTACGGCCAGGATTTCCACGATCTGGCCCCGAACTTCATCCTCAACATCTCGGTGTTTATCATCGTGTGTGAGGCCTTTCTCTGCATCCAGCCCCACTTCGGCTTATGGCTAAAGACCTTCAATGTCAAGCCGAAGGTAGTGGGCGGCCGCCAAGCGGAGTGCGGAGGTGCCATGGTTGGCAAGATGGCCAAAGTCCTATGGCTCGAGGGCTCCTTTGTGGAGACCATAAAGGGGTGGCAATCGGGGTGGTTCTACATCACCGAGCCGCGTGGCTCTCAATGGGCGGCGGCCCCCGAATTCCGATCTGGCTCTCCCACACGGCTCACATCATGGAAAGAGACGGGCCTGACGTGGGGTGATTCGGAAGAGCTGTCCGGACTCCAAACCTGCGTCTGAAACCTGGTGGACAAGAATCTCAAGCTTGTCAACTTAATCCAAGTGATGCTCATCCGCCGGATTCTCCCATGCCAGCAACGGGCCTTCAATTTGTGGGAGTTTGATCTGGCACATCACCGAACCTTGAGCCGGCTCTTCGACAATACGTACGAAGATGCCTGGAAGGTGCTGTTCAAGGGCGCCGAAGCTCCCGCATCCGCTACCGAAGATCGCGGATTCAGCTCGCAGCGTCAAGACAGCGAGGTAAGTTATTTTACCCTTCATGGGACTCTTTTTTCATAGATTGACTCTATGCGGGATCTAAAACTCCCTAACCTTTGACAGGACTAGCTGAAGACGTCCGGACAGGTTAACTGTCCGGCGCCCTTGCCAGAAGACCCAGCGGACGCCCGATTGACGGGGCAGCTGGCTCCGGCACCTCACGTGGTGCCGGAGAAGAAGGCCAAGAAGAAGGCCACTGGAACTCGAAGGAGCTCCCGGCACTAGGTGCTGTCGGACTCATCGTCCGACGGCTCTGAGGCGGAATCCTCCCCTGAGGACGGGGAGGAGGAAAAAGCCTCTCCCAGCCGAAGAGAGAGAAAAGGAAGGCCGCCCGACCGGGAGGCCGGAGGGTCCATCAAAGGAAGGACCCTTCCTCCGGACATCTCCACCAACGCCGACAACGACGAGGAGGAGGGCCACCAAGGGCCAAGCCCTGGCGAGATCGTAAGTGTCCGGACTCGAATAGCTCATGACTTTTTATTTGTTGCATAGTGTCTTCTAACGCCGAATATAACCATGTAGCCCGCCCAAGGACGAGCTCGCCGCTTCGTCGAGCGGTTCCCTGGATTCGTCGGATGTGAATAGCACTTCACTTCTGACCGCCTCCTCTCCTCATGACGCAGACGACACCGTGGTGGAGTCCCAAAAGGGGCCCCACCAGGAGGAGGTGGTCCTGGAGGCGCCGCAAGGCGACCTCCCGGACTCCGGGCGCAAAGGGGGCGAAACCCCAAAGGGCTCTAAGTCCGGCCCTGTGCCGGACTCCGTACCGGAACCTTCAGTGGTTCCGAAGTCCGGCAAGCGGCCCCTTCGTAAGAAGGGCAAGACTGCGACGCCGGTGACCTTCGTCCATCCGGAGGCACCGGATAACTTGCTGGAGGCGCTTAACGGCGCCTCCATCGACAAGGAGCACCGCACTGTTATGAGTGTGGTGATCCAGAAAGTTCAGTCCGCCAAGAGTGGGCTGACTGAAGCCTGTACCAGCCTTCGGAAAGAAAAGCCGGACTGAGGATCTAAAAACATATACGCAGGAGTCTAACATAAGTATGTCAATATGGGAATGCAGGCTGCGCTACTCACCTCTGCTGATCGATCATGGAGGTCAATGCATTGAAGCGAGCCTCGGCGGTCCGAGAACGAGCTCGGCCTTGCCAAGAAGCAGCTCGAGGACAAGGAAGGTAAGTAATACCTTTTTAAAGTAATACCTTATAGAAAGGATTTGGTTGCAAAAATGATAGGACTAACGTGGGTATTGTAGGGGCCACAAACAAGGTGACGACCCTGAAGGAAGCGGTGTCCACGGCTCAAAGCAAAGCGGCCGCGGAGCGAACCGAGCGAGAGAAGCAGGAGGCGCGGGTGGCGGAGGTGCGGCAAGAGCTCCAGGCTTTCGTGGAAAAACACGAGTTTGAGCGTGACTCAAGACTTCGAGTCCGAGCTCGCCTCGGCTCTTGAGAGTGCCAAAGCCGCTAAGGCCGAAGCCCAAAAAGCCCTCCAGGAAATTGAATCATTAAATAATATAGCGGCGGGTAAGGCATTCTTTATGCAAAGCAAGCATGTGAAAGTGGATTATCTATTACTTACCTGAATCCGGAGCTCTCCAGGAGCATTCGTAGATCTGCCCCGTAGTGTGTCTGATGGTGCCGCGTTCTACCGTGCCAAGGAGGGGAACTCGACAGAGAAGGTGTTCTGGTCTCAGTATGCTGAGGCCGGACATCCGGTGCCCCTGAGCGACCAGCTGAAGCAGCTGGTCGAGCTCCACAAGGTCGCCGAACATGCCATGAAGGGCCTCATAATTCGGCTGTGGCCATTGGAAGCCATGCCTGAGAGCTACTTCGGGCTAGTGTGGCGGCTGGTGGACGCCTGTCCATGGATTGAAGTCATCAAGCGCTCTGTCTGCATTGAAGGTGCCCGTCGGGCCCTTGCCCGTGCTAAAGTGCACTGGGGCAAGCTGGATCTGAGAAGCTTGTGACGAACGGGCCACCAAAGGGCAAGGAGCATCGCAAGCCGAAATGTACTATGAGGGCGTCTGAAGGGTGCCCGCCTTTATAGCGGTGAATGCTCCAAAGATGTAATTTTGAATAGACTCGCATTTGTTATCCTGCACGCTGAAAACTTGTTCATATCGCTAAGCAACGCTTGTGAATTTAAAATATTACCTTCTTTGCGGCCGTTTATCAAATTTGAGAGATGGCAAGTCGTTGGCTTTAGCCCCCATGCCACAGTCTTTGGGGTGTTTGGGATAAACTTGGCGCTCTTGTTCCCATTCTTGGGTCCTTCGAGGAGGCGCCAACGCAACGAACAAGGCAACCGGACTATAGTGCTTGAACACTCTCACTTAGCCATAGAATTCTATAATTTTAAATTTGGTGAAGCCCCTAGTATTCGGAAGACCGAGTTCGGGAGCTATCCACGCCTTGGCGGACAATGCCGACTCCTCGCTCTAAGCGGCATAAGTCTTTAGGGACCCGAAAAAACCTCTCGAACAGCGACCGGCTCTCGCCCTATCATGACGGTCAGTTTTAGCTTTCTCCACTGAGGTGCTCAACCCAGCTCAACCGGGGCACAACCGCAGTGGTTCTCCCAGCACTACCTTAGCAGATATAACGGAACGTAAGGTACCAAAACATGGGAGCCGGGCAAACCCAACTATTGACCCAAGACATGATTCGGAGCCGATGCATATAATGCTATAAGTTCGGGGTGCCGCACTTGTGAAAGTGTTCAGACTTATCACACCATATTTTTGGGGTACTTAAGCCCATGGTGTATTGGCCGTACCAAAGTGTACGGGTGCAACATGTCATGAATGAACATATATATAGATAAAGAAAGGCATGCAATAATAGGCAAAAGCTATGTATTGTTTATTCAAAAAGGTACTACAATGAAACCAGAACGATACAAATAGTGCGATAAGCAAGGAATGGGACTATTTAACATGTCCCCCTCCAGGGGTAAGCTGCGGGATGGTATGTAAAACAGGTATAATGCTCGTATAGAGACCACACGGACACTCGACGTAGCTTTCGCTTCCTGGCTGTTGCATCGTGAGTTCGGCAATTCTAGTGCGGACGGGGCTTCCGAAAACGGAGTCCCGAAAGTAAGAGAAAATAAGAAAGAAAAGAATGACACAATCGGAGCCACAGTGCGGTTGAGCCGCATTGCAGGCGTGCCGTGGTCGTGCCCTCCCTTATGCCCATGGTATCTCCGAGCGTAGTTATGTACGCGTAATCTTGGCTTCGCAATTTCGCGAGGGCTGGGGTTGGGGCGGATTGCTCTGGCGATGCTCGGATCGTGCCAGCGGTCTTGTTGTAGGTTACTCTGGGCGCTTGACGGTGTCCGGACGTTTAATAGCCGGACTCGAGAATTGCTGTGAGAGGCTGCTTTGCACCTCCGCTGCAGGGCCTTCGTGTGCTCATCCGTTTGGAGAGAGCGTTCGGTGTTTCCATTTACCGTGATTACTCCTCGAGGGCCTGGCATCTTGAGCTTGAGGTACGCATAGTGCGGCACCGCATTGAACTTTGCAAATGTGGTTCGCCCAAGCAAAGGCGTGATAGCCGCTGCATGAACGGGACTATGTCAAGATTAACTCTTAGCTTCGGAAGTTATCCGGGGATCCGAAGACCACTTCGAGTGTAACTGAGCCTGTACAATTGGCCTCTACACCTGGTATGACGCCTTTAAAGGTCATCTTTGTGGGTTTAATCCTTGAGGGGTCTATGCCCATTTTGCGCACTGTATCCTGATAGAGCAGGTTCAGGCTGCTGCCGCCGTCCATCAGGACTCTGGTGAGGTGAAATTCATCGATGATTGGGTCAAGAACCAATGCGGCGAGTCCGCCGTGGCGGATGCTAGTGGGGTGGTCCCTTCGATCAAAAGTGATTGGGCAGGAGGACCATGGGTTGAACTTTGGGGCGCCTGGCTCCATCGCATATACGTCCCTTAGTGCATGCTTCCGCTCCCTTTTGGGTATGTGGGTTGCGTATATCATGTTCACCGTCCGCACTTGTGGGGGGAAGCCCTTCTATCCTCTATTGTTCGGCGGCCAGGGCTCCTCCTCGTCATCGCTATGCAGCCCCTTGCCATTGAGTTCGACATTTGACTTGCGTGCCTGTTTGAAGACCCAACAATCCCTGTTCGTGTGGTTGGCTAGTTTTTTGGGGGTGCCATGTATTTGGCACGAGCGATCGAGTATTCGGTCCAGATTGGACGGGCCCTGAGTATTTCTTTTGAACGCCTTTTTCCGCTGACCGGGTTTAGAGCCTCTGAATCCGGCATTGACTGTCGTATCTTTAGCATTATTGCCGTTAATGCGGCGCTTGTGCTTGTTCCGACGCGACCTGCCATTACTGTCCTTGGTATCCGAACTACCAGGGTTTTTGGTCAAGTTGTTGCTACGAGCTAGCCAGCTGTCCTCTCCCACGCAAAAGCGGGTCATGAGTGTTGCTAGGGCTGCCATGGATTTCGGCTTTTCCTGTCCTAGGTGCCGGGCAAGCCACTCATCGCGGATGTTATGTTTGAAGGCTGCAAGGGACTCTGCATCCAGACAGTCAATGATTTGATTTTTCTTGGTTAGGAACCGTGTCCAGAATTGTCTGGCCGATTCTTCTGGCTGCTGCATTATGTGGCTGAGGTCATCGGCGTCTGGTGGTCGCACATATGTGCCCTGGAAGTTATCACGGAATGTGGCTTCCAGGTCCTCCCAACAACCAATTGATTCTGCTGGCAGGCTGTTAAGCCAATGCCGAGCTGGTCCTTTAAGCTTGAGTGGGAGGTATTTGATGGCGTGTAGATCATCACCGCGGGCCATCTGGATATGGAGGAGGTAGTCCTCGATCCAAACCGCAGGATCTGTTGTGCCATCGTATGATTCGATGTTTACGGGTTTGAAACCCTCGGGGATTTGATGATCCATCACTTCATCTGTGAAGCATAGTGGGTGTGCGGCGCCTCTGTATTGAGCTATATCACGACGCAGCTCAAATGAGCTTTGTCTACTGTGTTCGGCCCGGCCAGTATTGCTGTATCCGGCGTGACGGTTTTCGTCGCGTGTCGTGGGGCGCCCACGCGATCCGTATATCGATCTTGTTTGCCTTGCCTTGTCCTCCAATATGTCTCGCAGGTCTGGCGCGTTTCCTTGTGCCTTGGTACTTTTCGAGCGACACTGGGGTTCGGCTTGAATGGAGGGTCTAGAGGCCTCTCTGTCGCGACCACGGGGTGGCCGGTCGGCCGCATCATGCGCTTGTGATGTAGGTTTGGGTGCTGCTTCGTCTAATTGGGGTAGCAGCCTGCGTTTTGGGTATCTCTTGGAGGGGCGTTCGAGTTCGTACTCTTCGGCTGCAAGGACTTCAGTCCATCTGTGAGCTAGCAAGTCTTGGTCAGCTCTAAGCTGCTGCTGCTTTTTCATGAGGCTGCTTGCCGTGGCCATAAGCCTGCGTTTGAAATGCTCCTGTTCGGCGGGATCCTCAGGCACGAAAAATTCGTCGTCGTCGAGGCTTGCCTCATCTTCGGAGGGAGGCATATAATTATCGTCCTCCACCTCCCTGTCTGCCGCTCTATCACGAGGGCTGGCTTCTCCCTCCTCCTATGTTGAATCCTGCTGGAGGGGGTTGTCTTCAGCACTGTCAGAGGTATTATTATCTCCCGTGCCGGAATCACCGTTTTTGTTGTGGCGGGATTTAGGCGGCGCGCCACGACTTGGCGCTTGGGCTGTTTCTTGGAGGGGTCATCCTCCGCTGTTCCCTCGCCGTTCCCATCTTTTGGGATGTGCACCATGTATATGTCATATGACAAGGTGGCCTTCCAGTGCCCTGTAGGCGCTGGCTCTTGGTATTCTCCAGCATCGTCGTCCATACATTCGATGTATTCGGAGTCGAAGTCGAGCATGACGGTTAAATCATCGACAGTGGCTACAAAGTGGGTGGTGGGTGGGCGTTGAATTTCTTCGTCGTCTGCATCCCAACCTTCCCGACCGTAGTCGGCCAGGCTCTCCGATAAAGAGAGAGACTTTAGTGAATTCAGGATGTCGCCAAAGGGCGAGTGCTGAAAGATGTCCGCGGCAGTGAACTCCATAACCGGCGCCCAATTGGATTCGATTGGCAGGGGCACGGAGGGTTGAGTCCGGAGAGGAGTCCGCACCTTGGAGTCACGGTCTTCGCAGCGACAGGGATGGAGTTCGCTCAATCGCTGTAAAGATCGTGAGCCCCGAGGCGGTGTCTAACCACTCGCCCTCGGCGGAGTCGGCTCGAGCTAAGGGTCGGAGCGACGCTGTGCGGCCTCGTGGCACTGCTCGGGCGGCAGAGCTAGATCGTTCCCATCGAGACAAAGGCGCGACTTGGCTGTTGCTCGAATCCGTCGAAGATCAAGTCTCCGCGGATGTCAGCCGTGTAGTTCAAACTCCCAAACCTGACACGATGGCGGGCGTAGCTTCGATCTGCTCGGATGGCCAAGTGAATTGCCCGCGATGCAAAACCGCCGAATCTGAAGATCTGTCTGGGGAGAAAAGTCTCACCCTGGACCGCGTCATTGTTGATGATCGAAGGAGCCATCGGGCCTAAGGATGACGACACAGAGGAACTCTCAATGAAAGCACAAATGTCGGTCTCAAAACCGGCGCCTCTCGGGTAGGGGGTCCCGAACTGTGCGTCTAGGCGGATGGTAACAGGAGACAAGGGACACGATGTTTTTACCCAGGTTCGGGCCTTCTCGATGGAGGTAAATCCCTACTCCTGCTTGATTAATATTGATGATATGGGTAGTACAACAGTGGATCTACCACGAGATCAGAGAGGCTAAACCCTAGAAGCTAGCCTATGGTATGATTGTTGTTCGTCCTACAGCTTAAAACCCTCCGGTTTATATAGACACCGGATAGGGTTAGGGTTACACATAGTCGGTTACAATGGTAGGAGATCTACATATCCGTATCGCCAAGCTTGCCTTCCACGCCAAGGAAAGTCCCATCCGGACACGGGACAAAGTCTTCAATCTTGTATCTTCATAGTCCAGGAGTCCGACCAATGGTGATAGTTCGGCTATCCGGACACCCCCTAATCCAGGACTCCCTCACTTGTAATGGAAAAGGTGCTTAGTTTTGGGTTCAATCTTGCGTTGTCCTCACTAGTGACATAGAAGGGGTAGCGAGGCACGTATTGTATTGTTTCCATCAAGGGTAAAAAGATGGGGTTTTCATAATATTTCTTGAGTTTATCCCTCTACATCATGTTATATTACTTAAGGCGTGTCACGCCCAAGATGCGACCCTATCCTAGAGGAACTCGAAGGTCCCACCAAGGATAGAAGCGCATCTTGAAGACGCTTTTGCAAGGTGGATATCATTACATCAACATTACATAATAGATGGGGATACATACATAAGGCACAAATGCCACAAGAATACATCAACATCATACATGATAACAACATCCGACTACGGATGAAACATAAACAGAAACTCAAACAATATCCACCCTGCTAGCCCAGGCTGCCGACCTGGAACCTATCCCCTGATCGAAGAAGAAGAACTCCAAAACAAGTAAACATCGCTCTCGCATCATGATCATCGCACAACCTATACCTGCAACTGGTGTTGTAGTAATCTGTGAGCCACGAGGACTCAGCAATCCCATTACCATGGGTATCAAGACTAGCAAAGCTTAATGGGTAAGGAAGGGGTAAAGTGGTGAGGTTGCAGCAGCGACTAAGCATGTATGGTGGCTAACTTACGAAACAAGAGCGAGAAGAGGAGCTTAGCAAGCGTTCGTCAACTAATAATGATCAAGAAGTGATCCTGAACTCCTACTTACGTCAAACATAACCCAAATACCGTGTTCTCCTCTCGAACAACCCTGAAAAGAGACAATCACGGTTACGCACACCGTTGGTGTATTTTAGAAGAGTTTACTTCAAGTTTACTACAACCGGATATTAACAAATTCCCATCTGCCACATAGCCGCGGGCATGGCTTTCGAAAGTTCAAACCTTGCAGGGTTGTCCCAACATAGCCCATTATAAGCTCTCACGATCAACGAAGGATATTCCTTCTCCCGGGAAGCCCCGATCAGTCTCGGAATCCCGGTTACAAGACATTTCGACAATGGTAAAACAAGACCAGCAAAGCCGCCCGAATGTGCCGACAAATCCTGATAGGAGCTGCACATATCTCGTTCTCAGGGCACACCGGATTGTCCAAACTTCCGATAGGCGAGCCCAGAGTTGCCCCTGGTGGCCACCGGCGGTTGACGGGTTGGACCAACACTCACAACGAGCACTGGCCCGGGGGGGGGGGGGGTAAAATAAGATGACCCTCGGGAGCACGACTCCCTAGGGAAAAAGGCTTAGGTGAGGCAAATGTAAAAACAAGGTTGGCCCTTGCTGGAGGAGTTTTATTCAAAGCGAACTGTCAAGGGGTTCCCATAACACCCAACTGCGTTAGGGATGCAAAATCCAGGAACATAATACCGATATGACGGAAACTAGGGCGGCAAGAGTGGAACAAAACACCAGGCATAAGGCCGAGCCTTCCACCCTTTACCAAGTATATAGATGCATTAAATATATAGGAGATATTGTGATATCCCAGCATAAACATAATCCAACATGGAGCAATCTTCATCTTCACCTGCAACTAGCAACGCTATAAGAGGGGCTGAGCAAAAGCGGTAACATAGCCAAACAACGGTTTGCTAGGAAGGGTGACAAAGGTTAGTGGCTATCATGGCAATTTGGGAGGCTTGATAAGCAAGCGGTAGGTAGCGCGGCATAGCGATAGAACGAAGCAACTAGCATAGCAATGATAGTAATGAGATCCAAGGTGACGGTCATCTTGCCTGAAATCCCGCTAGGAAGAAGAACGAATCCATGAAGAATATGAAGCCACGAAGATGAACCAAGCATAGTCGAACGAATCCTCACGAACGCAACGAGACGGGAACTATCGAGAGAAGCACACAACATGGTAAACACACCATACATGAACAAGGCATGATGCTCAACCAAGTATGATGCATGACAAGGCTACA
Source organism: Aegilops longissima (assembly GCA_021605205.1). Lineage (NCBI taxonomy): Eukaryota > Viridiplantae > Streptophyta > Magnoliopsida > Poales > Poaceae > Aegilops > Aegilops longissima. The sequence continues at coordinate 325,703,719 of CM038677.1, forward strand.
TGAAGCTACTCATGGCAAGAGATGATGCATACAAGAGCAACACATCAAAGCAAGTTTAAATGAGGCCGGAAACAACATATAACAATTCCGGCAAGTCCTCATATGCAAATTTCGAAAATGGTCCAGATCTTAATAAACCTTATGTTCAAGTTGTTAAACAGCAAGTTAAGTGCACCATGATGATCTACACGAAATTCTAGTCAAGTTACATATAAAGTTCATTTAATTTGGAGCTACGGCCTAGAAGATGTGAGCAAAACAAGTTAAACATGGCATTGATGCAAAATGCATTCAAGCATCAAGCAAACACATTCAAAACATGGATCCAACAAGGTAATATGAAACTACATGCAAAACTAAGCAAGTTTCATATAGAGCACACTCAAAACGGAGCAACGGTTCAGCACATACACTATACAAGTTTTAAGGACAAGCTGTCCAAAACAGCAACTAGGCATCTTGCAAGCATCAAAACAACATGCTACAGCACCCCAACATGAAAACAAATGGCATGGACATGATGTACAGGTAAAGCACAACAAAACATGAACACTGAGCTATCTCCATAATTCACTAGAACATGCTCAAAAGGACATGGAAAGATGCAACACACAAGCACATGACATGGCAACAACGGCGAATAACTGGAAGACACCTGGCGCATCGAATCCGGGGCGTTACAAGGCGTTACTTAATTCTTATGAGCTTAATACTCTAGATACATGCTGGATAGCAGTCGATGTCTGGAGTAATAGTAGTAGATACAGGCAGGAGTCGGTCTACTTGACACAGACGTGATGCCTATATTCATAATCATAGCCTTGGATATCGTCATAGTTGTGCGCTTTTCTTTCAATTGCTCGACGGTAATTTGTTTACCCACCGTATGTTTTCTTTCAAAAGAGAAGCCTTTAGTGAAACCTATGGCCCCCGGGTCTATTTTCCATCATATATTTTCAGATCTGTAAACCAAAAAACCCAAAAATACCTTGCTGGAATTTATTTATATTTACTTTAGTTTGCCTTTTTATTTATCTTTTATACCTATCTCTATTAGATATCACTCTTGTTCGAGACCGTGAAGGGATTGACAACCCCTTTTTCGCGTTGAGTGTAAGTGTTTGTTAGTTTGTGCAGGTGCATAGATTGGAGACTTGCTTGTGCCTCCTACTTCATTGATACCTTTGTTCTTAACTGAGGGAAATACTTATCTCTACTTTGCTGCATCACCCTTTCCTCTTCAAGGAAAAATCAACGCGAGCTCAAGAAGTAGCAGCGGTCGGCGAGCGTGGTCGCCAGGTGGAGGCGAGCTGGGGAGCGCGGTGAGAAGCGGCAGTCAGGACCATGGGCGCGCACGACGCCAACACGCCGATGACAGGGGGACGGGTGCCGGTGTATGTGAAGACAGGTGAGTGGGGAGGAGTAGGGGCGGCCGACGCGGGGTCGGGGCTACGGCCAGGGCGCGGCCTGCGACGAGCAGCAGCGGAAGCGCTGCAACAGCGGTAGCAGCACGGGCGAGCGGCCAAGTGAGCAGGGGCGCGAGCAGCTCCAAAGGCGTGTGGCCACGGGCGGGCACACACGAGGTGTGGGCGTGGGCCACGGCGAGTAGCGAGCGACCGCGACGGGCGGGGCGCTTAGGCGCGATGATGCATCAGCACAGCGGAAAATTAGAGTGGGTAGGGGGAGAAACGGAGTCCTCACCCCCGTTGTCGGTGTACGCCGGCGAGGAGATGGGGAGGCGGTCTGGCAAACAACGACGATGGGGTCGGGCACGACTACGTCGGCGAGCGGGCGCGGCCTGATCCAGATCTAGAACGGAATCGGGGGAGTGGGGGAATGCAGTTAGGGTTTCGGGGGGATTTGCCCGTGGGGGGTTATAGGTGGGGAGGGGCCTGGCCTGGTGGGCGTCCTGGGGAGGGGAGGCTTTGTTTTTATTTTGTTTTGTTTTTATCTTATTGTTTTATTTTAGTTTCTTTTTTCTAGTTTTAAAAATTATAATGTAATTTCCTAAATTAGCGTTGCAACATACCCACTGCCACAAAAAGTTTTCACCAAAAATAAAATAGTCTAGTATTTTATAAAATACAAAATGCATTTAACTTTTGGTTTTAGCTACTATTTTAGTTAGCTTAATGCATTTAAACATTTTAGAGAAACGTGGTTTCTCCACCAATATTACCTATGAATTATTTGACACATTTAGAACTTTATATTTTTAATGTTTGAATCTTTTTTATTGTTTGACTTGATTTTAAATTTAATTTCGAATCAGTTTTTGAATCAACGAGAGATTAACAATTGTAATCATTGTGATGTGGCATCATTAGTAGAGGGTTACTGTAGCTTAATTATGTGGAAGATATACCTGAAGGTCATGGGGGCTTGGCTAGGTGAGGGTGGGACGCCGGATCCACCCACACTACAGAAGTGACGAATTGATCAGAGGACCTCCCGCCAGCGCTCGACCAGAGATAATGGTGCAGCCAGCAGTGGGTCTCCTCCCTCACCGTCTACGACGGCCTAAATACAGCCCCATCTCCCCTTCCTAGGCGAAGGGGATGCATCTGGATCTATAACCAACTGTGAGGATAGAAAGACCGTGTGACCACTGCTATCTTGTTTAGATCTAGAGAGGATGAGAGTGTGTGGATAGAGAAACCCTAGCAAGCAAGCGTGGAGGATCCTACCTATATATATACATACAGTGGAGTAGTTTTCTTTTTTCACTCCATCAAAACAATAATTTAAAATTGTGTGCGCGCCAGGTCGCCGTTTCTTGAGTTGCTGATTGTTTTTTGAGTTAGCTACTCACTTATTTCAAGTGGTGTGCAGGGGTGGATTAACGAGCTTCTCAACTTGTTAAGTTCGTGCTCATTAAGGCTCGGCTCGTTAAGCTCGGTAAGATTAACGAGAAAAAACCCTGCTCGGCTCAGTTCGTTTGAAGCTTGTTAAGCCTTTGAGTGCTCATTAACAATTTTGTCACGTAAGATGAAATATGTGTTGCGTTGTTCCTAACGAGCTACTCGTGAAACTTGTTAGCTTGTTTGTTAAGCTTGTTAAGCTTAACAAGCTGAAAATGATTGACTTTGTTCATTAAGAAGCGATCCATGAGCATAACAAGCCGAACTATGGAGTGCTCATTAAGCTCGCGAGCTGCGAGCTTTTGTTCCAGCCCTAGCGGTGTGCCGGGTCGCACTTTGTATTGTTCACGTCGGGTACTCGACCCTCCATTAAGTAAAGAACCACTGCCTCATAAAATTTGTGAACAAGCCCATGGCTCAAATTATCGTAAACGTGTTGCACCAACATGCAATATTATTTATATTTTCTATGTGGGAGTATAGTTAATCCTCAAATAAATGTGGGAGTGCAGTTTTTATGGAGTACTACTATTGCCAGCCCCTCCTTTGTTGTCCAAATTGTTTCCATGACTAGCCGCTCTATTACATTGTTTCAGGGACATGCGGGACATAAGGAATCTGGGCCCGCGTGCCATCCACCAAATCACAACAAAGTGCTACAGTCGAGACTCACTAGTGACCCCGGTGTGGCTGTCATGACCCGTCATATCACAAAACCCACACCTTTACTAAGAGTGGTAAAGTGTCCTGGTAAGTTGGACGGACGAAGCAACCATCATTTTACTGGAATGCTTGATGAAGCCCTTTCTACCCTATCTTGAAGAAAACCACACTCCAGGATACTTTGCCATTTTCCTTATGTCCCGATGAAGGATAGGTGGGTGAATCAGTGATGCTACTCTATTTTAATTCCAAGAATATTCTTTTTGCAAAGCACCAATCGATTATCATTGCCTATTCTTTTCCCGTTTTCATTGTGATTCTGGTTCACTTTCGATTGCTTTTTGTTTGTCAATTTATTGATGGATCTTGGAGCACAGGGCAAAGAGTTGCCGGCGGACAACCCACTCGAGACAGAGATCTCAGGAAGCGAGCATCACCAACGAGTTGGTGATGTTGGCGGGCCAACCCATGGAGACGAAGTACTCCAAGAAACAAGCACTAGCCAAAGATTTGATGACGTTGGCAGACGAACTCCTGAACATAGAAAGCTGGAAGAACAGCAAGGGCCCCATGGTGCCTACCTTAGAAACTCTAAAGGTCTCCTATGAGAGGCTCAAGGACGGGTTAGAGGAGATAGTTCCCGTTGAGAAGCAGTATTTCCCTGGCAAGGCGATGACACCCTCCGAGGAGATGGCCCCCGGAGGGATGGGATCCCCCGATGAGCTGCACAAGGTAAAAAATGGCTTACCATAGTTGTGGTTTTTGATTATTTGCAATGTGCTTGCTAATATGTTAGGGTTGTGCAGGTGCTGGTGGACGTCCTTGATGATTCCAATGTCGCGGTTCGTCTTGTGGACATTGCCCCAGAGATCGATTCCCATGCCACTATCCATCCTGTGGACATTGCCCCAGAGATCGATGACAAGAAATGGTTGGTCGCGCTAATATTTCAACATAGTTTGCACTGTGTTTAATTACCAGAATGATGCGTGTTATCAAACCATCTTAGGGCTAGTGCATTGTATTGTGTGGGCGTTACTTGCTAGTTTTGTTTAATATTGAATCATGCAAACCCTCTTTGAGTTATGGAAACAGATGTATCCTCACCAACTTTTGATGTAATATATGGCATGCCTAGACGTAAGTTTGAACTATTTATCATATAAGCAGGGTTTGTTTGATCATTCTTGGTGTGAAACCTCGACTAATTTCGCGCTGTGTTAGTACTCTAGCTACTGTGCGAGCCATAGTACTTGCAAACACTCAAAGAAGAGAAACGTTGGGGCTGATCAACCAATTGTACGCTTATAGGTCTGGTTGTCGATCACCCAATAGACCAATCCTAAAATTGCTGTCTTAGTGATCGATCAAACAATAGTCCATAATTATAAATTAATGTACAAACAATATGCGATGCATTCCAAGTTCAACATTCACATCAAACTCAAAGAGCTGGTACACGGATACATTTACATCAATAGCTAGCATTCAAAACAAAATTGACATGTACTTGTAACATGCACGAACGTGTAATTTTTTTCTGGAAACGTGAATGTGTAGTTGATGTTGCACATTCAGAGTTGCTAAAAAGAGTGTGTGTACGTGTGCTAGATATGAGTTGTGGGATGGAGACAGATCTAGAGAGAGAGAAAGACCCTCCATTTATTTTTAGTCATCAATAAAATCATAGTAGTACAGAGACGTACAAATCGTAGAACATTGCCGTACAAAAACTTCCAAACGGTGCATTTGGTAATACATTTATGTGAAATCAAACTATGACTGTATTAAAACATGGCACACCTCACATTATCACTACATTTTTGAGTCCTTGCGCGGCGGCTAGCCGATCGCTTCTCCCTCCCTGTCTCTCTCTTCTTAGCCGACGCTCGGTGGTCGATTAGATTTTGGCTATCATCGTTTTATAAGATTGTACTCCCACATGTCGGTGAAAATGCAAGACAATGCGTGTCCCCTTTGGTGAATGGTGTGCCAGATTGGTTGTAGAGGGTGCGATGCGAACGCGACAGGCGTGCTTAAGTGTGCCACCTTTTCCTTTTGAACTTGCAAAGTGTAACATTTTGTACTCTTTTCTTTCACATGTTTGTGTGTTCGATCGGTACAAACCCGTAACAAAATGACGAGGGCAGGGCTTTCTGCGCATTAGGCGGGCTAGTTTGGCCTAGTCGGTTTGAGTGATGACGTGCTACAGTGTCATCTAGTCTTCACGTGTGGTAGCAGTATTGCCCGTATAGTAGTTTCTTAAAGAAGCGGATTCAGTGAAGTGATGATGGTTCCTTTGTTCGAGCAACTTACAGTGGGAAAGGTTGGGCCTGTGATTTGACGGTTCATTAATAATTATTACTGTAGCGCTTTGACCTGGGTGAGTCTCCCCTGCAATTCTGCATGATGCGCTCTAATTTTGGTGCATGGCAAGTGGACCAGGATGGTCGACATCCCACATGTCGGCAAATGAAAGTATTCTTTCCGTTATCGAGGACGAGCAAGGAAATTGGGCGGTATAGTATCAATTCTCTTTTATGCTATTAATTTTTTATTTTTGATGAGAGCTGGTTTCTCCACTCTTACAATGGAGGGGTATGAAACACGACAGCCTAGTGAACTTGGCATGTGCACTAGTTCATAGTACTACCTCCGTCCTGGTTTATTGGGCCCCTTAGTATTTTGTGTCAAACTTTGACCATTGATTTAACTAACAAAATGATAATGCATATCACAAAAAATTATATCATTGGGTTCGTATTTGAACATAGTATCCAATGATATTATTCTTTCTAACATGCATGAATAATTTGTTAGTTAAATGTAAGGTCAAAATTTAACACAAAATGCGAAGGGGACCAATAAACCAGTACGGCGGTAGTACTTGGCTAAGTAGTTGATCATAAAATAGTCCACAATTATACATTAATGTATAGACGCGATGCATTGCAAGTTCAACATTCACATCAAACTTAAAGAGCTGGTTCATGGATACATTCACATTAGGGCATCTCTAACGACAACCCACAAAAATCCTCCCGCTTCTGTCCACGGACACGGATGCGGGAGGCAGGCATCCAACGCTAGCCACATTCAGTTTCAAAACAACTCGAACCAACCGGACAAAATTGGTGCAAACATGGCCGAATTTCATGCAAACCCGACCGGATTTCATACAAACCGGACGCAAACAGTTACATTTAGGAAACATTTTAATAAAAAATTAAAACCATGTGCACGTATGATCGTGCGGAGCTCCACTCCCACGACCCGGATACACTACACTAAGCTTTCGGTCCAAATATGACTCCTTTTCCACTTTCAACAAATAGAGAAATCTCCGCTAGGCTAGCAGTGGGTAACCAACATAGTGCCCCATTCATTCCATGACATCCAATCAGTTGTCCTCGGATTCTGATCCAATCTCCCAATCAGTGAAAAATAGACGGTCGGATGAGATCTCGAATATTTTCCCTACCAAGCCAGGATAGGGTGGCCTAAGATAAAGAAGAAACCAGGCACGTCACCAGCTATACAAGCCGGCGACGAGCCAGCAGTGTCCTTCCTTGGACCCAAATGGCGGGGGCCTCCCATGTTCTAATTTTCGTCGAAGTAGCCAGTGGACGTGGATGCGCTGGCCACCAACTCATTAATATCCTCCGTGCACCCGACTTCTTTCTATGTTTGCATGGTGCGGCTACGTGCGCGTCGACGCCGAATGGCGCAGTCGTAGGCGCTGGAGGGGTGGTACGAATCGACATCATCCATGCCCATGCCACCATGCCCCCCTCTGTGCCGGCCTGGAGCAACTGTCCACTCCTCAACGAGCTGGCTTGGAGCGGCGAGTTGCTGAACCACGCGTCGGATTGGGGCGGTAACTTGCTCCGTCGGCCTAGGGGAGGGAGGTGGAGCTGCGAGCTGCCTCAGTCATATCCAGCGGGCTCGGCAGGCAATGCAACCTGCTTTTATGCCTGAGCCATCTTTAATGTGAAGCGGCGTGCTCTATAGCAGCATGAATGCATGCAGCTGGCGCCAGGCGGGAGCGCACGCGGGAGGGGCCGGGTTTTTGGTAGGCCACGATGGTCAAAACCGGGCTTGGGAGCGGTCCGGACTCCTGCATGGCCCACCTCACATTATCACCATATTCTTGGAGTCCGTGCGCGGCGGGCAACTGATCTCTTCTCCCTCCCCGTCTCCCTCTTCTTAGCCGACGCATGGCATGCGATTATATTTTGGCTATCATTGGTTTATTCAATTGCAGTCCCACATGTCAGTGAAAATGCAAGACAACGTGTATCCCCCTTTGGTGAGCGGAGTGCTAGACCGACTCTGGGGGTGCGACGTGAACCTGATAGGCGTGCTTAAGTGTGCTACCTTTTCCTTTTGAACTTGCAAAGTGTAACATTTTCTACTATTTTCTTTCGCTTGTTCATGGGATTGATAGATAGAAATCAAGAACAAAATGATGAGGGTGGGGCTTTCCTGCGCGTTAGGCGGGCTAGTTTTTCCTAGTCGATTTGAGTGATGTGACATGCTACAGTGTCGTCCAGTCTTCACGTGCGGTAGTAGTATTGCTGGTACAATAGTTTTTTTGAATAAACTCATTTAATGAAGTCATGATGGTTCCTTTGTGTAACGCCCCAGATGTAACTTCCCATAATTGTAACTCCAACTCTTGCCTTTTTCGGCGATGTGATATGATATTTCCTTCGTGGTTGGGTTTTTGTCTTTGTTTTGCTTTTTGTTCATATCATGCATTCATCATTGCATCTTTTGCATTGCATCATGTCATCGTGCAACCCTTTTTAAAACTCAACTAAATAAATCGGGTGGATCCTCGGTCCATTTAAATTGAGGGATATTCATAATGGTGATTTCTCTTTATAACATATCCTCCCATATTAGGGAGCTATTATTAAATATTCCATTAATTTGGAATTCACCATAACACAATTGCAAAATATTCCATGCCTTTGTTATCTTAATTTTTGGTCTCCAACCTTGCCATATATTCTTTCATCATATTCCGGAGCTCCACCAAAAATCCGAACATTTTTGGACCTTCCCAACCCTCACTTCCTATTCAAAGCATTTGAATTTAAATCAAATGAGTTTGAATTTAAATCTTTCAATCTTGGCCTTTTCTACTTTCTCGGAGCAAGCACATTTTTGTGAGTCCAGGAAAATTATCCGCGCGTCCAACTTCTTCCCCTAACCTCCTTTATTTTCTTTCTTATCTCTGTTTTTTCTCTCTTAGTGAGGGAGAGAAGAGAGCCTGCAGCCCAGCCCAGCCTCTCTCCCTCGCTAACCCTAGCGCCAGGGGAGAGCCTCCTGCTCGATCCCCATCTCCCTGCCGAGCGCCGTCACGCAGGGAGAGGGCAGCGCTAACCCCTCTCCCGATCCACTTCTCTCCCTCGGTCCCCTCGCTCGTCCTCCTCCAAACCCCGGCGCCGCTCCTCCTCTGCCATGGCCTTCCTCATGATTCTCCTCGTCGCCACCAACGCGCCTCGACCTCGCCGCCAGCAGCAGCTGCTGTACCCTCTCACCGCCGCCACTCCCCCTGCTCCTCCACGCGGTGCCGACCGGCGACCAAGACGAACGGGAACCACACCGGAGCTCCTTCCTCTACGCCCTCTCCTGGAGCCGCTCGCTGCTGCTGCTCTTCATCGAGGCGCAAGTCCCGCCGCTGATTGCTGCTGCTGCTCCTGCCCTTGATCGCCTCGCCTCGACCCAGCGTCCTCGCCTCCGCGACCGTCGCCGCTCCGTGCACCCCGGCCCCCTCCTGCCTCAAAGGAGCAGGTCCCCGCGCCCCACGACTTCATCTACGCCGCCTCCTGCCCCTCGCCTCGAGCACCGACGCTCCAAGGCCGGCCTCCTGCAGTTCATCGTTGCCGAAGCTCCCCACCACCAGCAAGCAACCGACCTCGCCGCCCGTCGCCATCAACCCCTCCACCTGCGTCCTGCACACCGCTGCCCCGAGCGCCCCTGTCCTCGAGCACCTGTTGACTTCGGTTACTGTCAAGCGCTCTGACCCGTTGCTGCCATGGCCTTGCATCCATCTGGCCCTGTTGTGTTCATGGAGCCACTGTACCATGGCCAAGTCCAAGACACCGTGAACGTCAAGTTCTTCCACGACGCCCGAACGATTACAGGCCGAAACGCCAAGTCCCACTTCAACAAGTGTACCTCGACTTTGGATTCACCAAGTACCCCTTCGGATGCGCCTAGTTCGACTGCATGGACCACCAAGTTCCTCTACCGTCGACCCGAACATCTACGAACCGTGTACGTCTACCGTCGCCGTGGATCCGTCAAGATCCGTGTACAACTACTTCCACTACGACCGTCGCGAGCACGCCTACTTCCGCTACGAACTTGATTCGTTTCGAAAATGCACGCTTCAAAGGTATAACCCTGAGACGACCGCCGTGGACCGAATGCATGTGTTGTATGAGATGTATCGTTTGCAAAGTGTCCGAATTATCACTCGTTTCCATGCCACTAACCCGTGGGAACCCGGTAGTCGGGAGCACCCCACCATCTCTAGCATGTTTCGCACATCCGCACGCTTCCTTTTGCACCGGTATATCCATGAGCTACCGGAACCGGTATGTTGCCGTGGCATCATTTTCGGATTCGTTGCCGTGGCACCCGTTTTGTTCCGCCATGGTGACCAAATGCCTCGTTTCATGCTCATGTCAACATTCTCATAAAATTGCAAGTTTTGCATATGTCATCCGCATCATGATAACCACATTTAAAATATTAAAAAAAATTGTTGCTTTAAATTGCTAAATAACTTGAGGATTTTCCGGAATTGTTGTTTGCTGTTCCGGCCTCATTTAAACTTGCCTAGATAGGTAGTTTAATTATGCTTCACCTCTTGTCATGTTTAACAAACATTTATTATTGTTTGGTAGCCTAACCGAGATTAAACTAAATATGTCAATGTGGTGTTTTGTTAAGATGCAACCCGTTACATATTGAGCTCCACTTAACTTGTAGCATTGTTTGTTGCACTTTGCCATGCCATGCCTCAATAAACCGGACATGCATCATACTTGATTATGCATCATGCCATGTTTATGCTTGTGCATTTACCATGTTATTTTTTTTTCTTTCCGGTATTGCTTCTTAGTTTCGGTAATGTTGCGATTGTGAGGATTCGTTCGTCTACTCCCGTTCGTCTTCTTCATGGACTCGTTCTTCTTCCTAGCGGGATTTCAGGCAAGATGACCGCTACCCTGGATCTCACTACTATCATTGCTATGCTAGTTGCTTCGTTCTATCGCTATGCTGCGTTACCTACCACTTGCTGCTCAAGCCTCCCAAATTGCCATGAACCTCTAACCTTTGACACCCTTCCTAGCAAACCGTTGTTTGGCTATGTTACCGCTTTGCTCAGCCCCTCTTATAGCGTTGCTAGTTGCAGTTGAAGATGAAGTTTGCTCCATGTTGGATTATGTTTATGTTGGGATATCACAATATCTCTTGTATTATTAATGCATCTATATACTTGGTAAAGGGTGGAAGGCTCGGCCTTATGCCTGGTGTTTTGTTCCACTCTTGCCGCCCTAGTTTCCGTCATATCGGTATTATGTTCCCGGATTTTGCGTCCCTAACGCGGTCGGGTGATTTATGGGACCCCTTGACAGTTCGCTTTGAATAAGACTCCTCCAAAGAAGGCCCAACATTGGTTTTACCATTTGCCTCACCTAGCCCTTTTTCCCTTGGGTTTCGGAGCCCAAAGGTCATCTTTATTTAGCCCCCCGGGCGGTGCTTCTCTAAGTGCTGGTCCGAACCAGCTTCTGCTGGGCCACCTTGAGGCAACACGAGGGTTGGTTTTACTCGTAGCTAGTCTCATCGGTGTTGCCACGAGAACGAGATATGTGCAGCTCCTATCGGGATTGTCGGCGATCGGGCGGCTTTGCTGGTCTTGTTTTATTCTTTGTCGAAATGTCTTGTAGCCGGATTCGAGACCGCTCGGGTCTTCCGGGAGAAGGAATATCCTTCGTTGATCGCGAGAGCTTATCATGGGCTAAGTTGGGACACCTGCAGGTATAAACTTTCGAGAGCCGTGGCAGCGGTTATGTGGCAGATGGGAATTTGTTAATATCCGGTTGTAGTAAACTTGAAGTAAACTCTTCTAAAATACACCAACCATGTGCGTAACCGTGAGTGTCTCTTTTCGGGGTTGATCGAGAGGAGAACACGGTTTCTGGGTTATGTCTGACGTAAGTAGGAGTTCAGGATCACTTCTTGATCATTACTAGTTGTCGACCGTTCCTCTTGCTTCTCTTCTAGCTCTCATTTGCGTATGTTAGCCACCATATATGCTTAGTCGCTGCTGCAACCTCACCACTTTACCTCTTCCTTTCCCTTTAAGCTTTGCTAGTCTTGATACCCCTGGTAATGGGATTGCTGAGTCCTCGTGGCTCACAGATTACTACACCACCAGTTGCAGGTACAGGTTTGCGATGATCATGACGCGAGAGCGATGTTTGCTTGTTTGGAGTTCTTCTTCTGCTTCTTTGATCAGGGGATAGGTTCCAGGTCGGCAGCCTGGGCTAGCAGGGTGGATATTGTTTGAGTTTCTATTTATGATTCATCCGTAGTCGGATGTTGATCTTGTATGATGATGATGTATTCTTGTGGCATTCGTGCCTTATGTATGTATCCCCATCTATTATGTAATTTTGATGTAATGATATCCACCTTGCAAAAGCGTCTTCAAGATGCGCTTCTATCCTTGGTGGGACCTTCGAGTTCCTTTAGGATAGGGTCGCATCTTGGGTGTGACACTCTGTCTGAGCAACTTACAGTGTGAAAGGTTGGGCCTGCGATTTTATGGCTCATTAGCCATTATTACTGCAGCGCTATGACCAGGGTGAGTCTCTGTTGTAGTACTGCGTGATGCACTCTAATTTTGCCGCATAGCAAGTGGACCAGAATGGTCGATGTCCCACATGTCGGCGAACGAAAGTATTCTTTTCGATATCGATGGCGAGCAAGGAAACCGGGCAGTATAGTGTCACTGCTCTCTTATACTACTACTAGAACAATGCCATGCATTTCAATGGGATATAATATTCTAGTACGTTAGCTTCTGATTACCTGTCAATAATAATGCAATTGTGTAAATAAATGTTCATCAAGTTCTGACTGTGAATTACCTTATATTTTGGTTAGAAGTTTGGTACGTAAATTAAAGTGGCATTGGTTAAGAAGGTAAATAAATTAAGGTGATTGATTATCATATACATGGAAGGTTGGACGAAGGGGTGGTGGGAAGAAAGGTGAAATGGTAACCTTACGTTCTTTTTAAGTAGTAGAGATAGAGATAAGTAGTGGAGATTCATTTTTTAGCTTTGTTGAAAGCTAGGGCCTCCACTCTTATGGCGGAGGAGTGCAAAACACGACAACCCAATGAATTTGGCATGTGCATTGTTTCATATTATTTTTTCTCCACTTGATGACTTGAAGATTTTTGGAAGGAAGGTGATGAGTCGAAGATTTCTCAACACGCCTCCTACTTGGTGTGAAGTTGTTCATACAACAGACTTGTCTTAAGACCGCATGTACCCTAGATATCAAGATATGGCGATAAATTGCTGCTTGGCATGTGCTGGATGTCCTAGATGTCAACTTATTAACGAGAACATGAACAACGCGGTAGAGAGCATATCCACTTCTTCCATTTCTATGTAAGCAAGCCTCTCCACTCTTGAGAGGGAGGCATGTGAAGCATAGCAACAACGTGATATGACCATCCAGTTTTTCTTTATGGGCAATTTCACTGTGTAGTTCGATGGTCGGAGACCACACGTAGTACTCCCTCCATGCATAACGACTTCTAAGATTGTTTCCCTTTAATGGTACCATGCGTAACGACTTCTAAGATTGTACGTACCAAGTGGGAGTCATCAGTTACAAGGTTCCACGTGAGACTGAATGCCCCATGAACATCCACGATTTGCAATCTGATTTTGATCGAGGGATAACTTTTCCCTGCAAAATAATGGAGCAATGTTAGGGATTATAGAATGATGGTTAGGGCATCTCCAATGTTGACCACAAATTTACACCGGCATCTGTCCTCGGACACGGATGCTCGACGATGCCATCCAATGCTGCTCGCATACCTTTCGACAACTATATGAACTAACCAGATGAAATTTATGCAAACAAAGCAAATTTCATATAAACTGGATGAAATTCATCACATTTCAAAAACTTTTCATATAAACCGGATGAAATTCATTACATTTTTCAAACAAACAGTACTAAAACCTACTCTAAACCTAATTTGAATGATCGTCGGCGATCGACCACCATGTCAGGCCATGAGCCCTGAGAACTGACGCTCTGACTATTGCCTTTGCCTCCTCCTCATTTCGGCTTGGCGCTCTCCAGCTTCGCCTCCATAGCCTCCTCCTCTGGAGCACAAGGTTCTGAAGATTTCTGCCTCCACGTCACTGTCAACGGCTAATCGACCACCAATGTTGAGCCCACCAGGCTTGGCGTCGACGGAGGGGACGAGCGGTGGCCTTCCAGGGACTAGAGCGGCGCTGACCTACCATGCACTATTCTTCCTTGCTGGAGGCGTCGTCCGCGCAGATGTGTCGGCCTCGTGGTCGTGGCAGTGGAGGGCGGCCGTGGGGGAGCCGACGATGTCCTTCGTCTGCTCCTGCGACAGTACGTCCAAGAGAGCTTTGGAGTGTGCTGGGGGCGGAGTTGGCGATGTCCTTGGTCTGCTCCGACGACCGTATGTCTTAGAGAGCTTTGGAGCGCGAGGAGGCCATGGTTGGAGTGGTGTTGACCGGAGAAAGGGACCGGAGGAGAATGGCTATGGGTTTGTGGCTATGGCCGGGGCTGAAGTTAATATAGCGAGCAAATGGCAATGAGCCACCGCAGACGGACGGACAGCTGGCGTCGGAGTAGGTTCGTCAATAGTCGCGTGTCATTAATGTGGGTAGCGATGTATGGATGGTCGCGGTGTCGTTAGAACACGAAGCAGTCGCTTGCACCAGGACAACACGGGTGGCGCTCTCTCAGTCGTTGCGATTCTACAATGCCGATGCCAGTGAGAGGTCGCGTCGGGCGTGAATGCAGCATTGACGTTCTGGAGCGGCGCTGACCATTGCTACTTGTGAGCTGTGTTGGGATTTCCTCAAAGAGGAGAAGACGATGCAGTACAGTAGAGATACGTATATTCCTCAGTTAAGAACCAAGGTTATCAATCCAGTAGGAGAACCAAGCAACACCTCGTTAGCGGTACCTACACACAAAATAACAAATACTTGCACCCAATGCGAACAAGGGGTTGTCAATCCCTTCGTGGTTAATTGCAAGGATCAAATCTCATAGATAGATAGATAGATAGATAGATAGATAAAACACAAAATAAAATGAAGTAAAGAAAATTGTAGCAAAGTACTTTGGGATTTTAGTTTATGATAAAAGCAAGAATTGGGGGCCATAGTTTTCACTAGAGCCTTCTCTCATGAAAATAGCATACGGTGGGTAAACAAATTATTGTTAGGAAATTGATAAAAAAGCAAATAATCATGAAAATATCAAAGGCAAGGGCCATGTATATACGCATCATGTCTGTGACGCCCCCGATTCAATCGTACACTAATCCTACACGCAAACGTGTACGATTAAGATCAGGGACTTTCGGGAAAATACCACAACACAACTCTAAACATAAATAAAAGTCATACAAACTTCATATTACAAGGAAGGGGACTCGAGGGCTCGAATACATAAGCTCGGTCATAAATGAGTCAGCGGAAGCTAAAATATCTTAGTACAGACGTAAGTTAAACAAGGTGCCATAAGATGGATAGCACAAACTGGGATACACATCGAAGAGGTGCATGCCTCCTGCCTGGGATCCTCCTAACTACTCCTGGTCGCCGGCAGCCTGAACGTATTAGTAGGCACCCTCGGTGTAGTAGGGGTTGTCGAAGGCGGCGTCTCGCTCCGGGGCTCTAGCATCTGGTTGTGACATCCCAGAAGAGTGGAAAAGGGGGACAAGAGGGAGCAAAGAAACCGTGAGTACTCATCCAAAGTACTCGCAAGGAAGGACCTACACTAAATATGCATCGGTATCAATGAAATGGGTAGTATCTGTGGAGAGAACTATAGAATGCCAAAATAATAGGGGGATAGCTAGTCCTATCGAAGACTATGCTTCTAGCAGCCTCCATCTTGAAGCATGTAGAAGAGAGTAGCTGGTAAGTTAACCAAGTATCAACATAAAGCATAATCCTACCCGTCGATCCTCTCCTCGTCGCCCTATGAGAGACCGATCACAGGGTAGTATCTGGCACTTGAAATGGTGTCTTTTATTAAGTATCCTGTTCTAGTTGTCATAAGGTCGAAGTACAACTCCGAGTCGTCATGTTACCGTGGACACGGCTATTCGAATAGATGAATCTTCCCTGCGGGGGTGCACCACATTACCCAACACGGTCGATCCATATGGTCGGACACACTTTCCTAGGTCATGCCTGGCCTCGGAAGATCAACACGTCGCAGCCCTACCTAGGCCTAACAAAGAGGTCAGCATGCCGGTCTAAATCCTAAGCATGCAGAGGTCTTGGGCCCATCGCCCTTTGCACTCCTGAACATTGCGATGGCGGCCGGTGAGTAGACCTAGCAACCTCCATTACAAAGGAAGTTGCATTACATGGTCCAACCCGACACGTGCCGCTCAATCGCTGACGCCTAGGAGGCTTTGGCTGACACTACGACGTCGAGTGCCCACAACTGTTCACGCGTGGTGGTTAGTGCGTATAGGACAGTGGCCAACTCAGATCAAATACCCTATCTCGTTAAGCTTGTTATTTTGAAGTAACCGCGGATGCCGACCAGGACCAGGCCCACATGTCTCCCAGGTGGTCACAACCCGCCATGTCACTCCACCACAAAGTAACACTCGGGGGACCGTCGGGAACCCAGGCCCACCACTACCTGGATGGAACCACCTGCCCCTTCAGCCCCCACATCGGAATCACTTGCGGGAACTCTACGAGCCGACCCGACTTTACTCACATCATGTAACCTGTATAGTATGTATGTATATATGTTTGTATATACCCGTGATCACCTCCCGAAGTGACCACGGACCGATAATATAGCATAGTAGACGGACAAGCATGTAGGGCCACTGATGGAATACTAGCATCCTACACTAAGCATTTAGGATTGTAGGTAAAGGTAACGAATAGGAGTTATCGAATCAACAACAGTAGAAAACCTAATGCAAGAATAAGAGAGAAGAGAGTGGGTGATCTCTGGTTGATCAAGGGGGGTTTTCTTTCCTGGAAAGCCCTGTTGCACAGGAAGAAAGGTCGTCGTCGACGCAGTCAATACAGTGGCACCGACAGCGGTATTGGTCCCCATGTCTATCGGAGAGAAGAGGGAGGACGAAACAATAAATATAAAGCAAACATCACACCACAAAGCATAGCATGGCAATACACGGTGCTACAGGTGACCCAACATGGTAGTAGGTGCTACTTGCGAAGGAGGGAAACATCCGGGAAAGTATCCCCGATTTTTGGCATTTTCGTACAGTCGAACCAGAGGGGCGTGTGGCCTATGAACGGACTGCATATTCGTAATTGTCTCGTTTTTCTGAGCAACTTTCTTGTACAAAGTATTTTCATCCGAGTTACGGATTAGTTTATATTAAATTTCAAAGTTTAAATCATTTTCTGGATTTATTTTAATTCGAAATTAAATTAGAAAAAGCTAATTGTACCCAAAAGTATACGCAGCCAAAGGCTGGCTGGTGGGGCCAGGGGGCAAGTGGACCCAGTGAACAGTTTGACTATTGACTCGTCAGAACTGGCAGACGGGGCCGAGGTGTCATAGACTAATTTTTTAAGTGTCGTTTGTCATCTAGTTGTTTACAAGGTGGGACCCGTATGTCATAGTCACAGATTATCTAAACAGAACTAATTAGTCTAATTAGGAGATCAGGTTAATTAAGTTAATTAATTTAAATTAATTAATTAATTTTTTATAATAATGTTAGTTTAATTTTATTTTATTTTTTCCGGGGCGTGCGAAAGCGATGATGGCGAGAGGCCAAGCAGGCGGCGCTAGCGAGCGAAAGGGCAAAGGGCGCTGCAGGCGCCCGACCCGAGCGAGTGCCGGCGGGCGTGGATAGGTGCCGGCGCGGCACCGGCACCGTGGCTGGAGAAACATGGGACCAGCGGAGCGGAGGCGAGGCGCGCGGCAGCGCAAGCAAGTGGGGGGGCATGGCGGCAACGGCATGCAGCAGGCAGCGCGTGGGCGGCACGGCCACGGGATGGATGGGAGGAGCGTCGAGCAGTGTCGGAGCGGGACGGGGATGGCAAGCACGCGAAGGGCAGCAGCTAGTGGGGCACGGGCAGTATTTCACGGCGCGGTCGTGTGCGCGTGGGGGAAGGGCGAGTAGCAGGCCGTGAGCTTGGTGCAACAGCGGTGGCGGGGGGCGCCAGATGAGGAGGTGCGACGCAGGGTAGGGGCGTCGTCTGTAGGTAGGGGGTGGAATGCAAGAGAGGAGCATGCGGGCGACATCAAGCCTGGAAGAGGTGAGGCCAGGGCAGGCGGTGAGATGTCGATAGGGACGGCATCTGGTGGCGGCTACGGGCGGTGCACAGGGAAACGGACGGCCGACGTATATTTGCAATAGTGAGCTCGAGGAGGCACGACGGCAATGTTTTTCGGCGAAGGTGGCGTCAGGGCGGGGTAGGCGAGGTGATGGTCAACGATGGCCATGCCGTCGGTGCGAGGCAGGGTGTTAGACAAATTAGGGTTTGGAACAATGCTCGATACCCTTGGTGGGTACGGCTGTCATATATTTATAAGAGGGAACCGTACAAATACCGGTTATATTACAACACGTATATCTAATATATACTTAGTCTAACACCCTCCCTCAATCTTAACTATGTCCTGAAACACTCAGAAGGTTAAGATTGCGACGACATCCTTCAAAAGAAGGCAAGGGCAAGGGTTTAGTGAAAATATCAGCAAGCTGATCCTTAGAAGAAACAAACTTAATCTGAAGGAGCTTCTGAGCAACACGTTCCCTCACAAAATGATAGTCGACTTCGATGTGCTTCGTTCGGGCATGAAATCTGGATTGGATGAAAGGTATGTGGCACCGATGTTATCACACCAAAGAACAAAGTGGCTGAGTTGGGGAGACCTTCAACTCTCAAAGCAACGATCGCTTTCGACATGATCTCGGTGTGGCATTAGCAACATCTTTGTACTCAACGGTACTACTCCGAGACACCGTAGCTTGCTTGCGAGCTTGCCAAAGCGATCAAGTTAGGCCCAAAGAACACATCATGTCCCCGTGGATCGCCTATCATCGGGACTACCAGCCCAATCGGCATCGAGAAAATCTGAGATCAGTCCAGGCGTGCGGTGAAGATGGAGACCATATGAACCGGTGTAGACGAACATAGCGTAAGATACGCTTAACAGCTGACCAGTGAGAATCACGTGGTGCATGGAGATACTAGCACACACGGTTAACTGCAAATGATATGTCTGGTCAAGTAATGAGCAAGTACTGCAGTCCACCCACAATGCTGCGGTACTCAGTGGCATCCTCAGGAGAGAGCAAGTCACTAGCAAGAGCTGTCAGTTTATCTGTGGCAGACATGGGAGTCATAGCAGACTTGCACTGCAACATACATGCATGACGCAGAAGATCCTGAGAGTACTTCTTCTGAGTAGGAGTCAAGCCACTATCACAATGAAGAACCTCGAGGCCCAGAAAATAATGCAGTCTCCCAAGATCTTTAATAGCAAACTCAGCACCAAGAGAGGACACAAGCCGATCTGTAGCAGAAGCAGATGAACTAACAAGGATGATGTCATCAACATAGACCAAAATATACATAGTCACCTCAGGTCGCTGAAGAATAAACAGAGATGTGTCTACTGTAGAAGGAACAAACGCATGTGCACGAAGAGCAGCGCCAAGACGGGCATGCCATGCACGCGGGGCCTGCTTCAAACCATAGAGAGCTTTGACAAGGCGAAACAAATGATGTGGCTGAGCAGGATCAACAAAACCTGGCGGCTGACACATATAAACCTCTTCTTCCAGAACTCCATGGAGAAAGGCATTCTGAACGTCAAGCTGTCGAAGCGACAATCCGCGAGTAACAGCCAAAGAGAGAAGAACATGAATAGTAGTTGGTTTAATAACAGGACTGAATGTGTCTTTGTAATCAATGCCGTACCGTTGTTTGAATCCCTTGGCAACCAGGCGTACCTTGTACCTCTCAATGGAGCCATCAGCATGTTTCTTCACCTTGAATACCCATTTAGAGTCAATGATATTGACACCAGATGGAGGTGGAACAAGACGCCAAGTGTTGTTTCTCTGAAGAGCATGAATCTCCTGCTCCATCGCAGCACACCAATGTGGGATGCCAAGCGCTGCTCGAAAATGTCGTGGTTCAGTCGTAGGGTCAGCCTCAGCGTGCGCTACACAGGCCGCAAGCCACGCAACAGTGTCGTCAGTGCGCTTCTTCGGTTGGAAGATGTCACTTTTGCTGCAAGTATGGGGACGCAGGACGACAGGCGAAGATGGCGCTGGAGCTACCACACTAGACAAGCCACTGTCCATCAGCGGCGAGGAGGACGTGCCGACGGGCGAGTCTGGTGGCACGGTCAGGGTCGGCGAAGATAGACCGGGCGTGACCGGCGTCGACGGACCAGGCGAAGAAGACTCGGTGACCGGCAAGGCCGTCGGCCCAGGGGATAGCACCGCGGGTCCAGCCGGCCCGGCCGACAGCTCCACGGGTTTGGCCGGCCCAGACGACTTGGGCACCCCGTCGGATCCACGTGCATGGGGCATGCAAGCGTGACCGACGTCGGGGTTAGGCGGAGTAGTGGAGGGGGCAGCCTCGTCGAGCGCCTTGCCCGGTGTAGCAGCAGCTAGCGCAGTTGTGGCCATATCATCATCTAGAAGCTCAAGTCGAGCGCCTCGTCCAGTCTCGGCACCATGGTTAGGCAACAACAGAGGAGAATATGCAGCATCCACAAATTGATCAGGCAAAACTGGAAAAGAGTGCAACTCGGTGACGGGAGTATCGGTGGGTGATGTGAGCGTGGAAAACGGGAAGACATTCTCATCGAACACAACATCACGAGAAATATAAACACGATTTGTTGGAATGTGAAGACACTTGTAACCTTTGTGTAGAGGACTGTCCCAAGAAACACACATTGTTTGGATCGATACTCAAGTTTAGGCTTATTGTACGGACGAAGATGCGGCCAACACGCACAGCCGAATACTTTGAGGAGGGAGTAATCTGGAGTTTCATTAAGCAACACTTCTAGCGGAGACTTCATGTGAAGACGTCGTGTGGAAATCCTGTTTATCAAAAAACAGGCAGTAACAAAAGCATCGCTCCAGAACCGAAACGGGACAGAGGCATGTGCAAGAAGTGCCAGGCCAGTTTCAACAATGTGACGGTGCTTGCACTCAGCTGCACCGTTCTGCTGATGTGTATGAGGACAAGACACATGGTGTGAAATGCCAAGCTTCTGAAAGAAGGTGTTAAGGTTACGATACTCACCCCCCAAGTCTGACTGAACATGGATAATTTTGTGCTTAAGCAATCATTCAACATGTGCTTGAAATTGCATACAGACATGAAACACATCAGATTTGCGCTTAATAAGATAAATCCAAGTAAAGCGACTGAAAGCATCAATGAAACTGACATAATAGTTGTGACCACTAACAGAAGTTTGGGCATAGCCCCACACATCTGAAAACACAAGTTCAAGAGGAGCCATGACAACACGACTTGATACAGAAAAAGGCAACTGATGACTCTTGCCTTGTTGACAGGCATCACACACTAGAAACCTCTTATTACTCGACTCAACAGGAAGACGATGACGATGAAGCACATGGCGCACAATGGGAGTAGCGGGGTGGCCAAGGCGAGAGTGCCACTGCGACGATGACACCCGAACACCACTGAAAACTTGAGAGACTCATGGCACATCAAGCGCATATAAGCCGTCGCGAGCTCGACCACTAAGAACAACGTCCCTCGTGACCCGGTCCTTAACAAAAAAATGGAAAGGGTGAAACTCAACAAACACATTGTTGTCACGAGTTAATTTAGGAACCGAGAGTAAACTACGTGTGACTGAAGGAACACGAAGGACATCAAGCAGACGCAAGGTTTTAGTGGTACGTGAAAGGAGAGATGCCTGACCAACATGTGAGATGGGCATACCTGATCCATTGGCCGTGCGGACCTGATCGTGACCGGTGTAGGGCTGGCGAGTGGCCAGCTTGTCAAGATGGCTCGTCAAATGGTCCGTAGCGCCTGTGTCCATATACCAAGCAGGATCCACCGAGTATGAAGGAGTGAACCCAGGATCCGGTGTAGCGAGAGCAGCTTGCTTCTCATTGCCCTTCCCATTGTTCCCGATGCCAAGAAAATCTCGTTTAAAGCGACGATGGCAGCGAGACGCCAAATGCCCCTCAATGCCGCAGAGCTGACACTCAACCCCACCACCACATGCCTCGCAGTGGAGCCGCTTGCGGCCAGCCGTCGGAGGTGGAGAGGGCGGATGGGGCTGGTTGCCCGAGGTCGGCGGTGCTTTCTGCTTGGCACCGCGGGCGCCCCCGCGGAGAGCAACGTTTGCAGAAGGACCCTCCGTGTACACGCCAACGGAGCGGCGAGCAGCGAGCCTATGTTCGGTGTTGAGGAGGCGTGCATACAGATCACGAGGCGGCATCGGCGTGTCACGTCCATTGATATTTTCAACAAGAGAATCATAGTCCTCATCAAGCCCATTGAGAATGAACGAAGTAAACTCCTCGTCACGGAGAGGCTTCCCAATAGACGACAGTGTATCAGCTAAACTTTTGACCTTGTTGAAGAAGGCCGTGACGGAGAGATCATTTTTCTTGACCTCACCCAGCTGGTTGCGAATGACAGAGGGACGGGTGTAGGACCGTGAGAAGAGGTGTCTAGAGGGGGGGTGATTAGACACTAAATACCAAAGTTGCAGTTTTTAAGTTTCTTTAAAGTTTGAGTGGAGTTTAGGCACAAGTTTAACATTCACAACATATAGCAAGCAAGCATGCAAGGAGTATATGAGCAGCGGAAAATAAAGCATGCAACTTGCAAGAATGTAAAGGGAAGGGATTGGAGGATTCAAACGCAATTTGGAGACACGGATGTTTTTGGCGTGGTTCCGATAGGTGGTGCTATCGTACATCCACGTTGATGGAGACTTCAACCCACGAAGGGTAACGGCTTGTGAGTCCACGGAGGTCTCCACCCACGAAGGGTCCATGAAGAAGCAACCTTGTCTATCCCACCATGGCCGTCGCCCACGAAGGACTTGCCTCACTAGCGGTAGATCTTCACGAAGTAGGCGATCTCCTTGCCCTTACAAACTCCTTGGTTCAACTCCACAATCTTGTCGGAGGCTCCCAAGTGACACCTAGCCAATCTAGGAGACACCACTCTCCAAGAAGTAACAAATGGTGCATTGATAATGAACTCCTTGCTCTTGTGCTTCAAATGATAGTCTCCCCAACACTCAACTCTCTCTCATAGGTTTTGGATCTGGTGGAAAGAAGATTTGAGTGGAAAGCAACTTGGGGAAGGCTAGAGATCAAGATTCATATGATAGGAATGGAATATCTTGGCCTCAACACATGAGTAGGTAGTTCTCTCTCTGAGAAATAGGATGCTGGAAGTGTAGGTTTAGTCTGATGGCTCTCTCCACGAATGAAGATGAGGTGGAGGGGTATATATAGCCTCCACACAAAATCTAACCGTTACACACAATCTACCAAACTCGGTGGGACCGAATCGTTAAACTCGGTCAGACCGATTTAGCAAATAATGTGACCGTTAGGGTTTTCGGTGGGACCGGAATGCAACTCGGTGGGACCGATTCGGTTAGGGTTAGGGCATAACATAATCTCGGTAAGACCGATTACACAAACTCGGTGGGACCGATTTTGGTAATAAGCTTTCCAGAGAGTTGGTCAGGCAAACTCGGTTTGACCGATTATCAAACTCGGTGGGACCGATTTTGATAATAAGTTAACGAGAGAGTTTGCATTGTAATCTCGGTAGTACCAATTGCTCAAACTCGGTGAGACCGATTTTGATAATGGACATACACAGAGAGATTACAATCCCATCTCGGTGAGACCGAGATCCCTATCGGTGAGACCGATTTGCCTAGGGTTTGTGGCAGTGGCTAAGACATCCAAACTCGGTGGCGCGGATAGAAAGAATGGGGGCGAGTTTGACTTTAGGTTTAGGACAAATGTGTGGAAGTAGGAAAGTAGTTGAGGGTATTTGGAGCATATCACTAAGCACTTTGAAGCAAGAGGCTCATTAAGCAACACCTCATCCCTCCTTGATAGTATTGGCTTTTCCTATAGACTCAATGTGATCTTGGATCACTGAAATGTAAAATGAAGAGTCTTGAGCTTGAAGCCTTAGCCAATCCTTTGTCCTTAGCATCTTGAAGGAGTTCCCACATCCTTTAGTCCATGCCACTCCATTGTTGAACTTATCTGAAACATACTAGATAAAAGTGTTAGTCCAACAAGAGATATGTTGTCATTAATTACCAAAACCACCTAGGGAGCACTTGTGCTTTCAATCTCCCCCTTTTTGGTAATTGATGGCAACATACATCAAAGCTTTAGATAAAGATATAAAGAATAGCAAGTAAAGCTTTGGAAAGACATGTAACAAGCATAGGCTCCCCCTACATGTATGCAATCATGTGAATATGAAATATAGAAGCATGTGATAGCATAACCATGATAGAGCAGGAAATGTGTTACATGTATCTTGGCTATATGCATCAGAGCAAAAAGTATTAAAGAGAATACCTTCATGCCCACGAGTCCTTCTTGCAAACAGTATGTACATCAGCAAGAATTCCTCATACACATGATTGTGATGCATATACTTACCTTGTGGTCTTGAGTTGGCTTAGGATGGAATGAACCTGCGTTAACAAGGTTAGATAACACAGATGCATCTACTAGCCAGAGCAAACGGAAGAAACCACAAGAATACCAATACTGGGATGACATGTAGAGAGTGAGTACTAAGTACCACATTGGATTAGACATGTCCCCAAGAGTAAAGATATGCAATGAATTTAAATGATCTCTTTCCCTTAGATGTCTTGCTCCCCTGAATCTAACATGGGATCTTTGGGAGAAGATAGGGAACAGAAAATCAGAGCTGAAGGAAAACAGAGCTGAAAGATATGAATGATGATCAGAGCTAAAGTTCAGAGCTAATGTATGCTAATGCAAAATTGAGCACAACAGATCATATCAACATGTCTCTCCCCTCAAGAAGACATGTGGACATCTCTCCTCTTGAACACCAAGCATCTGGGATCCTTGAGAAATACTTTCTACTTAAGTATCCTCTCCCCTTGGAGATCTCTCTCGTCTTTTGAGGGTCTCTCCCCCTAGAAGGTCTCTCTCTCCCTTAAGAAGAAAGGTGATAAGTTTTGATGTTCTTTCTCTCTATCTCCAAATGATAAGCTTTGATGTTCTCTCTCTCCCCCTTTGACATCAATTTCCAAGAAGGGTCTTCTGGAGTCTGTCGAATGGGTTTGGTCCTTGAGACACAGAACAAAGCAATGATGAAAATGTGATGCTTGTAGAGCACAAGATTCATTGAGTGGAGCTGGATCAGAAGAAACACAGAATATGTGGCAAAGAGTTTTTCCTGTTATGAAATCGGTGGCACCGAGTGGTATGCTTCGGTCGTACCGAAAAGATTCGGTTGGTCCGAAAATAACAAATTGGTGTAACCGAGTTCACCGCAGAGAGAACACTTGTCACCTCAGCTCACTAGACTAGTAAGATCTCACAAAGATTTGCAAGGAATTAACTGAAAGATATGCAAGGAATTAGATGCAGAAAATGCTGAGATAACAGAAAGAAATCTAGATGAAGTTTTTTTTTGAAAGTGGAAACACAAATGCATGAGACAAATGCAAAAACTCAGAAAAGAACACAGGAGAACTTCATCTAGAGATGGTCGGCGACAAAGTAACCTATGTTAGAGTATATTGACTTAGGAGTCAAGTGAGATCACTTGATCATAGGCCATACTCATCGTTTAAGCTCAGAATGGGGTTGCCATTTTTTGTTTAAGCATCTTGATGTATTCACATCTTGTCGAGTTGCTTTAACTCATGACTCGGAGTAAAGCTTCTCTAATATGGAATAACATACCTTGGTTGGTGGTGTTGTCCATGTAGTTGAACTTGCGTGGGTTGCTCAAGGTTGATGTAGCTCATCAAGAATTTGGAGCACCACTTGGAATTTGAGTCCATCTACCTACATGGGTTAGTTTTTGCAAGGAAGAGCACTTGTATATCCAAAAATGACAATCATGAAACTCAACATAGAATTTGTCAAAGGATATGTTTGAATGGTTTCGTGCTTCCTTGTCTTGAACCACCTTGTGTAGAGACTTGGTGATGTAGAGATTGTTCAAGATATGAGTAGGTTTCAACCTCATGGAATTTGATTCAACCAAGTACCTACAAGGGTTAGATAACATGCAAGATACAAATATATCCAAGACATAAGTTTTTCATCATAAGAGAAATATCAAGGATTAGTCATAAGCTCATGTCTTGCATGTATCCAATGGAGTTTCTACTCCGAGTTTGAAGCATCAATGATGTTCAATTCTCCTCTTAACCTACAAAACACTTTCTCATCAAGAGGTTTAGTGAATATATCCGCTAATTGCTTTTCGGTGCGAACATGTTAAGATCAATGTCACCCTTAGCAACATGATCTCGAATGAAATGATGACGAACTTCAATATGCTTAGTTCGATAATGTTGCACAGGATTATGACCAATTTTGATAGCACTTTCATTATCACAAAGAAATGGAACATGTCTCACATATATCCCATAATCTTTAAGAGTTTGGGTCATCCAAAGTAATTGAGCACAACATGAACCAGCGGCAATATATTCAGCTTCGGCGATGGATAAGGATACCGAGTTTTGTTTCTTGGAGGACCAAGACACAAGGGATCTACCAAGAAATTGACAAGTACCCGAAGTGGACTTTCTATCAACCTTGTGTCCAGCATAGTCCGAGTCGGAATAGCCAACAAGATCGAAAGAGGCCCTCTTAGGATACCAAATGCCAAAATTTGGTGTATGGATTAAGTATCTCACTATCCTTTTCACGGCCTTAAGATGACATTCTTTAGGGGCAGCTTGATATAGTGCACACATGCACACACTTAGCATAATATCAGGACGTGAAGCACATAGATATAACAATGAACCAATCATAGAGCGATAAACCTTTTGATCAACCGGTTCACCATCTTTGGTTAAGTCAAGATGTCCACTAGTAGGCATGGGTGTAGTCATACCTTTGCATTCTTGCATATTGAACTTCTTGAATAAGTCCTTGGTGTACTTTGTTTGCGAGACAAAAGTACCTTCCTTAGTTTGCTTAATTTGCAAACCAAGAAAGAATTTGAGTTCACTCATCATAGACATCTCAAACTTCTCCTACATTAGCTTCCCAAACTTTTCACTAAAATGAGGGTTAGTTGAACCAAATATAATATCATCAACATAAATTTGGCACACAAAGAGTTCACCATTAACCCTTTTAGTAAAAAGAGTAGAATCAATTTTCCCAATTTCAAAGCCTTTTTTCAATAAGGAACTTGGTCAAGCATTTATACCATGCTCTAGGAGCTTGTTTAAGTCCATAAAGAGCTTTGTGAAGTTTGTAAACATGATTGGGTTTCTTAGTATTAACAAAGCCGGGAGGTTGTTTAACATAAACTTTCTCCTATATTTCACCATTTAGAAGAGCACTTTTAATGTCCATTTGGTACAAGGTGATATCATGGTGATTAGCATAGGCAAGTAAGATGCGAATGGACTCAAGTCTAGCAACGGGGGCGTAAGTCTCACCATAGTCCATACCTTCGACTTGTGTGTAGCCTTGGGCGACGAGACATGCTTTGTTGCGAACTACTTGTCCATCTTCATCTTGCTTGTTGCGAAACACCCATTTGGTACCGATGATGTTGTGGTTGTTGTCGGGCTTCTCAACCAATGTCCAAACTTGGTTCCTCTCAAAGTTGTGTAGCTCTTCATGCATAGCATTTATCAAATCCGGATCTTCCAATGCTTCTTCGACCTTCATAGGTTCAATGCTAGAGATGAAAGAATAGTTTTCACAAAAGTTAGCTAAACGAGTTTTAGAGCGAGTGATTCTCCCGGTTTGAATATCATTGTAGATTTGCTCGACGGGATGGTCTTTAGCAATTCTTGCTCGAACTCGTGAAAGCTTTTGCTTGGGTCTTCATTGAACATCTTCTTCATCTTGTTCTTCTTCTTGGCCTTCCTCATTGTTGGCATTGTCGTTCTCTTGTCGTGGTGGAGAAGGAGGTTGTTGACGTTCATCTTGATGCACTTCCTTGTTTTCTTCATCTTGGTGTGTCCCACTTGTGGATGCTTCCGTATCAACTCTTGGTTCACCTTGTCGTGAAGTAGAAGCTTCCACTTGGACGGACGAGGTGCTCTCCTTCACCTCCGTTGGACGGACCTTGCCAACAGACAAGTCTTGGATTGCTTCCGAAGGATCTTTGTCTCCTACATCAATTGGCAATTGCTCTACTTGCGAGCCGTTAGATTCATCAAACTTCACATCTACCGTCTCTTCAACCTTTCGGGTGAAATTGTTGTAGACACGGTAAGTGTGAGAGTTTGAGCCATAACCTAGTAGGAAACCTTCATGAGACTTAGGAGCAAATTTAGAACGATGATGCTTATCAAGAATGTAGCACTTTGAGCCAAATACTTGAAAGTATCCAACTTGGGGTTTGTTACCGGTGAGTAGCTCGTATGCCATCTTGTCGAGTAGCTTGTGAAGATACAAGCGATTTGTTGCATGACAAGCTGTCTCAACCGCTTCTGCCCAAAAGTGCTTCGGCGTCTTGTACTCATCAAGCATCGTTCTCGCCATTTCGATGAGCGTCCGGTTCTTCCTCTCAACAACTCCATTTTGTTGAGGTGTGTACGTAGCCGAGAACTCGTGTGAAATCCCTTCTTCGACAAGAAAGGTGTCCACATTTGCGTTCTTGAACTCCGTTCCGTTGTCGCTGCGAACCTTCTTGATCTTCACTTCAAATTGGTTTTGGGCCTTCCTAGCGAAGTTTTTGAAGATCTTTTGGACCTGCGATTTATCATCGAGAAAGAACACCCACGTAAATCTGGAAAAATCATCAACTATAACTAGACCAAAAGAATTTCCACCGAGGCTCTTGTAAGAGTTGGGACCAAAGAGATCCATGTGAAGTAGCTCGAGTGGCCTCTTCGTGGTCATGATGTTCTTCACGGGATGCCTTCCTCCAACCTGTTTACCTGCTTGACAAGCACTGCAAAGTCTATCCTTATCAAATATGACATCATTAAGTCCAAGGCTATGATTCCCCTTAATAAGCTTGTCAATGTTTTGCATACCAACATGACCTAATCGTCTATGCCATAACCAGCCTTTTGAGGATTTAGCAATGAAGCAATTTTTAGGTTGATCCTTTTTAGTGAAATCAACAATGTATGGATCACCTCTACGCACACCAGTAAAGACCATTTTATGAGTATCTCGACGAAACACTTGGCAATCTACTTCAGTAAATAGAACATTGAAACCGAAATCAGCAAGTCTAGATACTGAAAGTAAGTTGTAACCAAGAGATTCAGCGAGCATAACATTTTGTATGGAGCTATCGTTTGATATGGCCACCTTACCGAGGCCAACCACCTTACCCTTTGAGTTGTCACCGAAAGTGACATACTTTCGAGGACTATCATTATCAGCAAGCTCACGAAACATGTCTTTATCTCCGGTCATGTGATCGGTACATCCACTATCAAGAACCCATTCCTTTCCTCCTTACATATATCCCCGAAGATTTGCCATAAGACCAAAATGTCTCATTGCATCATCAAGATTGAAGTCACTATCATCATCCTCATCATAGTATCCATGTTCAACATCGTCATGTGGTGGATCAAATCCTAGAGAGGGTGATTCATTAGAATGAGTTTGACAATAATCTTGTCTATGAATTCTTATAGATTTGGAAATAATGTCACTAATAATACCAACATTTCCTTTGGCACGCATAAGGTTTGTAAGCTCAAATAGACAATCACCAAACGTAGGATCACTAGTATTCATCTTACTCAAAGCAATAGACTTATAGAGAATTTCATCTAGATTTTTCAATGAATAATTTGGAAAGCGTTCCTCAAGAAATTTCCATATAGTGTAGGCGCACTCAAAAGTAGGCAAGATTCTAATCAAGTTTCTAGGCAATCCTCTAATGATAAGTTCGGCAGTTCTAAGATTCCTAACCATGTCAATTGACTCATCAAGGGTTGGATGCATAGGATCAACATAACGTGCACAAGGGCTAGCAATGTACTTGTTAAAATGATATTGATTGAAAATAACAAGCATCTCATTTTTCCACTCACGAAAATACTCTCCATCAAGAATAGGCACTCTATGTCTAAGACTCCCCAAAGTAGACTCATCCATCTTCCTCCAATGGTGATTAAATCAAGGCAATGGAGACCAATGCTCTGATACCACTTGTAGGACCTTGAGAAGAGGTGTCTAGAGGGGGGGGGGGGTGGGTGATTAGACACTAAATACCAAAGTTGCAGTTTTTAAGTTTCTTTAAAGTTTGAGTGGAGTTTAGGCACAAGTTTAAAATTCACAACATATAGCAAGCAAGCATGCAAAGAGTATATGAGCAGCGGAAAATAAAGCATGCAACTTGAAAGAATGTAAAGGGAAGGGATTGGAGGATTCAAACGCAATTTGGAGACACGGATGTTTTTGGCGTGGTTCCGATAGGTGGTGCTATCGTACATCCACGTTGATGGAGACTTCAACCCACGAAGGGTAACGGCTGCGTGAGTCCACGGAGGGCTCCACCCACGAACGGTCCACGAAGAAGCAACCCTGTCTATCCCACCATGGCCGTCGCCCACGAAGGACTTGCCTCACTAGCGGTAGATCTTCACGAAGTACGCGATCTCCTTGCCCTTACAAACTCCTTGGTTCAACTCCACAATCTTGTCGGAGGCTCCCAAGTGACACCTAGCCAATCTAGGAGACACCACTCTCCAAGAAGTAACAAATGGTGCGTTGATGATGAACTCCTTGTTCTTGTGCTTCAAATGATAGTCTCCCCAACACTCAACTCTCTCTCATAGGTTTTGGATCTGGTGGAAAGAAGATTTGAGTGGAAAGCAACTTGGGGAAGGCTAGAGATCAAGATTCATATGATAGGAATGGAATATCTTGGCCTCAACACATGAGTAGGTAGTTCTCTCTCAGAAATAGGATGCTGGAAGTGTAGGTTCAGTCTGATGGCTCTCTCCACGAATGAAGAGGAGGTGGAGGGGTATATATAGCCTCCACACAAAATCTAACCGTTACACACAATCTACCAAACTCGGTGGGACCGAATCGTTAAACTCGGTCAGACCGATTTAGCAAATAATGTGACCGTTAGGGTTTTCGGTGGGACCAGAATGCAACTCGGTGGGACCGATTCGGTTAGGGTTAGGGCATAACGTAATCTCGGTAAGACCGATTACACAAACTCGGTGGGACCAATTTTGGTAATAAGCTTTCCAGAGAGTTGGTCAGGCAAACTCGGTTTGACCGATTATCAAACTCGGTGGGACCGATTTTGATAATAAGTTAACCAGAGAGTTTGCATTGTAATCTCGGTAGTACCGATTGCTCAAACTCGGTGAGACCGATTTTGATAATGGACATACACAGAGAGATTACAATCCCATCTCGGTGAGACCGAGATCCCTATCAGTGGGACCGAATTGCCTAGGGTTTGTGGCAGTGGCTAAGACATCCAAACTCGGTGGCGCCGGATAGAAAGAATCAGTGGGGCTGAGTTTGACTTTAGGTTTAGGACAAATGTGTGGAAGTAGGAAAGTAGTTGAGGGTATTTGGAGCATATCACTAAGCACTTTGAAGCAAGAGGCTCATTAAGCAACACCTCATCCCTCCTTGATAGTATTGGCTTTTCCTATAGACTCAATGTGATCTTAGATCACTAAAATGTAAAATGAAGAGTCTTGAGCTTGAAGCTTTAGCCAATCCTTTGTCCTTAGCATCTTGAAGGAGTTCCCACATCCTTTAGTCCATGCCACTCCATTGTTGAACTTATCTGAAACGTACTAGATAAAAGTGTTAGTCCAACAAGAGATATGTTGTCATTAATTACCAAAACCACCTAGGGAGCACTTGTGCTTTCAACGGGCCAGCGACTGTGAGGAGAAGCTGGAGTCAAGCGTGGCCCATGCATCCCTCGACGTCGCGACAAAGACCACCATGCCGGCCACGGAGGGAGTGAGCGAGGACTGAATGGCACCCAGAATAGCGTGATCCTGAGCGATCCATCGACGATGAGCAGGGTTGGACACCATGACGGAGCCACCAGCGGCCGAGGGCACCGGGACCATGGCCAGGGGACACGGCAGCATACCGTCAACATACCCCTCAAGGTAGTGACTACGCATCAGCGGCAACACCTGAGCATGCCACAGGAGGTAGTTGTCGGCGGAGAGCTTCATCGTTACCAGATGAGCGAAGTGGAACGGTCCTGGTTCAGCCACCGGTGCGGAGAGCTGCGAGTCGGACATCGGAGGAGCACTGTACGGAATCAGTGCATCAGCCGATGGAGATGTATGGTAGTGTTGGTGATGACCGTAGGGTGCCATAGGAGGTATGCTGTAGGGCTGCAGCGATGTGACGTACGGCACAGGGGCAGCGTAGGGCGCGCCATATGGCGCCTCGTAGGGCACCGCGGAGGACGAAGCAAACGGCGCCAGCGCGACATACGGCGACGACGGTGCGACATATGGTGCTGGATACGGCCCGCCGTAGGGCACCTGGGCGGGGGCACCACGAGGGCCTGAAGCCGGCGGCGGAGCATACGATGGAGGCGCGCCGTAAGGCAGCTGCGCAGGGGCACCGTAGCTGGCGTCCAAAGATGCATCACGGGATGGCTGGGCGGGGTGCTGGAGCCGCGGCAACGTGAGGCTGCGCTACTGGATCGTAGGAGCTGGGCGCCAGGGCTGCGCCAAGAAGCGACGCAGCACGGGCGATCAGCGATCGGGGCGCTGGATGCGATCCCGATGCGGCCGGACGGGACCAGGCGAGCGAGGCGGACGCCATGAACGGCGATTCCGTTGCCAGGGTTGACGGAGGCGGCGCGACGGCGAAGGCCGACGCGGCGGCGGCAGAGGATGCAGAAGCACGGCGCGAATCGAACGCGTCGTCTGATACCATGTTAGACAAATTAGGGTTTGGAACAATGCTCGATACCCTTGGTGGGTACGGCTGTCATATATTTATAAGAGGGAACCGTACAAATACCGGTTATATTACAACACGTATATCTAATATATAGTTAGTCTAACACAGGGCAACGGCGGCAAGGCAGTGAGGGGAAGAGAGGAGCAACGCCGGGGGAGCTAGGGTTTCAGGGGCGAGCGGGTTAACTTGTAGGCGCCGGGGATGGCGGGATGGCCAACGCATGGCCGGTGCCATGGTAGATGGCCTCCACGATCCCCCCGCCCTCCTGTAGCGAGGAGGGGGATGAGTTAGGTGGGTTGGGCCTGTTTTAGTTCAATGGTCCAAGGTGCCAGTAGGTTTAGGTCTCTTATTTTCTCTTTATTTTTCCTTTTTCTTTTTCTCTTTATTTATTTCCTACTGTTTTATATTAACTTGAGCTAACAAATGATTTTAGTTAAATGTACAATTTAACACCATAATATTAGGTAAGGCTTTGAGTTAGCACTAGTAGTGGCAATTTAGTTATAAAAGCATTCATATTTATTTTAATTTGAAAGTCCATATAACTGCTGCTGGAGTAGTTTTAAAAATGCTTAGGGGCCTTTGAATATTTTGTAAAATGTTGTTTCCTACATGACAATTAGTTAGTGAATATCTGCAGCCCAGCCTACATTTTAGTTTGGTAGTTTGGAGAAATATTATTTTTGACTTTATTTTAAATTTTGAATTTGAACTCAGTTTGAATCAACGTGAGATTAGCAACGGTAACAGTGGTGACATGGCATCATTAGGAGAGGATTACTGTAGCTTAATTATCCGAGCATCACAACTCTCCTCCACTACTAGAAATCTCGTCCCGAGATTTTAAGGGGGTGGAGCAAGGGGGAAAGACTAGGTTGCGAAATTATAACGATTCTTCTCGGTCTTGGTTGCTCTTCTCAAAGAGGTCGACACACTACTTTGATGTCTTCATTCCTCTGTTTCAGGTCCTCACGATGAAGTCGGGATCCTTTCTTCGGGAACTCCATCGTACTTACGAATAGGAAAGGGGCAGCTCTACAAGGATAGAATGTTATAAGGGAAAATCATCTAGGATTATCCCAAGAATGAACACATGATTATCTCCCGAGTTGAACAAATGAAACACATCGAGAGCAAAGTAAGAAGGTACCTGTCGGCGTTCTAGGAATGGGGCTCCCCAGACTTGCTTGCCTGCGGCCCACGGCGTGGCTCCTCCAGCGGCCTGGTACGTCCCAACTTCACCAGCAAACACTCAAGACCCTCGCGAGGGGCCAAGCCTCACGAGGCGGACGACACAAGACCTCCTCAGGGGCGGCCTCACTAGGTTGGCTCGCGAGGAGCGGAGAGATCAAGGCGAGGGGCACCCCGTGAGTTTCTCGTGACGTGAGTTGTGATGACCAAGGCTAGGCTGGCATCAGCGGGTGCAGAGTACCCGTTGCCTCTTTGGTACTAAAGGGGCAAGCGCAGGCGAGGAGTCCCAAGGCATCAGGCAAAGGTTTCCATATCGGTGCAATGAGACCAGGACCAGCAGGATGACAGGACGGAGGTCATCGCGGAGCCCACGACGATGTCACCACCAGAGCCTTTAGCAGGCGAAGACCACCTTTTGTCAGGATAGCTTGTTCTAGTTGTGCCCCTTCAAATTGGCCGTTGTGGGATCCCTTCCCGCCTAACATTTGGGGAGAGGACCCGGGCCTCTATAAATAGGACTAGCCACCACCACAGGAGGCAACTGATCCTGGACGGATCATTCAGATCACCTTCGACCACACAAGCCCATCTAGCTCAAGACACCACTCCTTAGGAGGTTGTTCTTCCCTTGTACTTGTTCATCCTCAGCCTACAAGGCAATCCACCACACCACACTGGAGTAGGGTATTACACCACATGAGTGGCCCGAACCAGTATAAACTCTTGTGTCCCTTTTTCTTCGAGTTCGGCGTGCTAAGCTTTGAGATCGTGGTGAGTGAGCGAGCCAGGGGTGGGAGAGATCTTCGTGCGCACCCAGAGTTCAAACCTTAAGGGTTATTCCGAAACCCGAAATCCAACAGTACCATAAGAAGTTTCACGCGGATAGACAATCGTCGTTGCCTGAAACAGAGTGTGAAAGGGGTTCAGAGCAATGGGAATAAGTATTGTGTTTAATACCAGATTTGAAGATCACACAGAAGGTGGCCCGTGAATTACATACGAAGCCAAGCATGAGGAATAACTTTGGAAATAGGGGGTGTACAGGAGAGTCAGGTTTCGATCCTATGGAACTGTGGGTTATGGGCTGACCATGTGGGTTAAAAAGTAGGAAGGGCACTGCCATCTGCACAATCATCATAGCAAGGCATGTCAGATAATAGACCGTCAGTTATGTTGGCAACAACGTTGGTACCAAGGGCGAGGGACGAAGAGAACCACAATAGGCAAAGTTCTCGTCCATCGGTGATTACCGGAATGTCATCAACAATAGTAACAGGGTCTTACTGACAGAGTGGTACAACGAGGTGCTTACCTAAGATGGGAACTATCACTGCTCAGTTAAGTCATAGTACAAGAAAGGTTAATCAAAATAATGGAAAGGAAAAGTGATTATTATACTAATCAGAATAATGGAAAGGAAAATGTGGTGATAACCGAATATCACGGGTATATCTTTCCCATCCTTTATAGGGCAGCAAGTAGACAACCAATTAGGTAAACGGGCAAGGAATTTCATGATGTTACCCATACAACGGTGTTTGGATAACCAATTAACAAACATTTAGTATTGTGCTTCAAATGTTCTTATTGATGACCGGAGTACCACCGACATGCTTCGAGACAGCATTGACATGGTCTTCAAGCAAAGGTCAGACTTTGGATACACAAAGGATCCATTAGGAACAACTTATAGATTAAGACTTACAATTTCAGCAAGGAAAAGATGAGAATGTGGCCGATAGGCTCAGCAACAATTCTTTGGGATTTCCATAAACAAGGATTTCATAATTATGTGAACAAGGTGATAGCATTGGGCATCCCAAGGTG
Organism: Aegilops longissima; assembly: GCA_021605205.1. Taxonomy (NCBI): domain Eukaryota; kingdom Viridiplantae; phylum Streptophyta; class Magnoliopsida; order Poales; family Poaceae; genus Aegilops; species Aegilops longissima. Next base: position 325,739,737 of record CM038677.1, read on the forward strand.
TGATATGGAGTATGTTTGTGGAGAACACCCACAATTAAACATTGATCGAAAAGTGCAACTGGAAATATGGACTCACTAGCATGATCAATGTTAGAATGGCGATTCCAAACCAATAGACTAAGAATGAAACTATCGCCCATTGGCTCCAAGCAATAGGGTTGCTACAAGTTTTGAATTTCACACATCATAGTTTATTTGTCGATATTCCAGTTAGAACAACACGGTGAGCAAGAAATGAATGGAGATGGCGATACGTATTACTATATTAAGAATTACTAAAAGGTGGTGAAATTCTAACAACATTCTTGACATAACTGGTGATAATACTCCAAGCTAGAACATAACATAAGTTGGATAGCAAGGAGCTCAAGGTACAACACAAAACAAGAACAAGTTTTGTGTTGGAGGGAAAGCAAGAATGTTCTCGATAGTAACACAAATCCTCGAGGGGCAAGGATGGTATTTCCCATCATGAATTAGATTGATATCCTGGAAGAGCTCAGAATGTTGATGATGATCATGACACATTTGTCGAGAGGTTTCATGAAGATGTAATCGATCATCGACGACATAAAGCAAAAGGACTGATGCAGCGAAAGATTATTGGAACCACAGATACGACACAGACTCGAAATAAAGTTTGTTGTTCGAGTGAAACGATAAGACGAGGAAATCGACGTAAGCTTAGCTCATCGTCGAAAGTTGTGCTCCGGGAAGAAGGACCAGGTAGCATAGTTAAAATTTATCACGATAAAGGTATATAGCCGAACCGGCTAGGAATGACGTGATGGAGTATTAAACACGTAAGTAACAAAAGTTACTTAACAGTTATTGAGTCGGAGCGCGGAATTTATTCACTTATCGGTGTTCTCGAGTGACCAATAACTTAGAACCCGGGGGATAATTGGAATCGACGAGAATAATAGTTGATGAAGAACTCATAAGAAGTTATGTAGTTCTGTGATATCCTCGAGATACCATAGAGTATAATTTAACTAGTCAGAGAAATAAATTCAAAGAAAATCAATATGGTCGAAACCATGATTGCAAAAGACCAAATCCCAGATATAAGACGAACTTACACCAACAGGATAATTAATATTACCAGAAGCTTTCATGATAAGTTCCACATCGGGTCCATGGGCATGAACAAAAGTTCGAGGTTGACTCCCCTTTCTCCAAAGCACAACCTTACATTCACTTCTTGTTTCGAGAATGGCATTGGTTGAAAGTTTTATCTAGTGAAATACCAGATGAGTACAACCCGTGAAATCTTTCGGGTTCACACAGATTAGGGAAGGCATAGGTTCAACCCATCGGCTAATCTTAGGAACATATACCGCAAACTTTTAGGAGTAATTAACACAAGCTCGAAAGTAGAGCATGGTTGTCAAAGGAGAGGATACAATTTACCAAAGGCATTATGTATCAGGGAAAGAACTTCTTGAGATTTTTGCATACGGAGGGCACTGTCGGATGATGATTCAACAAAGGATCAGACGATCCATAATGGAGCTGATGTGATCATTGGTGCAGAACCAGAGGAAGAAACAAATGCAAAGGCATTGGATCATAGAAACAACTAACTAATTCAAAGTTCAAACGCAAAGGAATTATGACTTCCAATTCAAGGGATTAGAAGCACACACTCCGATTAAGGATGGATAAGTTGAGTAGGCTTAGGGGTACAATCGATGGCAATTTGATTGGTCAAGATCTAGCTCATCTTTAAAATGACGTTTGAGCCAGAAGGATGAATTCTAGGACCTGATTGAGGATTGCGAGCATTCGCAAAATAACGAACCAGCGGACTCTAAATGAAAATTTCAATGGATGATAATAAGATTACTAGACTTATGGGATTATCCATAATGCAAGCAAGCAAGAATTTCAAGAGCAATAGGCTGCTGAGGATTTTCATAAGATCGAATGGTATTTTGAAGACTTTTGTGAAACACATGAACAACTGGGGATGAGTGGATACTCGGTAAGTGCGAGGAATTATCTGTAGGGGTATTCTGTAATAACAAGATCATCGGGGAATGATTGTATGAATCACAAGTGTACGTGGTCATCCATAGGGGTTTTCGATGGAAGGGAATTGCGAAAGCGACAGGCACAAAGTCTCGAGAGAACCTCAAAGAGTATCTTCGGAATCTTCTGCCGCACCAAGCAATCATCTGGAGTGAGGGGCTCTCTGGGAAGAAGTAGTTACAAGAACCTAGAGTCAGAGTGAGTAAAACCATTTAACCCGAGAAGTAGAGAGATCAGAGTCCCAGAGTATAGACAAGGAATAAAAGATCCTAATACCACACGATTGTGATGTGGGCCCGTAAGCCACACGACAATGTTAGTAAAAAGTTTTCCAAAGGCTAGACTCAACTTCGGCCAAGGAGTTGGAAAGTGGATTCCTATAGGCAGTCGGCTCTGATACCAACTTGTGACGCCCCCTATTCAATCATACACTAATCATACACGCTGATCAAGATCAGGAACTCACAGGAAGCTATCAACACAACTCTAAACACAAATAAAAGTCATACAAACTTCATATTACAAGCCAGGGGCCTCGAGGGCTCGAATACATAAGCTCGATCATAAAAGAGTCAGCGGAAGCAACAATATCTGAGTACAGACATAAGTTAAACAAGGTGCCATAAGATGGCTGGCACAAACTGGGATACAGATTGAAGAGGCGCAGACCTCCTGCCTGGGATCCTCCTAACTACTCCTGGTCATCGGTGGCCTGAATGTAGTAGTAGGCACCCTCGGTGTAGTAGGGGTCGTCGAAGGCGGTGTCTAGCTCCGAGGCTCCAGCATCTAGTTGCGACATCCAAGAAGAATGGAAAAGGGGGAAAAGAGGGAGCAAAGCAACCTTGAGTACTCATCCAAAGTACTCGCAAGCAAGGATCTACACTACATATGCATCGGTATCAATGAAATGGGTAGTATTTGTGGACTGAACTGCAGAATGCCAGAATAAGAGGTGGATAGCTAGTCCTATCGAAGACTACACTTCTGGTAGCCTCCATCTTGAAGCATGTAGAAGAGAGTAGTTGGTAAGTTAACCAAGTATCAACATATAGCATAATCCTACCCGGCGATCCTCTCCTCGCCGCCCTGTGAGAGCGTGATCACCGGGTTGAATCTAGCACTTGAAAGGGTGTGCTTTATTAAGTATCCGGTTCTAGTTGTCATAAGATCGAAGTACAACTCCAAGTTGTCTTGTTACCGTGGACACGACTATTCGAATAGACCAATCTTCCTTATAGGGGTGCATTACATTACCCAACACGCTCGATCCCTCTGGACGAAGACACTTTCCTGGGTCATGCCTGGCCTCGGAAGATCAACATGTCACAGCCCTACCTAGGCCTAACATAGTGGTCAGCACGCCGGTCTAAATCCTAAGTGCGTAGGGATCTTGGGCCCATCGCCCTTTGCACTCCTGCACGTTGCGAGGGCGGCCGGTGAGCAGACCTAGCAACCTCCATTACAAAGGAAGTTGCGTTACGCAGTCCAACCTGGCGTGCGCCTGTAGGACCTTGAAGTATGTCTAGAGGGGGGTGATTAGACTACTTGACCAATAAAAACTTAACCTTTTCCCAATTTTATAGTTTGGCAGATTTTAGCTATTTAGGACAAGTCAAGCAATCATCACACAATTCAAGCAAGCATGCAAAGAGTGTATAGGCAGCGGAAATTAAAGCATGCAACTTGCAAGAATGTAAAGGGAAGGGTTTGGAGGATTCAAACGCAATTGGAGACACGGATATGTTTTTGTCGTGGTTCCGATAGGTGGTGCTATCGTACATCCATGTTGATGGAGACTTCAACCCACGAAGGGTAACGGCTGCGCGAGTCCACGGAGGGCTCCACCCACGAAGGGTCCACGAAGAAGCAACCTTGTCTATCCCACCATGGCCGTCGACCACGAAGGACTTGCCTCACTAGCGGTAGATCTTCACGAAGTAGGCGATCTCCTTGCCCTTACAAACTCCTTGGTTCAACTCCACAATCTTGTCGGAGGCTCCCAAGTGACACATAGCCAATCTAGGAGACACCACTCTCCAAGAAGTAACAAATGGTGTGTTGATGATGAACTCCTTGCTCTTGTGCTTCAAAAGATAGTCTCCCCAATAGTAAACTCTCTCTCATAGGATTTGGATCTGCTGGAAAGAGGGTTTGAGTGGAAAGCAACTTGGGGAAGGCTAGAGATCAAGATTCATATGGTAGGAATGGAATATCTTGGCCTCAACACATGAGTAGGTGGTTCTCTCTCAGAACTGGTAAGTTGGAAGTGTAGGTTCGTTCTGATGGCTCTCTCCATGAATGAAGAGGAGGTGGAGGGGTATATATAGCCTCCACACAAAATCTAACCGTTACACACAATTTACCAAACTCGGTGGGACCGAATCGTTAAACTCGGTCGGACCGATTTAGTAAACCTAGTGACCGTTATTGATTTTCGGTGGGACTGACAAGCATCTCGGTAAGACCGATATGGTTAGGGTTAGGGCATAACGTAATCTCGGTGAGACCGATTACACAAACTCGGTGGGACCGATTTTGGTAATAAGCTTTCAGAGAGTTGGTCGTAAACTCGGTGGGACCTATTTGCTCTTTTCGGTTGGACGAAATGTTACAAAAAGGAACAGAGAGTTTACATTGCAATCTCGGTGGGACCGATCGCTCACCGGTTAGACCAAACGTTACGAAGGAAACAGAGAGATTGCAACCCCATCTCGGTGAGACCGAGATCCCTATCGGTAAGACCGATTTGCTTAGGGTTTGTGGCGTGGCTATGACTTTTGGAATCGGTGGCGCGGATAGAAAGAATCGGTGTGACCGATTTTGGCTTTAGGTTTAGGTCATTTGTGGATGTGGGAAAGTAGTTGAGGGTTTTGGAGCATATCACTAAGCACATGAAGCAAGAGGCTCATTAAGCAACACCTCATCCCTTCTTGATAGTATTGGCTTTTCCTATAGACTCAATGTGATCTTGGATCACTAAAATGTAAAATGAAGAGTCTTGAGCTTTTGAGTTTGAGCCAATCCTTTGTCCTTAGTATTTTGAGGGATCCATTTTCATCATCCATGCCATGCCATTCATTGAGATTTCCTGAAATAATAGTCTTGGAATAGCATTAGCTCAATGAGCTATATGTTGTTATGAATTAGCAAAACCACCTAGGGATAGTTGCACTTTCAGTCTCCCCCTTTTTGGTAGTTGATGACAACATATAGATCAAAGCTTCGACAAATGATAATAAAATTTAAATAACATCGTCGCTTTGAGAATTATGTGATAAGCAAGAGCTCCCCCTAAATTTGTGCATAGTTTTGGATTTGCTTCGGACTACAAATGCACAATGAATTAGGCCCATGGGTTACTCTTCCATGTCACATACATCTTGGTGGAGCGCTCAAAATAATAAACAATGAATACATGCACTCATCACCAAGCATAGTGAGTGATCACATAAGATAGATAGGATAATATCAAGCATGCATAAGTGTAGCTTATGATCAAACACATGATCATCAATGTCTCACAAGCATAGTATCTCAACCAAAAGCAAACAAAGATTGAAAAACCACCAAATAAATAAAGAGAGAACAAAAGCAACACACTCTCTCTCGAAGCCTATGATCTATACATTTTTCTCCCCCTTTGGCAACAAGTTACCAAAAAGTTCATAGAAAATGCATAGTGCTAGATCGACTCTCAGCCTTGATCTTCTGGTGGTGGAGTCCGGATAACGCCGAGGACGAAAGCTTCAATTGAAGTAGATGGAGCTGGAGTTGATGTAGATGCTGGAGCTGGTGGCACTGAGGCTGTAGCTGGTGCAGATGAAGTTGTTCTTGTGTCAGGAACTGGCACAACAGATGACCTCTGGGCTCTAGGAACTCTGGCAAATGCATCAGTTGTTGTTTTGCCCTTCCTCTCCTGCATGTCATCTTGTAGTTCCTCCACTGCAGACTGAATCTAAGTTACTTTCACATCTAAGTTACAGAACTTTTGTTCTATGATTCTCTCCAAGCTCTCCTGATTTTGAGTGAGGGTGGCCAATCCCTTCTCAATCCTCAGGGTTGATGCTATTAAGTATCCGAGCTGCTCCTGCTTGTTCTTCAAGAAATACTCAGATGCCTCCTCTTGAGTTGGCATCTTGGCAGCTTTCTCCCTCTTTGCCTTCTCCTTCTTCTCCTGAGCTTGAACTGATTGTGGATCATCTTCATTCATGACAACCTCATTGTCCTCAAAGTCTGGATAAAGTGGAAAGTGTTCCTTATCCAACTGATATTTTCCTGTGCCCATCTTTGAGTTTATCAATTCTTGAATCTGAGGTGCATATCCACAGCTCCTCTTCTGATCTGCTGCAGTCCTCTTGATTGTTTCAATGATCAGGCTCATGACTTTGAACTTCCGTGGCACATCAAACATATGCAACATGATGATGACATGCCCTCTGATCATGTTATGGTCACCAGACTTGGGCAACAAGGTGTGCCTCAGAATCCAATTTATGGTTGGCAACCCTGACAAATTTAAAGTGAACTGATCAAAACTTGTGAGTTCCTAATGCCTTGTCTGGAATTTCCTTGTACATGTGAGCCATTGAATTGTGACCCATCTTCTTCTTTGCATAAATGTCTAGGTCATCCTCATTTTCCTCTGGGGCATTTATCAGGGTTGCCCATTCTTCAACAGTTGATTGGTACCTTGTACCTTCAGACATCCAAACAATTCTTCCATCTGGGTAAAAATGTGTTGTGGAGTAGAACTCCATGATAAGCTCATCATTCCAATTTGTGAGCTTTTGCCCAACAAAATCTGCAACTCCACAAGAAACAAAGCTATCTTGCACTCCAGGATAGTGCTGTTCATTCTCCTTGATGAAATTCCAGTCAACCCACCTCATATCACAAACTATGGGCTTCTTGTCCAGCAGAATGGTTTCATAGAAGTCCTGCTGTTCCTTTGTGTGGAACCTGTAGTCAACAGCAGTTCTTCTCCTTGAAGCATATGGATCTTCCATCCTCCATATCCTCAGCCCTTAATCCTTTCTGATTCTCATGTCCTCAGCCACAGGATGGGCATCATTGTGGTCTGTTATCTTGGGCTTGAGCTTTCTCAGAACTTGTCCTTCTTCATCTTCCTCATCAGCATCCTCAGGCACTGGGGCCTTGTTCTTCTCAGCAACTGCAATACTCCTAGAATTCCTCTTTGGTGCAGACTTGGCCTTGGGGGCAGCTTTGGGTGCTTCCTTGGGCTTAGATGTGGCAGCCCCGGATATGTTTTTGTCGTGGTTCCGATAGGTGGTGCTATCGTTGAAGGAAATATGCCCTAGAGGCAATAATAAAGTTATTATTTATTTCCTTATATCATGATAAATGTTTATTATTCATGCTAGAATTGTATTAACCGGAAACATAATACATGTGTGAATACATAGACAAACATATAGTCACTAGTATGCCTCTACTTGACTAGCTCGTTAATCGAAGATGGTTATGTTTCCTAACCATAGACATGAGTTGTCATTTGATTAACGGGATCACATCATTAGGAGAATGATCTGATTGACATGACCCATTCCGTTAGCCTAGCACTTGATCGTTTAGTATGTTGCTATTGCTTTCTTCATGACTTATACATGTTCCTGTAACTATGAGATTATGCAACTCCTGTTTACGGAGGAACACTTTGGTACTACCAAACGTCACAACGTAATCGGGTGATTATAAAGGAGTACTACAGGTGTCTCCAAAGGTACATGTTGGGTTGGCGATTTCGAGATTAGGTTTTGTCACTCCGATTGCTGGAGAGGTATCTCTGGGCCTTCTCGGTAATACACATCATATAAGCCTTGCAAGCATTGCAACTAATAAGTTAGTTGCGAGATGATGTATTACGGAACGAGTAAAGAGACTTGCGGTAACGAGATTGAACTAGGTATTGGATGCCGACGATCGAATCTCGGGCAAGTAACATACCGATGACAAAGGGAACAAAGTATGTTGTTATGCGGTTTGACCGATAAAGATCTTCAGAGAATATGTAGGAGCCAATATGGGCATCCAGGTTCCGCTATTGGTTATTGACCAAGAATAGTTCTAGGTCATGTCTACATAGTTCTCGAACCCGTAGGGTCCGCACGCTTAAGGTTTCGATGGCGAGTTATATTATGAGTTTATGAGTTTTGATGTACCGAAGGAGTTCGGAGTCCCGGATGAGATCGGGGACATGACAAGGAGTCTCGAAATGGTCGAGACGTAAAGATCGATATATTGGATGACTATATTCGAGTTCGGAAAGGTTCAATGATTCGGTATTTTCGAGTACGGAGAGTTACGGGAATTCGCCGGGAGAAGTATTGGGCCTTATTGGGCCCTGCGGGAAAGAGAGAGGGCTGCCTAGGGCAGGACGCGCCCCAAGACCTAGTCCGAATTGGACTAGGGGAGGGCCGCACCCTTCCTCCCTTCCCTTCCTTCTCTCCTACTCCTACTAGGAAAGGAGGAGTCCTACTCCGGTGGGAGTAGGACTCCCCCCTGGGCGCCTCCTCCTCTTGGCGGCCCCTCCTCCTTGCTCCTTTATATACTGGGGCAGGGGGCACCCCATGACACACAAGTTGATCTACGGATCTTTCCTTAGCCGTGTGCGGTGCCCCTTCCACCATATTCCACTTGGTCATATCGTCATGAGCTTAGCGAAGCCCGCGCCGGTGAAGTCATATCGTCATGAGCTTAGGCGAAGCCCTGCGTCGGTGGAGCATCAACATCGCCACCACGCCGTCAGGTTGACGGAACTCATCCCGACACTTTGCTGGATCGAGTCCGGGATCGCCATCGAGCTGAACGTGTGCAGAACTCGGAGGTGCCGACGTTCGGTGCTTGGATCGGTCGGATCGTGAAGACGTACCACTACATCAACCGCGTTGTTATAACGCTTCCGCTTTTGGTCTACGAGGGTACGTGGACAGACACTCTCCCCTCTCGTTGCTATGCATCACCATGATCTTGCGTGTGCGTAGGAAATTTTTTGAAATTACTACGTTCCCCAACAGTGGCATCCGAGCCTGGTTTTATGCGTTGATGTCATATGCACGAGTAGAACACAAGTGAGTTGTGGGCGATATAAGTCATACTGCTTACCAGCATGTCATACTTTGGTTCAGCGGTATTGTGAGATGAAGCGGCCCGACCGACATTACGCAGACGCTTACGCGAGACTGGTTTCACCGCCCGAGCACTAGTTGCTTAAAGGTGACCGGCGGTGTCTGTCTCTCTCACTTTAGTTGAACCGAGTGTGGCTACGCCCGTCCTTGCGAAGGTTAAAACAGCACCAACTTGACAAACTATCGCTGTGGTTTTGATGCGAGGTAAGAACGGTTCTTGCTCAGCCCGTAGCAGCCACGTAAAATTTGCAACAACAAAGTAGAGGACGCCTAACTTGTTTTTGCAGGGCATGTTGTGATGTGATATGGTCAAGACGTGATGCTATATTTTATTGTATGAGATGATCATGTTTTGTAACCGGTTATCGGCAATGGCTGGAGCCATATGGTTGTCGCTTATTGTATGAAATGCAACGCCTGTAATTGCTTTACTTTATCACTAAGCGGTAGCGATAGTCGAGAAGCAATAGATGGCGAAACGACAACGATGCTACGATGGAGATCAAGGTGTCGCGCGGTGACGATGGTGATCACGACGGTGCTTCGAGATGGAGATCACAAGCACAAGATGATGATGGCCATATCATATCACTTATATTGATTGCATGTGATGTTTATCCTTTATGCATCTTATTTTGCTTTGATTGACGGTAGCATTTTAAGATGATCTCTCACTAAAATTATCAAGTAGTGTTCTCCCTGAGTATGCACCGTTGCCAAAGTTCGTCGTGCCGAGACACCACGTGATGATCGGGTGTGATAAGCTCTACGTCCTTCTACAACGGGTGCAAGCCAGTTTTGCACACGCAGAATACTCAGGTTAAACTTGACGAGCCTAGCATATAACAGATATGTCCTCGGAAAACGGAGACCGAAAGGTCGAGCGTGAATCATATAGTAGATATGATCAACATAGTGATGTTCACCATTGAAACTACTCCATCTCACGTGACGATCGGACATGGTGTAGTTGATATGGATCACGTAATCACTTAGAAGATTAGAGGGATGTCTATCTCAGTGGGAGTTCTTAAGTAATATGATTAATTGAACTTTAATTTATCATGAACTTAGTCCTGGTAGTATTTTGCAAATTATGTTGTAGATCAATAGCTCGCGTTGTTGCTTTCATATGATTATTTTAATGTGTTCCTAGAGAAAATTGTATTGAAAAATGTTAGTAGCAATGTTGCGGATTGGATCCGTGATCTGAGGTTTATCCTCATTGCTGCATAGAAGAATTATGTCCTTGATGCACCGCTAGGTGACAGACCTATTGCAAGAGCAAGATGCAGACGTTATGAACGTTTGGCTAGCTCAATATGATGACTACTTGGTAGTTTAGTGCACCATGCTTAAACGGCTTAGAATCGGGACTTCAAAGACGTTTTGAACGTCATGGACCATATGAGATGTTCCAGGAGTTGAAGTTAATATTTCAAGCAAATACCCGAGTTGAGAGATATGAAGTCTCCAACAAGTTCTATAGCTAAAAGATGGAGGAGAATCGCTCAACTAGTGAGCATGTGCTCAGATTGTCTGGGTACTTCAATCGCTTGAATCAAGTGGGAGTTAATCTCCCAGATAAAATAGTGATTGACAGAATTCTCTAGTCACCATCACTAAGTTACTAGAACTTCGTGATGAACTATAGTATGCAAGGGATGACGAAAACAATTCCCGAGCTCTTTGTGATGTTGAAATCGACGAAGGTAGAAATCGAGAAAGAGCATCAAGTGTTGATGATTGACAAGACCACTAGTTTCAAGAAAAGGGCAAAGGGAAAGAAAGGGGAACTTCAAGTAGAATGACAAGCAAGTTGTCACTCCCACGAAGAAACCCAAAGCTGAACCAAAGCCTGAAACCGAGTGCTTACACTGCATAGGAAATGGTCTTTGAAGCGGAAATACCGAGATATTTGGTGGATAAGAAGGATGGCAAAGTGAACAAGGGTATATTTGATATACAGGTTATTGATGTGTGCTTTACTAGTGTTTATAGTAGCCCCTGAGTATTTAATACTTGTTCGGTTGCTAAGATTAGTAACTCAAATAGGAGTTGAGAATAAGCAGAAACTAGTTGAAGGGAAGAACGATGAGTGTTGGAAGTAGTTCCAAGATTGATATGATCATCATCGCACACTCCCTATACTTTCGGGATTAGTGTTAAACCTAAATAAATGTTATTTGGTGTTTGCGTTGAGCATGAATATGATTTGATCATGTTTATTGCAAAACGGTTATTCATTTAAAGTCAAAGAATAATTGTTGTTCTGTTTAAATGAATAAAACCTTCGATGGTAATACACCCAATGAAAATAGTTTGTTGGATCTCGATCATAGTGATACACATATTCATAATATTGATGCCAAAAGATGCAAAGTTAATAATGATAGTGCAACTTATTTGTGGCAATCGCCGTTTAGGTCATATTGGTGTAAAGCGCATGAAGAAAACTCCATCGATGGACTTTTGGAATCACTTGATTATGAATCACTTGATGTTTGCGAACCATGCCTTATGGGCAAGATGACTAAAGACTCGTTCTCCGGAACAATGGAGCGAGCAAATGACTTATTGGAAATAATACATCTTGATGTATGCGGTCCGATGAGTGTTAAAGCTCACGGCAAGTATCGTTATTTTCGACCTTCACAGATGATTTGAGCAGATATGGGTATATCTACTTGATGAAACACAAGTCTGAAACATTTGAAAAGTTCAAAGAATTTCAGAGTGAAGTGAAGAATCATCGTAACAAGAAAATAAAAGTTTCTACGATATGATCGCAGAGGAAAATATTTGAGTTACGAGTTTGGCCTTCAGTTAAAACAATGTGAAATAGTTTCACTACTCACGCCACCTGGAACACCACAGCTTAATGGTGTGTCCGAACGTCGTAACCGCACTTTATTGGATATGGTGCGATCTATGATGTATCTTACCGATTTACCACTATCGTTTTGGGTTATGCATTAGAGACAGCTGCATTCACGTTTTAATAGGGCACCATCTAAATCCGTTGAGATGACACCGTATGAACTATGGTTTAGCAGTAAACCTAAGCTGTCGTTTCTTAAAGTTTGGAGTTGTGATGCTTATGTGAAAAAGTTTTCACCTGATAAGATCGAACCCAAATCGGAGAAATGCGTCTTCATAGAATGCCCAAAGGTAACTATTGGGTACACCTTCTATCACAGATCCGAAAGCAAGATATTTGTTGCTAAGATGGATCCTTTCTAGAGAAGAAGTTTCTCTCGAAAGAAGTGAGTGGGAGGAAAGTAGAACTTGATGAGGTAATTGTACCTTCTCCCTTATTGGAAAGTAGTTCATCACAGAATCAGTTCGATGATTCCTACACCAATTAGTAAGGAAGTTAATGATGATGATCATGAAACTTCAGATCAAGTTACTACCAAACCTCGTGAGGTCTTCCGAGTAAGATCCGCACAGAGTGGTACGGTAATCCTATTCTAGAAGTCATGTTACTAGACCATGATGAACCTACGAACTATGAGGAAGCGATGATGAGCCCAGATTCCGCGAAATGGTTTGAGACCATGAAATCTGAGATGGGATCCATATATGAGAACAAAGTGTGGACTTTGATTGATTTACCCGATGATCGGCAAGTCATAGAGAATAAATGGATCTTCAAGAGGAAGACGGACGTTGATAGTAGTGTTACTATCTACAAAGCCCGACTTGTTGCAAAAGGTTTTCGACAAGTTCAAAGTGTTGACTACAATGAGATTTTCTCAACTGTAGCGATGCTTAAGTCTGTCCGAATCATGTTAGCAATTGCCACATTTTATGAAATCTGGCAAATGGATGTCAAAACTACATTCTTTAATGGATTTATTAAAGAAGAGTTGTATATGATGCAACCAGAAGGTTTTGTCAATCCTAAAGGTGCTAACAAAATGTGCAAGCTCCAGCGATCCATCTATGGACTGGTGCAAGCATTTCGGAGTTGGAATACACGCTTTGATAAGCTGATCAAAGCATATAGTTTTATACAGACTTACGGTGAAGCCTGTATTTACAAGAAAGTGAGTGGGAGCACTACAGCATTTTCTGATAAGTATATGTGAATGACATATTGTTGATCGAAAATAATGTAGAATTATTCTGCAAAGCATAAAGGAGTATTTGAAAGGAGTTTTTTCAAAGAAAGGACCTCGGTAAAGCTGCTTACATATTGAGCATCAAGATCTATTGAGATAGCTCAAAACGCTTGATAAGTTTTTCAATAAGTACCTACCTTGTCAAGATTTTGAAATAGTTCAAAATGGAACAGTCAAAGAAAGAGTTCTTGCCTGTGTTGCAAAGGTGTGAAATTGAGTAAGACTCAAATCCCGACCACGGCAGAAAATAGAAAAGAGAATGAAAGTCATTCCCTATGCCTCAGTCATAGGTTCTATAAAGTAGTCTATGCTATATACCAGACCTATTGTATACCTTGCGCTGAATTTGGGAAGGGAGTACAATAGTGATCTAGGAGTAGATCACTGGACGTTGGTCAAGAACATCCTTAATGAGGACTAAGGAAATATTTCTCGATTATGGAGGTGATAAAAGAGCCCGTCGTAAAGAGTTACATCGATGCAAGCTTTTTACACTGATCCAGATGACTCTAAGTCTCAATCTGGATACATATTGAAAGTGGGAGCAATTAGCTAGAGTAGCTCCGTGCAGAGCATTGTAGACATAGAATATTTGCAAAATACATACGGCTCTGAATGTGACAGACTCGTTGACTAAACTTCTCTCACAAGCAAAACATGATCACACCTTAGTACTCTTTGGGTGTTAATCACATGGCGATGTGAACTAGATTACTGACTCTAGTAAACCCTTTGGGTGTTGGTCACATGTCGATGTGAACTATGGGTGTTAACCACATATAGATGTGAACTATTGATGTTAAATCACATGGCGATGTGAACTAGATTATTGACTCTAGTGCAAGTGGGAGACTGAAGGAAATATGCCCTAGAGGCAATAATAAAGTTATTATTTATTTCCTTATATCATGATAAATGTTTATTATTCATGCTAGAATTGTATTAACCGGAAACATAATACATGTGTGAATACATAGACAAACATATAGTCACTAGTATGCCTCTACTTGACTAGCTCGTTAATCGAAGATGGTTATGTTTCCTAACCATAGACATGAGTTGTCATTTGATTAACGGGATCACATCATTAGGAGAATGATCTGATTGACATGACCCATTCCGTTAGCCTAGCACTTGATCGTTTAGTATGTTGCTATTGCTTTCTTCATGACTTATACATGTTCCTGTAACTATGAGATTATGCAACTCCCGTTTACCGGAGGAACACTTTGGGTACTACCAAACGTCACAACGTAACTGGGTGATTATAAAGGAGTACTACAGGTGTCTCCAAAGGTACATGTTGGGTTGGCGTATTTCGAGATTAGGTTTTGTCACTCCGATTGTCGGAGAGGTATCTCTGGGCCTTCTCGGTAATACACATCATATAAGCCTTGCAAGCATTGCAACTAATAAGTTAGTTGCGAGATGATGTATTACGGAACGAGTAAAGAGACTTGCCGGTAACGAGATTGAACTAGGTATTGGATGCCGACGATCGAATCTCGGGCAAGTAACATACCGATGACAAAGGGAACAAAGTATGTTGTTATGCGGTTTGACCGATAAAGATCTTCGTAGAATATGTAGGAGCCAATATGGGCATCCAGGTTCCGCTATTGGTTATTGACCAATAATAGTTCTAGGTCATGTCTACATAGTTCTCGAACCCGTAGGGTCCGCACGCTTAAGGTTTCGATGACAGTTATATTATGAGTTTATGAGTTTTGATGTACCGAAGGAGTTCGGAGTCCCGGATGAGATCGGGGACATGACAAGGAGTCTCGAAATGGTTGAGACGTAAAGATCGATATATTGGATGACTATATTCGAGTTCGGAAAGGTTCGAATGATTCGGTATTTTTGAGTACCGGAGAGTTACGGAATTCGCCGGGAGAAGTATTGGGCCTTATTGGGCCCTGCGGGAAAGAGAGAGGGCTGCCTAGGGCAGGATCGCGCCCCAAGACCTAGTCCGAATTGGACTAGGGAAAGGCCGCACCCTTCCTCCCTTCCCTTCCTTCTCTCCTATTCCTACTAGGAAAGGAGGAGTCCTACTCCGGTGGGAGTAGGACTCCCCCTGGGCGCCTCCTCCTCTTGGCCGCCCCTCCTCCTTGCTCCTTTATATACGGGGCAGGGGGCACCCCATGACACACAAGTTGATCTACGGATCTTTCCTTAGCCGTGCAGCGGTGCCCCTTCCACCATATTCCACTTGGTCATATCGTCATGAGCTTAGGCGAAGCCTGCGCGCCGGTGAAGTCATATCGTCGCGGAGCTTAGGCGAAGCCCTGCGTCGGTGGAGCATCAACATCGTCCACGCCGTCGTCTTGACGGAACTCATCCCGACACTTTGCTGGATCGAGTCCGGGATCGCCATCGAGCTGAACGTGTGCAGAACTCGGAGGTGCCGTGACGTTCGGTGCTTGGATCGGTCGGATCGTGAAGACGTCGACTACATCAACAGCGTTGTTATAACGCTTCGCTTTCGGTCTCACGAGGGTACGTGGACAGACACTCTCCCCTCTCATTGCTATGCATCACCATGATCTTGCGTGTGCGTAGGAAATTTTTTGAAATTACTACGTTCCCCAACAATCGTACATCCACGTTGATGGAGACTTCAACCCACGAAGGGTAACGGCTGCGCGAGTCCACGGAGGGCTCCACCCACGAAGGGTCCACGAAGAAGCAACCTTGTCTATCCCACCATGGCCGTCGACCACGAAGGACTTGCCTCACTAGCGGTAGATCTTCACAAAGTAGGCGATCTCCTTGCCCTTACAAACTCCTCGGTTCAACTCCACAATCTTGTCGGAGGCTCCCAAGTGACACATAGCCAATCTAGGAGACACCACTCTCCAAGAAGTAACAAATGGTGTGTTGATGATGAACTCCTTGCTCTTGTGCTTCAAAAGATAGTCTCCCCAACAGTAAACTCTCTCGCATAGGATTTGGATATGCTGGAAAGAGGGTTTGAGTGGAAAGCAACTTGGGGAAGGCTAGAGATCAAGATTCATATGGTAGGAGTGGAATATCTTGGCCTCAACACATGAGTAGGTGGTTCTCTCTCAGAACTGGTAAGTTGGAAGTGTAGGTTCGTTCTGATGGCTCTCTCCATGAATGAAGAGGAGGTGGAGGGGTATATATAGCCTCCACACAAAATCTAACCGTTACACACAATTTACCAAACTCGGTGGGACCGAATCGTTAAACTCGGTCGGACCGATTTAGTAAACCTAGTGACCGTTAGTGATTTTCGGTGGGACTGACAAGCATCTCGGTGAGACCGATATGGTTAGGGTTAGGGCATAACGTAATCTCGGTGAGACCGATTACACAAACTCGGTGGGACCGATTTTGGTAATAAGCTTTCCAGAGAGTTGGTCAGGTAAACTCGGTGGGACCTATTTGCTCTTTTCGGTTGGACCGAAATGTTACAAAAAGGAAACAGAGAGTTTACATTGAAATCTCGGTGGGACCGATCGCTCACTTCGGTTAGACCGAAACATTACGAAGGGAAACAGAGAGATTGCAACCCCATCTCGGTGAGACCGAGATCCCTATTGATAAGAGCGATTTGCTTAGGGTTTCTGGCAGTGGCTATGACTTTTGGAATCGGTGGCGCCGGATAGAAAGAATCGGTGTGACCGATTTTGGCTTTAGGTTTAGGTCATTTGTGGATGTGGGAAAGTAGTTGAGGGTTTTGGAGCATATCACTAAGCACATGAAGCAAGAGGCTCATTAAGCAACACCTCATCCCTTCTTGATAGTATTGGCTTTTCCTATAGACTCAATGTGATCTTGGATCACTAAAATGTAAAATGAAGAGTCTTGAGCTTTTGAGCTTGAGCCAATCCTTTGTCCTTAGTATTTTGAGGGATCCACTTTCATCATCCATGCCATGCCATTCATTGAGCATTCCTAAAATAATAGTCTTGGAATAGCATTAGCTCAATGAGCTATATGTTGTTATGAATTACCAAAACCACCTAGGGATAGTTGCACTTTCAGCGCCGCTGAATCGCCGACGTCTAGGAGGCTTTGGCTGATTACGATGTCGAGTGCCCATAACTGTTCCCACGAGGTGGTTAGTGCATATAGGCCAGTGGCCAACTCAGATCAAATACCCAATCTTGTTAACCTTGTTATTTTTAAGTAACCGCGGACGCCGACAAGGACCAGGCCCACCTGTCTCCTAGGTGGTCACAACCTACCCTTTCGCTCCAACACAAAGTAACACTCGGGGGCTGTCGGGAACCCAGGCCCACCACTACCTGGATGGAACCACCCGCCCCTTCTGCCCCCACATCGAAATCACTTGCGGGTACTCTACGAGCCGACCCGACTTTAGTCACATCATATAACCTGTATGTATGTATGTATGTATGTATGTATGTATGTATGTATGTATGTATGTATGTATGTATATACACGTGATCACCTCCCCAAGTGACCATGACCCGATAATATAGCATAGCAAACGGACAAGAATGTAGGGCCATTGACGGAATACTAGCATCCTATACTAAGCATTTAGGATTGCAGGTAAAGGTAACAATAGTAGAAACAATGGCAGGCTATGCAACAACATAGGAGCTACCTGTCACGCCCAATATGCGACCCTATCCAAAAGGAACTCGAAGGTCCCACCAAGGATAGACCCGCATATTGAAACGCTTTTGCAAGGTGGATATCATTACATCAACATTACATAATAGATAGGGATACATACATAAGGCACAAATGCCACAAGAATACATCAACATCATATACAAGATCAACATCCAACTACGGATGAAACATAAACAGAAGCTCAAACGACATCCACCCTGCTAGCCCAGGCTGCCGACTTGGAACCTATCCCCTGATCGAAGAAGAAGTAGAAGAAGAACTCCAACACAAGCAAACATCGCTCTCGCGTCATGATCATTGCAAACCTGTCCCTACAACTGGTGGTGTAGTAATCTGTGAGCCACGAGGACTCAGCAATCCCATTACCATGGGTATCAAGACTAGCAAAGCTTAATGGGAAAGGAAGGGGTAAAGTGGTGAGGTTGCAGCAGCAGCTAAGCATATATGGTGGCTAGCATACGCAAATGAGAGCGAGGAGAGAAACAAAGGAACGGTCGTCAACTAGTAATGATCAAGAAGTGATCCTGAACTCCTACTTATGTCAAACATAACCCAGAAACCGTGTTCTCATCTCGATCAACACCGAAAAGAGACACTCACGGTTACGCACACGGTTGGTGTATTTTAGAAGAGTTTGCTTCAAGTTTACTACAACCGGACATTAACAAATTCCCATCTGCCACATAACCGTGGGCACGGCTTTCGAAAGTTTATACCCTGCAGGGGTGTCCCAACTTAGCCCATGATAAGCTCTCGCGATCAATGAAGGATATTCCTTCTCCCCGGGAAGACCCGATCAGTCTCGGAATCCGGCTACAAGACATTTCAACAGCAATAAAACAAGACCAGCAAAGCCGCCCGATCGCCGACAATCCCGATAGGAGCTGCACATATCTCGTTCTCAGGCAACACGGATGAGACATCCTACGAGTAAAACCAAACCTCGAGTTGCCACGAGGGGGCCTGCGATCTACTCGGTTCGAACCAGCACTTAGAGAAGCACCGCCCGGGGCTAAACAAAGATGACCCTCGAGAGAGCGACTCCCAAGGGAAAAGTAGGTGGTGGTGAGGCAAATGGTAAAACCAATGTTGGGCCTTCTTGGAAAAGTCTTATTCAAAGCGAACTGTCAAGGGGTCCCATAAATCACCCGACCGCGTTAGGGACGCAAAATCCGGGAACATAATACCGATATGATGGAAACTAGGGCGGCAAGAGTGAAACAAAACACAGGCATAAGGCCGAGCCTTCCACCCTTTACCAAGTATATAGATGCATTAATTAAATAAGATATATTGTGATATCCCAACAAGTAAACATGTTCCAACAAGGAACAACATCTCCATGTTCAACAAGGAACAAACTTCATCTTCACCTGCAACTAACAACGCTATAAGAGGGCTGAGCAAAGCGGTAACATAGCCAAACAACGGTTTGCTAGGAAGGGTGCAAAAGATTAGAGGCTGACATGGCAATTTGGGATGGCTTGATAAACAGGTAATAGGTAGCGCAGCATAGCGAAGAACGAAGCAACTAGCATAGCAATGATAGTAGTGAGATCCAGGTAGCGGTCATCTTGCCTGAAATCCGCTAGGAAGAAGAACGAGTCCATGAAGAAGACGAACGGATGAAGCCGAACCAAGCGTAGACGAACGAATCCTCACGATCGCAACAAAACAGGAACTAGCAAGAAGAAGCACACAACATAGTAAACACACCACACATGAACAAGGCATGATGCACAAACAAGCATGATGCATGACAAAGCTACATGAAGCTACTCATGGCAAGAGATGATGCAAACAAGAACAACGCATCAAGGCAAGTTTAAATGAGGCCGGAAACAACATAGAACAATTCCGATAAGTCCTCATATGCAAATTTCGAAATTGGTCCATATCTGAATAAACCTTATGTTCCAGTTGTTAAACAGAAATTTAAGATGCACCACGATGATCTACACGAAATTCTAGTCAAGTTACATATAAAGTTCATTTAATTCGGAGCTACGGTCTAGAAGATATGAGCAAAACAAGATAAACATGGCATTGATGCAAAATGCATACAAACATCAATCAAACACCTCAAAACATGGATGCAACATGATAATATGAAGCTACATGCAAAAACAAGCAAGTTTCATATAGAGCACACTCAAAACGGAGCAACGGTTCAAC
Organism: Aegilops longissima; assembly: GCA_021605205.1. NCBI lineage: Eukaryota > Viridiplantae > Streptophyta > Magnoliopsida > Poales > Poaceae > Aegilops > Aegilops longissima. Next base: position 325,759,850 of record CM038677.1, read on the forward strand.
ACATACACACTATACAAGTTATAACAACAATCTGTCCAAAACAGCAAGTAGGCATATTGCAAGCATCAAAACAACATGCTACAGGACCTCAACATAATAACAAAAGGCATGGGCATGATGTACAGGTAAAGCATTACAAAACAAGAACACTGAGCTATCTCCAGAAATCACTAGAACATGCTCAAAAGGACATGGCAAGATTGCAAATAATAACAGTTTCAGACTTAAGGAGGAACAACATCAGGTTGCAATGTTTAGAGCTATCAAGCAACATGCTACAGGAACTTATCATAGCAAACAAAGGCATGGCATGAATCTACTCAAAGCATAGAACAAAAGTCCCTTACTGACCATGAGCCAAAAAGGATCAGAAAATATGATGGCACCCATGTAAACATGGCAAGTTATATTACAGATTCATACAAAGCAGGAACAACAATAAGTAGGCATGTTGGTGAGCTTGAACCACTCACCACAGAGCAATACATGGCATGGCAATGCAACTCACAGTAATAAGACATGGCATAGAAGCTATACATGGCAAGAACAACAACATAGCATGCAAGGATCAATTACAACAACCTTGGCAAAATTGAATAACATGTGAACAATCTGCCAGGAAACATTTTATAGCAAAAGCAGAGCTCGATTGACTCAAGCTAGGCTACTCCATAATTGCAAACAAGGGCATGGATGGATAGAGCAAGACATGTATAACAAAACATCCTTACTGAAGTATCTCAAAATAAGCATGGAACTCTCTGTAGCATCAAGTTTACATGGCATAAAAATATCAGCAGAACATGGCTGAAATCTGCAACATCAGGAAGCCTAGTTTGCATGCTTGTGCTAGTCACCACAGAGATCACAAAAATACATGGCATATACCCCTGGAAAGATGGCATGGCATATTACAAAACACATGTAGGACTCAAGTTCATAGGATGCACACATCAATCATGGCAAAAATGACAAAAGTGCATGTTCTGATAAGAATCAGAAACTAACATCACATAGCCCTCTTCTAACAGCATTTCGGGCATTAAGATGAGCTCAAATTTAAATGATGCAATGAGATGAAATGATGTACTCATCGAAGCGAACATTTTGATATATTACACGCCCAAAACGGAGCTACGGATGCAGAGTTATGATGCAACGAAAATGCATGAAAATAATAGCAGAACGGGGACTTAGTGGAAAAAACAGAGGGGGGGGGAGGAAAGAAGTCAACATGGCTTGGATTGTGAGGTTCGCCGGAGTTGGACTCGGGATGGCGGAGAAGACGAAGTCGGGCGGATCTCGCGGATCCGGCGGGCGAGCCGGAGGGCGACGAGGAGGCCGAGGCGCTTCGGGAGGACGCCGGCGGGCGGGAGCGGCGGGCCAGCCATGGCGCGAGGCGGGCAGGGAGGCGCGCTGCCGTCGCCGGAGGAGGCGCGGGCGGCGGCGGCGCGGCGGACGCGAGGCGGGCGAGGCGCCCAGTCTGTGTGAGGCGATGGTGTGGCGGCGCGCGGGGGACCAATGGCGGGCGGCCGGGCGGCGGAGAGCGCCGGCGAGGTCGGTCAGCGAGCAAGGCGTGGCGCAGCCTTGAGCGGCGGCGGCGCGGCGGCGGGCCAGCGGCGAGGCTCAGCGCGCCATGGGCGGCGGCGGTGCGGTCCCGGGCAGGAGGGCCCTTGATGGGGCATGGGCGGGCGGCGGGGGCTGGTGGCCGGGGCCATGTGGCGGCGGCCTTGGGCTGTGGGGCGGCGGCGGGACGGACGGACATGTCCGCCGTCGGGCGGACATGTCCGGCGCGCGGAGAGGCGATTTTAGGGTTTCGGGACCCGGATTTGGACGGGGAGGTGTTTATATAGGCATAGGGAGCTAGGAGACTCCAAATGAGGTGCGATTTTCGGCCACGCGATCGTGATCGAACGACCAAGAGCATGGAGGGGAGTTTGCTGGGTTTTGGGCCACTTTGAAAGGGGTGTTGGGCTGCACACAAAAGAGGCCTTTACGGTTACCCGGTTAACCGTTGGAGTATCAAACGACCTCCAAATGATCCAAAACTTGACAGGCGGTCTATCGGTGCTATACCAAGGCCGCTTGACAAACCTCGGTCCATTCGAGACCGTTTAACACCCTTACTAAAAGAGGTAAAAGGGGCGCCGGAGACATAGGAGTGCGGATTGCAAAAGCGGACAACGGGAAAATGCTCGGATGCATGAGACGAACACGCATGCAAAATGAAATGCACATGATGACATGATATGAAATGCAGATGATGACATGGCAAAGTGCAACACGCAAGCACATGACATGGCAAAGACGGCGAATAACTGGAAGACACCTGGCGCATCGAATCCGGGGCGTTACAACACTCCTCCACTAACAAGAGATCTCGTCCCGAGATCTTAGGACCGAGACGGAATGGAAAAGGGATGAGGTGAAACAAGAACTCAAGAGAAGAAACAAAGAATCGAGAGCACTCAAGAAGAAGAGGGGAAACGGCGAGAATGGCGAGAATCGAAAGCTCACGGAATCAGATAGACTATGAAAGCACTCGTTCTAACCGGAGTGGTTAGAATGAGAAAAGAAACGAATAAGGCTGAAAGGATTTAGGCAGCACACCGGTTGAACAAGGAATGAATAGAACATGAGCTTCAGAAGATGGAATGACACTTGACGACATAAACAACGCAATGCCTCCGGAAGAATTGGAAAAATTGAATGAAAAGAACTTAGAAGGAAGGATTGACTGGAGTTGTTGAAAAAAATCACCACCGAAAAGAATAATATTGTTGTGGACTTATGGATAACATCTCAAAATTATAAGGTGAAAACCGACCACAAGCGGAAAAGATTCAATAGCTGAGAAGAACGAAGAAATGCCAAACTCCACTTCAGAAGAATACGGAGAATTAATTGCACTTCGAGACGTGAGAGGAAAAGATACTTGAACTCCTCCAACAAAATCTTGATGAACTCTTTGGAGAATGAATTAAATCATGACGATCCACCGTGAAGAACTCCGGTAACAAAAAGGATGATGAGATAGAAATGAAGGATGAAAGAATAAGATGAGCCTTGCGATGATTTAGATGGAGGTTCCGATGAAAAGGCCGAGGAAATTGAACTCCGGATAAGAAAAGATTAAAACACTTGGAACTAGAATTTATTCATCAAGAACAAACTCCGAAGAAAAAGATTAATCACTTGAATGAAATAAGAATAAGATTTATTGTATGCTTATCCTTCATCAAATTAAATTGATGACAAACAATGGATTTTTACATACTACTTATTCTTCTTGAAAAAGAATTAAGGGGAACATAGCACAAAACTTGAGAAAGTCTTCATGAACCACCGTTAGGATTGAAAAGAACGAATGGATTGAATTATAAACAAGGAAAAAGAATCTTGAACGAACCACCGTAAGTATTTGGAAATGACTGATGAAAGAGAATGCATCACCGGGAAGAATTAGAGAAGCACGGAGATACTTGAGGGAATTTAGACAAAAGAGATCGAAGAGATCGCGAACTGATTAACGAATGCTTGAACGCAGAACCGGAAGAATATTGAGACAAACGAAGGGGCACGGATATAGAATAATTGGAGAACGACTCTGAAAACTTAGAATGAAGAAATCTTCCGAAAAGATGGCCTCCGGATGATCGAGACGGAAAACAACTCCTGAAATACTCCGGATGGATGAAAAGAATTGCACAAATGGAAACAACTAGATAGGATAACATCGATCTAGCACCATAAATCTCCGGGGAAACGGACAAAATTTAGAAGGAACTCTTCTTCGGTCTTCAAATGACGACGAGAAACACCACCAAAATTACTAAGATACTCCGGGAGAACGAAAAGCGAAGAGGTTGAGCCGACGATGAAAAAGATTTGGAATCGAACTTGGAAAGGTGTCTGACTGGTGAAATTCATACTTACGTCAAACTACGAAAAGGATTTGAGAATAACTCTGGGAAAATAGAAGAGTCAGGTAAGATCCTGGAAAAAGACCTGTGGGTTAGGGCCCACTAAAAGAAACACCGTTGAAAAGGATTGTTGGAGAGATAGATGATGCACCGGAACAATTGAAATATTTGAATGAGGTGACAACCTCGAATTAATTCGAACACCGACGAATCTCTTGAGATGTCTTGCACACACTGGAAGGATAAACTGGCGAGAGGCGAACGAGCAGGGAAAATACTTTAACCAAGGAAAAGAATGTGATCAACTCGAAAAACTTGAATTGAATCCACCGGAAAAAGAAAGGGATGAAGAATGACGAACAAGACGAGAATTCACCGGTTGAAATGATTGAGGGAAGACTGAAGAGAATCCGTACGGATGAAATTGATGGGCGAAAAAGACTCAGGCTCCGGGAATAAGAGGGTGGGAGGGCGGGAAAACAAAGACAACTTGGAAGGGGAAACCGACGAATATCTTGAATAGAAAACACCGGTTGAAATCATAGAGGAAAGAAAGCAAAGACTTCGCACGAGTAGAAGGATACTCGATTACGGACTCCGGTTTCGAGAAGAAGAAGGGTGGGCGGGTGGGAAAAGAAAAACAACTGAGGATTGAACTCAAAGATGAAGAGGCTCGAGTCAACTTGACGAGAAATGCACCGGATAAAAAGAGCTAAGGAACAACTACCGGAAAACCAACTGCGTGAACCTAAAGAAAAATTTGAAGGGGAAGAGGAGTAATTCAAAACACCTACGTCAAGATTCCTCACCAGAGCGACGAAGGGGCAGAGGAGTAAAAAGAAATCCTACTCTCCGATATAACTAGACTCCGAAATTAGTTTTATTCTAGACTCAACAACGGCCAAACTACATGATCAATCAAGGGGGCTCCTAAGGTCGGTCGAGGCTCTGATACCAACTTGTCACGCCCAATATGCGACCCTATCCAAAAGGAACTCGAAGGTCCCACCAAGGATAGACCCACATATTGAAACGCTTTTGCAAGGTGGATATCATTACATCAACATTACATAATAGATGGGGATACATACATAAGGCACAAATGCCACAAGAATACATCAACATCATATACAAGATCAACATCCGACTATGGATGAAACATAAATGAAGCTCAAACGACATCCACCCTGCTAGCCCAGCTGCCGACACGGAACCTATCCCCTGATCGAAGAAGAAGCAGAAGAAGAACTCCAACACAAGCAAACATCGCTCTCGCGTCATGATCATCGCAAACCTGTACCTGCAACTGGTGGTGTAGTAATCTGTGAGCCACGAGGACTCAGCAATCCCATTACCATGGGTATCAAGACTAGCAAAGCTTAATGGGAAAGGAAGGGGTAAAGTGGTGAGGTTGCAGCAGCGGCTAAGCATATATGGTGGCTAGCATACGCAAATGAGAGCGAGGAGAGAAACAAAGGAACGGTCGTCAACTAGTAATGATCAAGAAGTGATCCTGAACTCCTACTTACGTCAAACATAACCCAGAAACCGTGTTCTCCTCTCGATCAACCCCGAAAAGAGACACTCACGAGTTACGCTTTACGGTTGGTGTATTTTAGAAGAGTTTGCTTCAAGTTTACTACAACGGACATTAACAAATTCCCATCGCCACATAACCGCAGGCACGGCTTTGAAAGTTTATACCTGCAGGATGTCCCAACTTAGCATATGATAAGCTCTCGCGATCAACGAAGGATATTCCTTCTCCCGGAAGACCCGATCAGTCTCGAATCCGGCTACAAGACATTTCGACAAACAATAAAACAAGACCAGCAAAGCCGCCCGATGCGCCTACAATCCCGATAGGAGCTGCACATATCTCGTTCTCGGGCAACACCGGATGAGACATCCTACGAGTAAAACCAAACCTCGAGTTGCCACGAGGGGCCCCATGATCTACTCGGTTCGAACCAGCACTTAGAGAAGCACCGCCGGGGGCTAAACAAAGATGACCCTCGAGAGAGCGACTCCCAAGGGAAAAGTAGGTGGTGGTGAGGCAAATGGTAAAACCAATGTTGGGCCTTCTTTGGAAAAGTCTTATTCAAAGCGAACTGTCAAGGGGTCCCATAAATCACCCGACCGCGTTAGGGACGCAAAATCCGGGAACATAATACCGATATGACGGAAACTAGGCGGCAAGAGTGGAACAAAACACAGGCATAAGGCCGAGCCTTCCACCCTTTACCAAGTATATAGATGCATTAATTAAATAAGATATATTGTGATATCCCAACAAGTAAACATGTTCCAACAAGGAACAACATCTCCATGTTCCAACAAGGAACAAACTTCATCTTCACCGCAACTAACAACGCTATAAGAGGGCTGAGCAAAGCGGTAACATAGCCAAACAACGGTTTGCTAGGAAGGGTGCAAAAGGTTAGAGGTGACATGGCAATTTGGGATGGCTTGATAAGCAGGTAATAGGTAGCGCATAGCGAAAGAACGAAGTAACTAGCATAGCAATGATAGTAGTGAGATCCAGGGTAGCGGTCATCTTGCCTGAAATCCCGCTAGGAAGAAGAACGAGTCCATGAAGAAGACGAACGGATGAAGCCGAACCAAGCGTAGACGAACGAATCCTCACGATCGCAACAAAACAGGAACTAGCAAGAAGAAGCACACAACATAGTAAATACACCACACATGAACAAGGCATGATGCACAAACAAGCATGATGCATGACAAAGCTACATGAAGCTACTCATGGCAAGAGATGATGCAAACAAGAACAACACATCAAGGCAAGTTTAAATGAGGCCGGAAACAACATAGAACAATTCCGATAAGTCCTCATATGCAAATTTCGAAATTGGTCCATATCTGAATAAACCTTATGTTCCAGTTGTTAAACAGAAATTTAAGATGCACCACGATGATCTACACGAAATTCTAGTCAAGTTACATATAAAGTTCATTTAATTCGGAGCTACGGTCTAGAAGATATGAGCAAAACAAGATAAACATGGCATTGATGCAAAATGCATACAAACATCAATCAAACACCTCAAAACATGGATGCAACATGATAATATGAAGCTACATGCAAAAACAAGCAAGTTTCATATAGAGCACACTCAAAACGGAGCAACGGTTCAACACATACACACTATACAAGTTATAACAACAATCTGTCCAAAACAGCAAGTAGGCATATTGCAAGCATCAAAACAACATGCTACAGGACCTCAACATAATAACAAAAGGCATGGGCATGATGTACAGGTAAAGCATTACAAAACAAGAACACTGAGCTATCTCCAGAAATCACTAGAACATGCTCAAAAGGACATGGCAAGATTGCAAATAATAACAGTTTCAGACTTAAGCAGGAACAACATCAGGTTGCAATGTTTAGAGCTATCAAGCAACATGCTACAGGAACTTATCATGGCAAAAAAAGGCATGGCATGAATCTACTCAAAGCATAGAACAAAAGTCCCTTACTGACCATGAGCCAAAAAGGATCAGAAAATATGATGGCACCCATGTAAACATGGCAAGTTATATTACAGATTCATACAAAGCAGGAACAACAATAAGTAGGCATGTTGGTGAGCTTGAACCACTCACCACGGAGCAATACATGGCATGGAAATGCAACTCACAGTAAGAAGACATGGCATAGAAGCTATACATGTCAAGAACAACAACATAGCATGCAAGGATCAATTACAACAACCTTGGCAAAATTGAATAACATGTAAACAATCTGCCAGGAAACATTTTATAGCAAAAGCAGAGCTCGATTGACTCAAGCTAGGTTACTCCATAATTGCAAACAAGGGCATGGATGGATAGAGCAAGACATGTATAACAAAACATCCTTACTGAAGTATCTCAAAATAAGCATGAAACTCTCTGTAGCATCAAGTTTACATGGCATAAAAATATCAGCAGAACAGGGCTGAAATCAGCAACATCAGGAAGCCTAGTTTGCATGCTTGTGCTAGTCACCACAGAGATCACAAAAATACATGGCATACGCCCCTGGAAATATGGCATGGCATATTACAAAACACATGTAGGACTCAAGTTCATAGGATGCACACATCAATCATGGCAAAAATGACAAAAGTGCATGTTCTGATAAGAATCAGAAACTAACATCACATAGCCCTCTTCTAACAGCATTTCGGGCATCAAGATGAGCTCAAATGTAAATGATGCAATGAGATGAAATGATGTACTCATCGAGGCGAAAATTTTGACATATTACACGCCCAAAACGGAGCTACGGATGCAGAGTTATGATGCAACGAAAATGCATGAAAATAATAGCAGAACGGGGACTTAGTGGAAAAAACAGAGGGGGGAGGAAAGAAGTCAACCGCGGCGCGGATTGTGAGGTTCGCCGGAGTTGGACTCGGGGATGGCCGGAGAAGACGAGTCCGGGCCGGATCTCGCCGGATCCGGCCGGGGCGAGCCGGAGGGCGACGAGGAGGCCGGAGGCGGCTTCGGGAGGACGCCGCGCCGTGGGAGTGGCGGGCGGCCATGGCGCGAGGCAGGCAGGGGAGGCGGCCGCCGTCCGAGGAGGAGGCTTGCGGCAAGGCGGCCGGACGCGGAGGCGGGCGAGGCGCCGGCAGCGCTGGCGCAGTGTGGGGCGGCGGGCGGGACCAATGGCGCGGGCGGCGGGCGACGGAGAGCGCCGGCGAGGTCGGTCGGCGAGACAGGTCTGGCGGCGCCAGCCGGCAGTGGTGTGTGGCCAGAGCCCGGCCTTGAGGCTCAGGCGCCATGGGCGGCGGCGGCGGCGCTGTCCCAGCCGGGAGGGCCGCGATGGGCATGGCGGGCCGGGCGGCGGCGCGCTGGCGGGCCACGTGGCGGGCGGCCAGCGGCTGCGGGCGGCGGCGGATGAACGGACATGTCCGCCGTTGGCGGACATGTCCGTGGCGTGGAGGCGATTTTAGGGTTTGGGACCCGGTTTGGACGGGAGGTGTTTATATAGGCATAGGGAGCTAGGAGACTCCAAATGAGGTGCGGTTTTCGGCCACGCGATCGTGATCGAACGACCAAGAGCATGGAGGGAGTTTGCTGGGTTTTGGGCCACTTTGAAAGGGTGTTGGGCTGCACACAAAGAGGCCTTTACGGTTACCGGTTAACCGTTGGAGTATCAAACGACCTCCAAATGATCCGAAACTTGACAGCGGTCTACGGTGCTATACCAAGGCCGCTTGACAAACCTCGGTCCATTCCGAGACCGTTTAACACCCGCATACTAAAAGAGGTAAAAAGGCGCCGGAGACATAGGAGTGCCGGATTGCAAAACGGACAACGGGGAAAATGCTCGGATGCATGAGACGAACACGCATGCAAAATGAAATGCACATGATGACATGATATGAAATGCAGATTATGACATGGCAAAGTGCAACACGCAAGCACATGACATGGAAAAGACGGCGAATAACTGGAAGACACCTGGCGCATCGAATCCGGGGCGTTACACTACCGAATCAACAACATTAGCAAACTTAATTCAAGAATAAGAGAGAAGGGAGTGGGCGATATCTGGTTGATCAAGGGGGGTTTCCTTGCCTGGAAGCTCTGTTGCATAGGAAGAAAGGTCATCGTCGACGAATTCGACCATAGTGGGACCGGCAGCGGTATCGGTCCTGGTGTCTATCAGAGAGAAGAGGGGGGAAGAAACAATAAATATAAAGCAAACATTGCATCACAAAGCATAACATGGCAATACGCGGTGCTAGAGGTGACCTAACGCGGTATTAGGTGCTACTCGCGAAGGGGGGAAACATCCGGGAAAGTATCCCCGATTTTTGGCATTTTCGGATAGTGGAACCGGAGGGGGCGGTTGCATGTTTGATAAGCTAGGGATGTGTGGCCGATGACGGACTGCGTATCCGTATTCGTCTCATTTTTCTGAGCAACATTCATGTACAAAGTATTTTCATCCGAGTTACAGTTTATTTTATATTAATTTTCAAAGCTTAAATCATTTTCTAAATTTATTTTAATTCTAAATTAAATCATAAAAAGCTAATTGTACCCAAAAGTATACCCAGCCAGAGGCTGGCTGGTGGGGCTAGTGGACCCAGTCAACAGTTTGACTATTGACTGGTCAGAACTAGCAGACGGGGCCATGGTGTCATAGACTAATTGTTTTAAGTGTCTTTTGTCATCTAGTTGTTTACAAGGTGGGACCCCTATGTCATAGTCACAGTTTATCTAAACAGAACTAATTAGTCTAATTAGGTGATCAGGTTAATTGAGTTAATTAATTCAATTTAATTAATTAATTCCCTAATTAATTTTTATATTAATGTTAGTTTAATTTAATTTTATTTTTCTAGAGGCGGGCCCAGCAGTCAGTGGCCAAAGGCCAAATGGGGCGGGTGCTGCAGGCGCCCAACCTAGGCGAGGGCCGGCGGGCGCGGATGGGCGCCGGTGCCGGAGGTGGCCGGGGAAGCACGGGGCCAGCGGAGCAGAGACGAGCGCTTGGCAGCGCGAGCAACAGCGGGGCAGCAAGCGGTGGTAGCCACAGCTGCAGGCTGCGCGTGGGCAGCACGGTCGCGGGATGGACGGGAGTAGCGCCGAGCGGTGTCGGAGCGGGGAGCGGACGGCAAGCACGCGGAGGCTAAGCGAATGGGGTGCTGGCGGTAGTTTGCAGCATGGTCGTGCGTGGGGGGGCGGCGGTGGCCATAGGCATGTGGCTGGTGCAACAGATAGCAGCGGGCGGGACCACGCACAGTGAGGCGTGACGCAGGGCAGGGGTGTCGCCCGTAGGCAGGGGTGGGCTGCAGGGGAGGAGCACGCGGGCGACATCAAGCCTGGCGGAGGAGAGGCCAGGGCGAGCGGTAAGATGTCGACAGGGATAGCGTCCGGTGGCGGCTACGGCTGGTGCAGGGGAGAAGGGAGGGAAACGGACGACGGAGCTCACCGAGCCATGTAGGTGTGCAATAGTGAGCTCGGGGAGGCACAACGGCGACGTTTTCCGGCTACAGTGGCGTCGGGGCGGGGTCGGGGAGGCGGTGGTTGACGATGGCCACCTCGTGAGTGCAAGGCAGGGCAACGGTGGCGAGGCAGTGAGGGGAGGAGAGGAGCGACGTGGGGGAGCTAGGGTTTCAGGGGCGAGGGGGTCAACTTGTAGGCGTCGGCGATGGCGGGATGGCCGACACATGGCCGGTGCCATGGTAGATGGCCTCCACGATCCCCCCCGCTGCTCCTGTAGCGAGGAGGGGGTGAGTTAGGTGGGTTGGGCCTATTTTAGTTAAATGGGCCAAGGTGCCAGTAGGTTTAGGTCTCTTGTTTTCTCTTTAGTTTTCATTTTTCTTTTTGTGTTTATTTATTTCCTACTATTTTATATTAACTTGAGCTAACAAATGATTTTTGTTAAATGTACAATTTACCGCCATAATATTAGGTAAGATTTTGAGTTAGCCCTAGTAGTGGCAATTTAGTTTGAAAAGCATTCATATTTATTTTAATTTGAAAGTCCATATAACTGCTGCTGGAGTAGTTTTAAAAATGCTTAGGGGCTTTTAATATTTTTTTTAAATGTTGTTTCCTACATGACAATTAGTTAGTGAATATGTGCAGCCCAACCTACATTTTAGTTTGGTAGTTTGGAGAAATATTATTTTTGACTTTATTTTAAATTTTGAATTTGAACTCAGTTTGAATCAACGTGAGATTAGCAACAGTAACAGTGGTGACATGGCATCATTAGCAGAGGATTATTGTAGCTTAATTATCCAGGCGTCACAACGTCCGAGAGAAGTAGATCGACTCGAGCGTGCATCTACTGCTATTACTCCACACATGGACCGCTATCCAGCATGCATTTAGAGTATTAAGTTCATAAAAATGGATTAACGCCTTAAGCAAGATGACATGATGTAGACAAAGTAAACTGACGCATGAATAATCCTCATCTTTTTATCCTTAATGGCAACAATACAAATACTTGTATTGTCCCTTTCTGTCACTGGGATATAGGTCACTGCAAGATTGAACCCATTATAAATCACATCTCTCATTGCAAGAAAAATCAATCTAGTTGGCCAAACAAAATCAATAGATCGGAGAGAAATACAAAGATATAATAATCATTCATAAAAAAGTTAAGAGAAGACTCAAATAATATTCATGGATAATCTGATCATAAAATCACAGTTCATCGGACACCAACAAACACACCACAAAAAGTGATTACATCCAATAGAACTCCAAGAACATCAAGGAGAACATTGTATTGAAGATCAAAGAGAGAGAAGAAGCCATCTAGCTACTAGTTGTGGACCCGTAGGTCTGTGGTAAACTACTCACACATCATCAAAAGGGCAGCAAGGTTGATGTAGAGCCCCTCGGTTGTGGATTCCCCCTCCGACAGAGTACCCGATAAGGCCTCCATATGGGATCTCTCGAGAACAGAAGTTTGCGGCGGTGGAAAAAGTATCTTGGGTGGCTCTCTATTGGTTTCCTGATTTTAGAGAACTTATAGAGGCGGAATTAGGTCAAACAGATGCGCGTGTGCCTAACAAGCCACCAGGGCGGGCGCGCCCTAGTGCCTCGTGGGCCACTCCTTCATCTTCTGGCCCCCTCCCGAAGCTTCCAGGGTCTCTTATATCCGGAAAAAATCTCCAAGAAGTTTCATGGCAATTGGACTTCGTTTGTACTGATATTCTAGAAAACTAAAAACAGGCAAAAAACAGCAACTAACACTTGGCACTAGGTTAATAGGTTAGTCCCATGAAATGATATATAATGACATATAATTGATGCGGCTTGAACCACGTCGGTGTTTCCCCAAAGAGGAAGGGATGATGCAGCACAACTACGGTAGGTATTTCCCTCAGTTATGAGAACAAGGTTATCGAACCAGTAGGAGAACCACGCAACACTACGTAAATGGTACTTGCACACAAAGAACAAATACTTGCAACCCGACGTAAAAGAGGGGTTGTCAATCCCTCACGGGTAAAAAGATAGATAAAATTGTGGTAGCTTAGATAAATAGATCTCACGGGAACGCGAGATAAAATAAATAACAATAAATTGCTACAAGGTATGTTTATATTTCTGGATTAATAGACCTGAAAACAAAAGCGAATAAAAATAGATCTCGAAGGCAAATATGATAAAGAAGAGATCCGAGGGCCGTAGATTTCACTAGTGGCTTCTCTCGAGAAAAAAAAGCATACGGCAGGTAAACAAATTACTGTTGGGCAATTGATAGAACTTCAAATAATCTTGACGATATCCATGCAATGATCATTATATAGGAATCACGTCCAAGATTAGTAGACCGACTCCTGCCTGCATCTACTACTATTACTCCACAGATCGACCACTATCTAGCATGCATCTAGTGTTTTAAGTTCATGGAGAAACGTAGTAATGCAATAAGAATGATGATGTGATATAGACAAGATCTATTCATGTAAGAATAGACCCCATCTTGTTATCCTTAATAACAACGATACATACGTGTCATTTCCCTTTCTGTCACTGGGATTGAGCACCGTAAGATCGAACCCATCACAAAGCACCTCTTCCCATGGCAAGAAAAATCAATCTGGTCGGCCTAACTAAACCAAAGATTCAAAGAAGAAATACGAGTCTATAAGTATTCATGCATATAAGAGATCAAAATACTCAAATACTTTCATGGATAAAAACATAGATCTGATCATAAACTCAAAGTTCATCGGATCCCAACAAACACGCCGCAAAAACAGTTACATCAAATAGATCTCCAAGAGACCATTGTATTGAGAATCAAAAGAGAGAGAGGAAGCCATCTAGCTACTAACTATGGACCCGTAGGTCAAAAATGAACTACTCACGCATAATTGGAGAGGCACCAATGAGGATGATGAACCCCTCTGTGATGGTGTCGAGATTGGATCTATGGTTTCTAGAACTTGCGGCTGCTGGAATTGATTTTTGTCAACTCCCCTAGGGTTTCTGCAATATTGGGGTATTTATAGAGCAAAGAGGTGGTGCGGGAGGCCACCAAGGTGGGCACAACCCACCAGGGCGCCTGGGCCCCCAGGCGCGCCCAGGTGGGTTATGCTCCCCTCGGAGCCCCCTTATGGTACTTATTTGGCCCATCCTGTGTCTTCTGGCCCAGAAAAATTCTCCAAAATTGTTTGTTGTGTCTAGACTCCATTTGCTATTGATTTTGTGCGAAGTAAAAAAACAAGCAAAAAACAGCAACTGGAACTGGGCACTATGTCAATTCATTAGTCTCAAAAAATGATATAAAGTTGCTATAAAATGATTGTAAAACATCCAAGAATGATAATATAAGAGCATGGAACAATAAAAATATTATAGATACGTTGGAGACGTATCAGCATCCCCAAGCTTAATTCCTGCTCGTCCTCGAGTAGGTAAAAGTAAAAAACAAGTTTTTTTGATGTGGAATGCTGCCTGACATGTTCATCACATGTTCTTTTCTTTGTAGCATGGACATTTGGACTTTTTTTATGATTCGAAGAAATAGTCTAGTTTTGACATGAAGATTTCAATACTCAAGCATATCAACAAACATGCATGTCTTTCAAAATATAAACACTAAAGCAAGTTATCCCTAGCCCATTATGCTCAATCATTGATTCATTCATGAAACACACTCGCGTATTAGCTACACCCAATGCTCAAGTACGATCATAGTCCTCCTTAGTTGGTGCTTTATAAGAGAAGATGGAGACTCAAAATAAAAATTGCATAAGGTAAATAGAAAGGTACTTTGTAGAGGGAAGTATGGATTTGTAGAGGTGCCAGAGCTCAAAGCGAAAAAGATAGAGATAAAACATTTTCGGTGGCATGCTTTTCCTGTCAACGAAAAAGATCGAGTAGTTTCCAATACTTTCAATGATAGATATATCATAGGCGGTTCCCAAAATGGAAAATAAAGTTTATTCCTTTTTCCACCATACTTTCACATTACACGGCTAACTGAATCCATGGGTGCCGTCCATACCAACACTTTCCAAGGAATTTATTATTAGACAACATAAAGTAAATTCATTTTTCATTTTGGGACTGGGCATCCCTAATACTATTGTCGTACTCTCATGCAATGACAAGTGAATAAACACTCATCTTGAGAATAACATATCTAGCATGGAAAAATATCAGCCACCCCCTAACGTTTCATGAGCGGTACGATCTCACAAAAGAGAAATTTATTTTTGATAATTAGAGATGGCACATACAAATTTGCTTAGAATGGCAAAAGAGTACCGCATATATGTAGGTATAGTTAACTCATATGCAAAACTGGTTTAAGGATTTTGGGTGCACAAATAGTGAGAATACTTAGTGCTGATGAAGGCTAGCATAAGATTGAGAAGGATCCAACCAAGAAATGGAAAATCTCATAAGTGAGCATTAAGCATAACTAACACTGAATAATACACCATAACTAGGATGTAACTTCATTGCATAACTATTGACTTTCGTGCCTGCATAGGGAATCACAAACCTTAACACCAATATTCTTACTAAAGCATAATTACTCATCAACATGACTCACATATTATATCATCATATCACAAAACTATTACAAGGAATCAAGTTTATTTTGTCCAACGATCTTCAAGAAATCTTTTATTATATCCCTCTTGAATATCTATCACTTTGGACTAATTTCATATGTTGCTTTTGATAGCTCAAACAAATCTAAGTGAAGAGCATGAGCATAAAATTTTCTTCTCTCAAAATAATTTAAGTGAAGCATGAGAGAATTTCTTATTTTTTTTACTAACTCTCAAATAAATCTAATTGAAACATAAGAGCATTTCTCTGAAAATACTAAAGCACACCGTGCTCAAAAAGATATAAGTGAAGCACGTGACCATTTCCATAGCTCATAAAGATTTAAGTGAAGCATAGAGAGCAATTCTAACAAGTCATAGCATAATTTTGGCTCTCTCACATAGGTGTGTGAAAGTGCAACTCCCTGGGTGGTTTTGGTAATTCCTAACAACATATAGCTCATTGAGCTAACATTATTCCAAGATGAATATTTCAGGAAAAGCTCAATGAATGGCATGGCATGGATGAGGAAAGTGGACCCCTCAAAATGCTAGGATAAAAGGATTGGCTCAAGCTCAAAAGCTCAAGACTCTACATTTTATATTTTAGTGATCCAAGATCACATTGAGTCTATAGGAAAAGCCAATACTATCAAGGAGGGATGAGGTGTTGCTTAATGAGTTTCTTGCTCCATAGTGCTTAGTGATATGCTCCAAAGCCCTCAACTACTTTCTCACTTCCACATATGACCTAAACCAAAAGTCAAACTCGGCCCCACCGATTCTTTCCATCCGGTGCCACCGAGTTCAGATGTCATAGCCACTGCCACAAACCCTAGGAAAATCGGTCTCACCGATAGGGATCTCGGTCTCACCGAGATGGGATTGTAATCTCTCTGTTTCCCTTCGTAACGTTTCGGTCCCACCGAGATGAGTGGTCGGTCCCACCGAGATTGCAATGTAAACTCTCTGTTTCCCTTTCGTAACATTTCGGTCCCACCAAAATGAGCGAACCGGTCCCACCGAGTTTACCTGACCAACTCTCTGGTTAGCTTATTACCAAAGTCGGTCTCACCGAGTTTGTGTAATCGGTCTCACCGAGATTACATTATTCCCTAACCCTAACCATATCGGTCCTACCGAGTTGCATGTCGGTCCAACCGAAAATCCTAACGGTCACTAGATTTGCTGAATCGGTCCGACCGAGTTTCACAATTCGGTCCCACCGAGATTGGTAAATTGTGTGTAACGGTTAGTTTTTGTGTGGAGGCTATATATACCCCTCCACGCACTCTTCATTCGTGGAGAGAGCCATCAGAACGAACCTACACTTCCAATACACATTTTCTGAGAGAGAACCACCTACCCTTGTGTTGAGGCCAAGATATTCCATTCCTACCATATGAATCTTGCTCTCTAGCCTTCCCCAAGTTGCTTTCCACTCAAATCTTCTTTCCACCAAATCCAAATCCTGTGAGAGAGAGTTGAGTGTTGGGGAGACTATCATTTGAAGCACAAGAGCAAGGAGTTCATCATTGACACACCATTTGTTACTTCTTGGAGAGTGGTGTCTCCTAGATTGGCTAGGTGTCACTTGGGAGCCTCCGACAAGATTGTGGAGTTGAACCAAGGAGTTTGTAAGGGCAAGGAGATCGCCTACTTCGTGAAGATCTACCGCTAGTGAGGCAAGTCCTTCGTGGGCGACGGCCATGGTGGGATAGACAAGGTTGCTTCTTCGTGGACCCTTCGTGGGTGGAGCCCTCCATGGACTCGCACAGCCGTTACCCTTCGTGGGTTGAAGTCTCCACCAACGTGGATGTACGACAGCACCACCTATCGGAAGCACGACAAAAACATCCGTGTCTCCAATTGCGTTTGAATTCTCCAAACCCTTCCCTTTACATTCTTGCAAGTTGCATGCTTTACTTTCCGCTGCTCATATACTCTTTGCATGCTTGCTTGAATTGTGTTAAGATTGCTTGACTTGTGCTAAGATAGCTAAAATCTGCCAAAGACTAAAATTGGGAAAAGGATAAGTTTTTATTTGGTCAAGTAGTCTAATCACCCCCCTCTAGACATACTTTCGATCCTACAAGTGGTATCAGAGCTTTGGTCTCCATTTGCTTTGATTTCCATAGCTTTTGGTGGTCATAGCCTTGGTTTCACAACCTAGGAGAGTATGGCATCTAGCGAGGGAAATTATCACCGTAGAGGTCCTTACTTTGATGGTACAAATTTTGCTAGTTGGAAGCATAAGATGAAAATGCATATTCTTGGACATAACCCCTCCGTTTGGGCTATTGTGTGTATTGGCTTGCAAGGTGAATACTTTGATTTGAGAGAACCGAACCGTGAAGCTAGCGCGGAAGAGTTGAAGATGCTACAATACAACGCTCAAGCTTGTGATATCCTCTTCAATGGATTGTGCCCCGAAGAATTCAACAAAATCAGTTGTCTTGAGAATGCAAAGGAAATTTGGGATACTTTGATTGATATGCATGAAGGTACCGACTCCGTCAAGGAATTCAAGTTGGACGTGCTTCAAAGTCAACTTGACAAGTTCAAAATGAAGAATGGTGAAGGTGTCGCTGAAATGTACTCTAGGCTTGCACTTATCACAAATGAGATTGTCGGCTTAGGAAGTGAAGAGATGACCGACAAATTCATCATCAAGAAGATCCTAAGAGCTTTGGATGGAAAATATGATACCGTGTGCACATTGATCCAAATGATGCCCAATTACAAAGATCTCAAGCCAACGGAAGTCATTGGAAGAATTGTTGCTCATGAGATGTCACTCAAAGATAAGGAGGAACTTCACAACAAGTCAAGTGGTGCTTACAAAGCCTCATGTGAAGCCCCCACATCATCAAGTGAGAAACAAACCTTCAGTGAAGAATTGAGCTTAATGGTGAAGAACTTCAACAAGTTCTACAAGAATAGAAGCAAAGAGAGAAGCTCCAAGTCAAGGTCCTACAATGACAAATGATCTTCTAGTCGAGAGCGCAATTGCTACAATTGTTGGAGACCCGGACACTATTCCAATGAGTGTACGACACCCTACAAAAGAAGAGAAGAATCACCCAAGAGAAGAAGTAGAAGAGAAGAATCAACACCAAGAGAGAGGAGGAGTAGAGATGATCGTTATGAACGAAGACCCTCACGGAGAAGCAAAGATTCGGAAAGGAAGGACAAGTCATCAAGGAGCTACAAAAACCAAAGACATCAAGCTCATGTTGGTGAATGGGTATCCGGCTCTGACTCCGACAATCACTCCGAGAGAAGCTATCAGTCCGACTCCGAATATACTCAAGATGAAGGTGTTGCTGGTCTAGCACTTGTGTCAACCAACTCCTACGACATATTTGATTCACCAAATGAAGGAATTGGAAGATGCTTCATGGCCAAAGGTCCAAAGGTAACACATCCCGAGTATGTTGATTTCAATAGTGATGAAGATGACTTGTTAGGTGATGATGATTTACTTGTTGAAAACTCTAGTGATGAATACTATGATGAAACATTGATTAATCATGCTAATCAAGATAAAACGAATGACAATGATAAGGAGAAGATTGAGCTTCTAACTAAAGAACTAAACACTCTTAAGTTAGCTCACGAAACTATCTTAGAAGATCATTGAGAACTTTTAAGGACTCATGAGAAGTTACGCTTTGAAAAGCTCAACCTCGAGCAAGAGCATGAGTTCTTAAAGGCAATCAATGATGATATCCGTAAGAAAAGTTCTTCTCACATTGCCAAGCGTTTACTCTTATCTACTTACATGCCTCAAGTCAAGTCTAGTAACAAGAACAAGAAGGATTCTTCCTCTAGTAGTAACAATAATCATGCTAAACCCAATGATGTTGCTTCTAGTAGTTCTCTTGATTCCACTAATGATTCTCTTAGCCAAGTTACACTTGAGAGCAAGAAAATAGCCTATTTAAGGGAATTATAGATAAATGTGTTTACAAGAGCCTTGCCGGGAGTAAGCAATTGGAGGAAATTGTACGCAAGCAAGGAAGGCACCGGAAGAACCAAGGTGTTGGTTTTGAACGAAAGTTCAATGCCAATGGAGTTGAGTGGGAAGAAGATCAATACCCCAAGACGAAGTTTGTTCCTCAACAAGAGAAGTATGATCCTACTTCCTTCAAGGGGACACAAGCTCAAGATGATCTTCCCCACAAGACCACAAGCAAAAAGGCAAGGATAAGCTTCAAGAGGAGATTCATGCATTTGAAGAAGCTCCAAAGGGCTTGGTCAAGTGGGTTCCCAAGACTATGTCAAGCTCTTATTCATCAAGTATGACTACAACTCCAAGGATTCCCATCAAGATGATGTGGATCCCGAAGAAGAAGAACTAGAGAGTTCTTGAGGGTGACTCCGCCAACATATTTCACTCATATAATTTTGGCAACTACAAGTGCAATCAACTTTCACATTTTGCACTAGTTCAAGGAGTCACAAACCCTCTTGTTGGTAAGACAAGGGACAAGGTAACCTAATGCTTTCATAGACATCATCTTATGTGAGCATCACTCTATGTCTATGGATATCCTTGTTTGTTCCTTGTGGGACTAACCCGTGTAGGTATTGAAAGTGCAACTCACTCCAAAAAGGATTGCTCCAAATGATCTTCATCAACATTAAGCATCCACATCTTCAACACCTACATGAAGTCATCATCGACAAAACCTAAGGTTAGTTCATCCCTCTAAGGGGGGATCTCACATCTAGGGGGAGCTTTACTCTAAGAATTGAGCTAAAGCAACTCTAACGATGTGAACACATCAATGTATTATGTAAAAGTGGTAACCCCACTTGAGCTTAAACGATGAGTATGACCTATGATCAAATGTTCTCATTTGACTCCTAAGTCAATATACTCATATATAGATGACCTAGTCATCGCCAATTGCTTGATAGATGCTAGAATTGGTTGTGCATGCTTTGCCACATATTTCATCTGCCATTTTATTGTGTGAGCAAGTTGGTTGCATATTTTACTCATTCGAGGACATCCACTTGTTGTTTTGATTGATTGGTTTCTTTTTCTTTTGCCAAGTGGATGGACAAGAATGCCTAAGAACCTTCTCTAGCTATCTATGCTCTTCTCGTCTCAAACTCTATTCATGCTACATCAAAAAATTTGATCAAGTCAGATTCGAACCACTCTGTGTGAGGAGCACTCGGAGTCCCCGATTCGTCATAGACTTATACTTCCAAAACTTCTTTGTGCGTTTAGGTCTGACCGATTCTTCCATTTCGGTCATATCGAGATCACTAAGTCAATCTAGGTTTTCAATCTCGGTGCAATCGATTTGAACTTTTCAGTCACACTGAGTTGTTGTAATCGCTTGCGATTATGCATCTCGGTGCCACCGAAGTTGTTCCACTTTCGGTCGACCGATGTGGTCGGGCTATATATACCCACGGGCAAAAATTTGGAAACTTTTTCCAAACTCTTTCACCCGCGCGTAGCCCGCTCTGCCTCCAGGGTCTCTGGATCGTCTTCCTCGTCGCCAGCCGCCTCCTGTTGCTGGTCTCTGCCGCCATCAACGGAAATCATCCCCACCGTTGCCGTTGTAGCGAGTTCATTGGCGAAGTAGGGTATGGACTCGATCACTGTGCTATCCCCGTCCAATTCCTAGCACATTGTGTTCAACATGAACCTTTCCACGATTGAAACTATTCTATCTAGTCAAAACACTCCGTAGATTAGTGATGAATTGAAAATTTAGGGTTAGGTTTCCGCCAAAACCATCTCAGACCCACCGAGTTGTAGAACTCGGTTCCACCGATTCGGCTAAGGCCATTGCACATGTGGTTCTCGGTCTGACCGAGAATTACAAATCGGTGTGACCGAGTTCAGAACTTTGTGAAACCCTAGCAGTCTCAGTGCCTCCAAACTATGACTCGGTCTGACCGAGTTCACTAGTTTAGGTTCCAAAAGCTGCTTCGGTATCACCGAGTTTACAAATCGGTTGATCCGAAATGCTTTCTGTGGAAAACTAAAACTAAGTTTTTGACTCATTCTTTTGCAAAAATCTCTGTATTTTGTGATGCTCATCCACTCTATCTCATCTATATCTATTCACAGGGTCTGCAGTCAGTGTTTGCAATATGTCTGATCAGAGTGACAGCCAGAACAAGTCAGAGGAGCAGATTGAAATGAGTGAGGGCACTAGTCCCTCTAGCAGCTCTGATGAGGGTAGCAGGAGCACTCCAAGCAACTTACCCAAAGCTGCCACCAGGACAAGAAAGAAGAGAACCTCAGAATCTGAGGATGAAGACTATGTGGCTGTTAAAGATGAGGCCATTTCCAAGAAAAAGGTGCTCAAGAAGGAGTATGGCACAGCTGCTGCCACCAAGCCTGGTATGAAGACCAAAGTACCTGCCAAAAGGATTCCCATGTCTAAAGACAGAGCCTCCACTCAAGCATCATTGGAATCTGAACCCAAAGAGGCTGCTGCTGAAGGGAAGAAGAGGAAGGAAAGGGTCAAGAAGACCATGGCCAGAGTTATTGGAAAGCCTTCCATGATGGAAGAGGAGGAAGAACAAGAGGTTGCTGCACCAGCACCCAAGGCTCAGAAGCTTATGGGTGATGCTATCAGGACAGGGGTTGCATCATCAAAGCCCAAAGAAGCACCCAAAGCTGCCTCCAAACCCAAGACTGTACCTAAGAGGAATACCAGGAACATTCCAGCTGCTGAGAAGAACAAGGCCCCAATGGCTGAAGCTGGTACGGAAGAAGAAGATGATGAGACACATGTCTTGAGAAAATTGAAGCCAAAAATTCCAGATCATAATGATGCTCATCCTGTAGCTGAGAACATGAAGATCAGAAGAGACTCAGGATTGAGGCTATGGAGAGAGTCAGATCCATATGCCACTAGAAGGAGGAGTGTTGTTGACTACAGGTTCCACACAAAGGAACATCAGGACTTCTATGAGACAATTCTGCTGGACAAGAAGCCGATAGTGTGTGACGTGAGGTAGGTCGACTGGACCTACATAAAGGAGAATGAAGAACACTATCCTGGTGTGTATGACAGCTTCAGTGCTTGTGGAGTGGAAGACTTTGTTGGGCAGAAGCTCACAAAGTGGAATGAGGAGCTCACAATGCAATTCTACTCCACAACACACTTCTATCCAGATGACAGGATAGTTTGGATGTCTGAAGGTACTAGGTACCAATCATCTATTGAAGAATGGGAAAATCTAATCAATGCACCTAAGGAGGAAGAGGATGACTTGGATGACTATGCCAAGAAGAAAATGGATCACAACTCCATGGCACATATGTACAAGGAGATCCCAGATGCTGCTATAGAATCACATAAGTTTCGATCAGTACATTATCTTCTGTCAGGACTGCCAACCATTAATTGGATCCTCAGGCACACTCTCTTGCCCAAGTCAGGTGATCACAACATGATCTGAGGCCATGCAATAAATTTGCTACACATATTTGATGTGCCACAGAAGTTCAAGGTCATGAGCCTTATAGTTGAGACTATCAAGAGGACAGCTGCTGACCAAAAGAGGAGTTGTGGATATGCCCCACAGATCCAGGAGCTGATTAACTCCAAGATGGGCACAGGCACATACTTGTTGGACAAGGAGCACATGCCAATCTATCCAGACTTTGAGGACAACCAAGTGGTTATGGATGAAGATGAACCATCTTCAGTGCAAGCACAAGCTAAGAAGGGGAAGGCAAGGACTAAGAAGGTTGCCAAGATGCCAACAATGGAAGAGGCATCTCAGTACTTTTTGAAGAGCAAACATGATCAACTTGGCTACTTGATTGCATCCACTCTGAGGATTGAGAAGGGGATGGCCACCTTGACTCGGAACCAAGAGAGCTTGGAGAGGATCATGGATCAGAAGTTCTATGACATGGATGTGAAGGTCACAGAGATCCAGTCCGTTGTTGAGCAACTTCAAGATGATATGCAGGAGAGGAAGGGCAAGTCGACCACTAAGACATTTGCCAGAGTGCCTAGAGCTCAGAGATCAGCTGCAGTGCCAGTGACAGACACCAGAGCCACTTCATCTGCACCAGCTACAGCTTCAGTGCCACCAGCTCCAGCACCTACTCCACCAGCTCCATCTACATCAACTAATGCTTTCGTCCTTGGCGTTATGTCTACACCACCACCCGAAGATCAAGCCTGAGAGACGATTTAGTACTATGCATTTTCTATGAACTTTTTGGTAACTTGTTGCCAAAGGGGGAGAAAAATGTACAGATCATAGGCTTCGAGAGAGAGTGTTGCTTTTTATTCTCTCTTGCTTTGGTGGTTGAACTTTATTTGCTTGTTTGAGATACATTTTGTCTGTGTAATACTTGGATGATCATGTGTTTGATCATATGCTACATTTATGCTTGTTGGATGACATTATCCTTTTTTATCTCTATATGTTCATTCACTTTGCTTGGTGATGAGTGCATGTATTCAATTATTATCATTTTGAGCGCTCCACCAAGATGTATGTGACATGGAAGAGTAACCCATGAGCCTAACTTCTTGTGCATTTGCAGTCCAAAGAAAATCTTAAACTATGCACAAATTTAGTGGGAGCTCTTGCTTATCACGTACCTCTCAAAGCGACAATTTTTTTCACTCTTATTATCATTTGTCGAAGCTTTGATCTATATGTTGTCATCAATTACCAAAAAGGGGGAGATTGAAAGTGCAACTATCCCTCGGTGGTTTTGGTAATTCCTAACAACATATAGCTCATTGAGCTAACATTATTCCAAGATGAATATTTCAGGAAAAGCTCAATGAATGGCATGGCATTGATGAGGAAAGTGGACCCCTCAAAATGCTAAGGATAAAAGTATTGTCTCAAGCTCAAAAGCTCAAGACTCTACATTTTATATTTTAGTGATCCAAGATCACATTGAGTCTATAGGAAAAGCCAATACTATCAAGGAGGGATGAGGTGTTGCTTAATGAGTTTCTTGCTCCATAGTGCTTAGTGATATGCTCCAAAGCCCTCAACTACTTTCTCACATCCACATATGACCTAAACCAAAAGTCAAACTCGGCCCCACCGATTCTTTCCATCCGGCGCCACCAAGTTCAGATGTCATAGCCACTGCCACAAACCCTAGGAAAATCGGTCTCACCGATAGGGATCTCGGTCTCACCGAGATGGGATTGTAATCTCTCTGTTTCCCTTCGTAACTTTTCGGTCCCACCAAGATGAGTGGTCGGTCCCACCGAGATTGCAATGTAAACTCTCTGTTTCCCTTTCGTAACATTTCAGTCCCACCGAAATGAGAGAACCGGTCCCACCGAGTTTACCTGACCAACTCTCTGGTTAGCTTATTACCAAAGTCGGTCTCACCGAGTTTGTGTAATCGGTCTCACCGAGATTACATTATGCCCTAACCCTAACCATATCGGTCCTACCGAGTTGCATGTCGGTCCAACCGAAAATCCTAACGGTCACTAGATTTGCTGAATCGGTCCGACCGAGTTTCACAATTCGGTCCCACCGAGATTGGTAAATTGTGTGCAACGGTTAGTTTTTGTGTGGAGGCTATATATACCCCTCCACCCACTCTTCATTCATGGAGAGAGCCATCAGAACGAACCTACACTTCCAATACACATTTTCTTAGAGAGAACCACCTACCCTTGTGTTGAGGCCAAGATATTCCATTCCTACCATATGAATCTTGATCTCTAGCCTTCCCCAAGTTGATTTCCACTCAAATCTTCTTTCCACCAAATCCAAATCCTGTGAGAGAGAGTTGAGTGTTGGGGAGAGTATCATTTGAAGCACAAGAGCAAGGAGTTCATCATCGACACACCATTTGTTACTTCTTGGAGAGTGGTGTCTCCTAGATTGGCTAGGTGTCACTTGGGAGCATCCGACAAGATTGTGGAGTTGAACCAAGGAGTTTGTAAAGGCAAGGAGATCGCCTACTTCGTGAAGATCTACCGCTAGTGAGGCAAGTCCTTCGTGGGCGACGGCCATGGTGGGATAGACAAGGTTGCTTCTTCGTGGACCCTTCGTGGGTGGAGCCCTCCGTGGACTCACAGCAGCTGCCGTTACCCTTCGTGGGTTGAAGTCTCCACCAACGTGGATGTACGATAGCACCACCTATCGGAACCACGACAAAAACATCCGTGTCTCCAATTGCGTTTGAATTCTCCAAACCCTTCCCTTTACATTCTTGCAAGTTGCATGCTTTACATTCCGCTGCTCATATACTATTTGCATGCTTGCTTGAATTGTGTTAAGATTGCTTGACTTGTGCTAAGATAGCTAAAATCTGCCAAAGACTAAAATTGGGAAAAGGATAAGTTTTTATTTGGTCAAGTAGCCTAATCACCCCCCCCCCTCTAGACATACTTTCAATCCTACAGTGTGTCCAGCAAGGATAGTTGACTAAAAGCAAAACAAGCAAAGTCTCATATCATACAAGACGCTCCAAGCAACACTACTAGATATCCCAATATAGCCGAGGGTTGAATCCCCGTCGGATATTGGAGTTCACCCTCGGTTAAGACTATAACCGACGGTAGACCATCGGCAATCTCCCGTCGGTGATGTTCGGTCGGCCATTACTACGATAGCCGATGGTACTCTCGGTTATCAATATTGCCAACGGTGATAAGCCGAAGGTGACCTGTCGACCATGTCTTGGTCAAGGGCCGCCCCACCATTACTCGACGACACCTATAGCTGACCGTTCACCGTCGTCTATGTATTTCTCGACGGATTTTTTCTCCCGTTGGCTTTAACAATGCACGACGGTCCATGTGCCCCATCGTATGTAGTCATAGTTGAGAGGGTGCCTATCCCCATCGGAATTAATAATGGGTTACCATGTGTATACACCATCAAACATTGTTATAGTAGCGTGATCAACCAAGACCATCAATTAATATAATTACTGATAGTTTGACAATCATCGAAGGTTGTCTAATTTAGTCATCCTGGAATTACAAGTCCATATTATAAAACTTGCATTTCAAAATTATTTCACAAGCTGCAAATCTCACAATCACAAGATTACTTCAGAATTGCTTGCATTCGACCCAAATGACAAAAGATGAATTATATTTTGCACAATCTCATAATATATCACAAGCATAAGAAGAGTTGCATCCAAATCACAATTTAACTCCAATGATCCTTAACAAAATGAAATAGTTACTATAATAGAATGTTCTTAACATTTTTCTAAAGAATAATGGTCCAAAAACATCGAACACCATCAACATCTTAGCTTGAGAACATCACCCGGTTCATTAAAAAAATACACTTCCGTGATGATACGTGTTTGTCATAGTAGGTCACGTTTTCTGTCATGCATGTACATCCATGAAGATTTTATGACAGAATCAAGATAGTCATACCTATGCTGTCGTAGAAGTGTTCCATGACATTACCAAAATTATCATCACGGAAGTGTCCACTTCCATGATGATAAATCGCGCATCATGGAAGTGCTTTCGTCAAGGGTGACCGACACATGGTATCCACCGTAATGGCTCGCCGTTAAGCTATCGGGTCCGGTTTTGGATCCGATAACCTGTTGACAGCCGGGACCAATGGGAAATTTCCACGTGTAAAATTCTGATTGGCCGGAGGAAACACGTGTCAGCTCATCAGTGGGTTAGGTAGGCGCCTATGTTATGTCGACACGTGCGATGGCCCACCACTGGCCCATTTAGCTTACAAAGGTCGGCCCGTTTGACTTGGTCAAAAGTTAGCGGGTTGGCCCATGAAAAGCCTGTTAACGGTCTCTTCGGAAATAGCCCATTTTACAGCCTGGTAACTCACGACCCGTTAGGGCCTACCCGAAATTGGCCCAACAACATCATGTGGGCCATCGAATATAACACCAGCCTGTTTCACTTTCGGCCCATGTATGGCCCACGGTGTCTTTCGGGCCATATGAGGCCTTCGTATCTTTAGGCCCTTTAGAGGCCCACGGTGACTCTAGGCCATAATGAACAGTAAATTTCTTTGTACCCGTTAATGGCCCATGATTCACATGGGCCATTTCCAGCCCGTATTAGCTTTCGGCCTACTGATGGCAAAATATGTCCTTGGGCTCCTTATTTTCGGCCCTCGATTACTTCCGGCACGTTACTAGCATGTTCCCCTAATGGGCCAAATTCGGCCCGTGGCAAGAGTCGGCCCGTTTCTGGCTTGTTAACCCATTGCGTCGTTTCCAGCCCATCCTATATTCTGTCCCATTAACGACCCGTTATGCCTGTGACAGAATTAAGCCTTTGTTGTCCCCCGGCCTGTTAACGGCCTGTTATCATGCTGGGCTGATTCCAATTGTGCCTGTTTATGGCCCATGTAGACCCATTTATCCGACGGCCCGAGGGCCACTGATTCTAAGGCCCTGTTGGAGGCCCATTTATCGATGGCCCATAGGAGGCCCATGGATCCTACGGCCCGTAGCAGGGTGAAGGTAACCACGGTCCATATATGGCGCATGGTTGTTGCGGCCCCTAGCAAACCAGGGAAAAAGAAGACTAGGAAATAAATAAGCCTAAAACTAAAGCTAGGTTATTAAGGCGATTGCACAGATTACATCCACTGGGCATCAAAGATCGCCACCAGTGCAAATATAGGGAACAACCTACAGTATACAAAAATGGCTTGCTGTTACCTTCAGCCGGTGGCTGCACGTTAAGAACAAATTTTGTATTGCAACAAAACAAATTACAACTATAAAACAAAAGGAAGGTTGGCATAAAAGTTAACAGTCTCGCAGATAAATGCACCACCAGAAGTTCAAAAGCTCGGTTCATTTGCCCTGACTATTATATTTTCATGTTTTATTGTCCAATGGAGCACCATAACCTTCGCCTTCATTTCTCCTAGGCTCCTGAACAACATAGCAAATTTCTGATAGTCTGGTTTCAAAACCATGCATATTTTGACGACATCGAACAATGTATGTCCTTGTTTCACAAAGGTTCTCTGTTAGGGAATGGACTTGTGTCTGGAGAGCAGATATAACATTGTTTTGAGCTTGCATATCTTGATCATGAGGCAGTTTGGACGAGATTGCCTTAAGAACCAACCCAGTATTATGCAGGAACGTGCTTTTGGCACTGTTAGCGGACAGGTACTGACCCACTTCATCAAGAGCTGACATTGCGGTTATATTTGCCTCGCCACCTTCACAAGGTGGCGGTTCCACCATTTTTTCCATAGCTTGCTGAAAAGTTGAGTTTTTACATTAGTAGTACCAGAACTGAAGATATTAAGGAGGCAGCAAAACCAAACAAAATATCTTTGGTCTATATACAGAACTTATTCTGGTGAACCCATGTAAAATATTAGTTGTATTTTACTGCAAAGTACATAATAAAACCAGTTTCCAAACATATGACCATGTACCATGGCTAATGTATTGTCTATTTATTCACATTGTATTGACATCTAAGGATAAAGAGACAAAGTTTATAATACGGTAAGCATAGTATGACATCATTCATATAACAAAACAACTAAGAACAAACAAACAGGCAATTGTAATATTGTGTGGGCAAGTCCAGCACGGAACTAGATTACATGTCAAGATCAAAGGAACATCACTACTCTCTTTTAAACCTTGTAACGTGCAATGATACGCTAAGACAATTATGTATAAAATTGAAAAGAGTAATAGACATTGGCTGCAAACCATGCCGTTCAAGGCATGAGTCAGAATAAGTAGTAGTTAAAAGTCATGAGGATTAAGGACTTACAACAACGGCTTTGATTGGTGTAGTCATGCCCTTCGTCTTGCTGGTGTGACAGTCCTCGAAGACTTCCACAACATTTGGTTCAGGTACGTTTTGGTCCTTGCGGGCTTTCCTCTGCATTTGGAACAAGTCAATATAGATCTGATAATATGGTACAGTGAAAAGAGTGAAACAACAGCTAATTACAAGAGCCTCGCAGTGTGCAATATAGCTACGAGGTCCTGTCTGTTGGAATTTCACTTTCGTACGGTTGGCCTTGTTCTTTGAAAAGTTCATCTACAAGAAGATAGATTTGTGTGGCAAATGCGTAAATAGGACTTAAACATGTGATCTGATCACATATATATAATGTACCTGATACTTCGGATCAGACCAGTGTTTAACGAGGCCTCTCCAGTCTTCATCTGATATATTTTCCACTAGAGATGTTTGGGCAAGTTTACTGTTAGCCTTGCCTCAAAGTGAGTTTTCCTCAAGTTATGCAGATACTTTCGCAGAGCAGACTTGAAAACATGGGTGCAAGATTGTCTGGTTGCATCATCTAGGCTATCCAACTTGAACCTCATCTATTGAAAATTATGGGAGTCTCATTATCAGAAACCTAGAAAGTATGGGACAGAGCAAGACAATGTTACTAGTTTCCATACATAACCATACTTACAGATAAATTGTAGAGGAAGGTGTTCAACTGGGTTTCATCTTTGTCATTCATGTACTGAATCCATCTTGGGAGGACACGTACATGACACCTAACGGCATCCGCTGCCTCTGATACTAACTTGGCTGACTCTGTAGCTTCACGTGGCCTTTTTAAACCTGCCTCAAAATGGATCTCCATTCTTCCTCCTCTAGATTTAGTTAACCTATCGAGAATTATACCTAATGTTTGTTTCCTCTTGCGCCTAGGTGCTAGTCCAAGAACGAACATAGGAAGTGTTAGTGTATATCAAACTATGAGACTACATATAAAGAAGCATGCAACTGTAACTTGACTCCAGCAACTACCTTCTTCCTGTTGAAGCTCACAAAGTTCATTTGATCTTACCAACTCATGTTGTGTCAAGAGTTCTTCAGAAGTAGTTTCAGGTGGCATGGGAGCTTGGGAACGTGCTGCTAGCTGAATTGACCAACGAGTAAATCGTGCAGCTGGTGGTACTGTGGAAGGTTTTGCAATGACTAGGGATGTCTCTGCTTGTTTGGTGGAAGCTATTTGTTTCTGTTTAGCTTGTTCTGTAGCTCGTGTAGCACGAGATACCCTGTTTGTACAATTTTCCGCTGGACTTTGACCTTCTATTGCACCATCAGCATCAGCAGAATCTGCAGGATTCTTCCGCTTCCCTTTCCCTGTCAATCTGTGTTGCTACCTCTTTCTCTGTACCATGTTAAGTCAAGCCGACAAGAAAAACAAATAACAATTTAGTTCTTCAGAACAAATTGATGCGTGATACAGATGAACTGAACTTTGATGTTAGACAACCACATGATAGGAGGATGTAATATGTACGAAAAACAGGACGGCATGAGATAACCAGAACTATGATGTGTAAACTAAGCAAAAGAAATTTCACTAAATTAGAAGCAATGCAATGGAAGGTAGACACCATATGAAAGATGTTACAAATATCACTATGCCAAGTTAACAGTGTCTCATCACAAATGGCGTTTAAACAAATGTGAAGTAGTACAAGAAATAAATCATATGCAAGATGCAAACAACATCACACTACCAAGTTAAAGGTCTCTCGTCATTAGTGCAATTGCATATTCACAACACTGCATATTCACAGCTTATGATGTGTAAACTAAGGAGAATGCATTTCAACAAATTAGAAGCAATGAAAGCTAGACACCATATGAAAGATGCAACGAATATCACTCTACCAAGTTAAACCCGTCTCGTCATAAGTGCCATTTCAACAAATTAGTAGTACAAGCTAGAAAAGAATGCGATATGTAACCTATATCACACTCCCAAGTCAAACTTGTCTTATGATAAGTGATTGTTGCACGTTACACAACAGTAGTACTTTGATGTAAGAACATGGTGTGATAGACAAATATTGTATGTTCTAGAAACAGGAACACGTGTCTTATTCACAAGTATAATGTCTAAAGTAAGTAGATGGAATTCAACAAAATTAGAAGCAATACAAGATAGACATCATACATAACATGCAAACCACATATAACAGTGCCAAGTTAGAGGGAGCACCTATGATGGTGCACTAGGGGAGACGTGCTCATCGTCAACACAGCTACGTTGAGTGTCTATGCATGTGTTGTCATGGAAATCATCTTAGGGGGATAGAGGAGTAGAATCTGTAGATGCCCTCAGTTTGGAAGGAGCACCTTTATCCGCTGCCTTGCTAACTTCCTTCAGCTTTATTGATTTTGAATTGTCAAGTAAAACCGACAAGAAAAAGCAATAAAATTCACTCTTCAAAACTCATTCATGCATGATACTGACAAATCACTACTTTGATGTAAGGCAAACACATGATACCAGGATGGAATAATACGAAAAACAGGACGGCATGGCATATTCACAATTGTTTGTGTAAATTAAGCAGAAACCATTTCAACAAATAAGAAGCAATGCAAGCTAGACACCACATGAAAGATGCAACCAATATGGCTCTGCCAAGTTAAAAGCGTCCCATCATAAATGGAATTTCAACAAATTAGAAGCAGTGCATGCTATAAATCATATGGAAGAAGCAACTAATATCACACTGCATATACTAAAGGTGTCTCGTCGTATTGATTGATGCGGGATAAAAATAATAATAGTTTTACGTAAGGACATGCTTAATAGACAGATGTACTATGTACTAAAAACAGGAAGGCATGTCACATTAACATGTATAATGTATAAACTAAGCAGAATAGCACATGCAATTTAACCAGATTGGAAGAATTACAATCTAGACACCATATGCAACATGCAACCACATATCACGCTGCCAAGTTAGAGCAAGCACCTGCGATGCTAGTTTAGGGGAAATGCGGTAATCAACTATAGAGCTACGTTCCCTATCTTCATCTAGCCTTGCTGTTTCTTGAGAATCATGTGGGGAGGATGACGCTGCATTCTTTAAATGAGGATCTTTTCTCACAGTAGTCCACTGACTTGACTGCCTCATCATAAGTGATTGATGAGGGATACACAAGAACATTATTTTGATGTAAGAACATGGTTAATAGATAGATGTACTAGTATGTAGCAAAAACAAGAAGGCATGTCATATTCAAAGGTATAGGGTGTAAGCTAAGCAGATGCAATTTAACCAAATTGGAAGCAATAGAAGCTAGACATCCGGCGGGAGTGGTGAGCATGATCATCTATGACCTGAGAGCCTAGTGGGAGGCGGGCTGCTTCGCCACCATCTTCGCTTTTTAGTTGGCTTCCAGGTGATGCATGCCTGTGCTTGGCTTGTCACTGGCTGGGCCAGTGCCCTGACTAGCTATTTGACTTCTGGTGCTCCTGGGATAGTGGTTCATGTAAAAATAGCTTTCTTTATCTTAATAAACACCGACTTAGGCCTTTCGAATACAAGCTAGACACCATATGCAACATGCAACCACATATGGCACCGCGAAGTTAAAGCAGGCACATGTGATAGTGGTTCATTGGGAGCGAGATTGTCAACTCCAGAGCTACGTTTACCATCTCCATCTGCTGACACTACACCCTTTAAAGTGTTGAAATGTGTCTGGCCTACCCGCGTACAAAGCTGGAGCGACTTCTCTCTTTTCTTTTCTGCTTTTGTGAAGGCAGAGTTTGAAATACCCTTTCATAAAAACACAATAGTGAGAGTATGGGTGAAGTGTGTGCATAACTAGTGCACTATAAAAGTAGCAGATAGCTGGTGGCTGAAAAATAAATGACAGGAGACATATGATAGCTCTAAAACATTGCATGGCAAACAAAATTAGATTCTACTCCGTATGATTTTGTAATATATGAGCACAGGAAATGCAGGTACTCCTCCAGCACACCACCACATGTGGTCCTATCAAGATCACAGTCGACTGAAAATAAATAGGCCAGTCGATTTTTTTTATGAACCATTCGATCTATAAGGAATGGGCAGATGGCCTTCGTCTACCTCCCGCCAGTCACTGTTGACGATCTTTCTCGAACCGCCAGCGACCACCAGCCCAGACCCCTGCCTCCACTGCCCCGCCCTCCCCTCGACCTCACACCATCGTCGTGCTTGGCAACGCCCCCAGGTCATCCCTTTAATCCCGGCCGACCTCCAAATCGGGTGCCAATAACTCTAGGCCCCACACGCCCCTAAGATAAACACTGAGGCGCTGCTTCCCCGGCGTAATAGGCGGACTAGCGCCTGTTACGCCGGGGAATACTTCCGCTAATTGGGAATCAACTGACTAGGAATTGAAATGCAGGGGGCGATGGACCTCAAGCTAAGGTGAAATAGTATATGAGGAGAAACCTCGTGCATCGCGAGTTACTAGGAACATCTAGTATCAAGAAGAAGCGGTCAACTAGTGCCTTCTATGGGATTAATACCGTGCAAGCAGACACGTAAGATTTGCACAAATAAGGGAAGAGGAGTACCATTTCCGGTTGCCAGTGCGGTCGCCTCCATATTTCGCGTCGATCTTCTTCTTTTTTCTAGGGAAACCGATGTTTTGGAGGAGGGTGCAGGCTTGGATGATCCCATGGCCAAATTGTTGACTGTGTTGCTATGGCCGTAGTCGGCGGAGGGGAAGCAGATCCGAGGCGGCGAAGGACGGCATAGAAAGAACAGCTCCGGTGCGATGGACTATGGCGAAATTGGAGCGGCAGCGGTGAGGCGCAGGACGGCGTGGTTGAACTGACTCGGGTACAGGTGGCTCAGCCTCGGCTTCAACTACTAGCCCTGGATGGCGTTGGGGTTGAGGTTGCGGTGGACGACGACGTCGGGGTATCGGCTCCGGCGTGATGGAGGAGGGAGGCGGTTGATGGGTGGGATGGGGTGGAGGACGGAGGACGCCGGGGTTTCGCGGCTCGTGGAGAGGTAGTTTTGGCACCCATGGAGTAGGAACGGGGAATCAGACGGGCGGGGGGCAGGGGGAGCTAAGCGAGAACCATGTTTTGGTCTGGGACGCGCTTGTTTTTCGCTTTTTTGAACAGATGGGATGCGCTTGTTTGAAATTTGGGGAAAGTAAAAAACTTTGCCCCCTCTTATATTTCGGATCTACTGCGGGTCGGGGGTTGGATGGTAATCCCAGGTGTCCCAAATATTGGGCGGGAGCAATTTTGGCCGCGCGCTTGTGTGCTTAGGAGTCCATTGTGTATGAATGTTTTTCTGAGGCGGTTGCGTGGTGTCTAGATGAAGCTACAAACCTACCCCGATTTAGACCTTTGTACATCGGGCCAGTAGGTATCACGGGTCGGAGTTAGAAAAGTAATTTCTTTCTACTACCAAACATTGGTCTCATGCGGTTTCGGGCGAGTAGAGGCTCTTTTGGTGCTTTGTTCGAAATTTTGAAACAGAAGCATTCACGTTTAGAGTACTCTTGAACTTTGAGGATTGACCTAAATAGACAACGTTAAATTTGACCTTGTATGTTTGAAAACCTCATTAAATTATCCGCTTCTTTTTGAAAATTTGACACTTGAAAGTCCTATAACTAGGATTATTTTGGAATGGAGGAGCTAAATTTGAATCTATTTTTTACATGACTATATATGCTATTATGTACAAAATCAGAGCAAAGATTGGTGCCCCAATAATTTAGGTATGATTTACAAATGCCATGATATCGAATTCAAATAGTTGAATGGACTTCATGTTGAATTCGATTTTTTTAAACCACCTTAAGTTGAATTCAAATGTATGCTAGTTCATAGCAAGCTATTTATAATGTTCATTGTGTAACATTCATATGTATAATGTGCTTTACACACACGACATGAACTATACTCACGTTTATATTTGATTGCTAAAGCGATGAATTGTCTGGAGTTCAAAATACTAACTATGTGGATCAATTATTTCGAATAATAACATAGACATGCTCAAATTCGATAGAATCTAGATGTCTGATGGATCAATGACCATTCCTTATGCGAATTGCAAATATCATGATCCCATCCTAATATTTGGATACAATTTATATCTTTAATCAATGTGTACATCAGTCTTTTTACGTGTAGTTTCACTCTCCATCGGTGGTCTCTCACACATGCTCACACACTCTCTCCCGAGGTGTCTTTCTCGCAGACATGCTCTCGATATAACCCTCCCTCCCTCTCATAACCATTTACGATTGTTTTCACTAACCTTTATCATAAGCACTCTTCCTCTCACAAGCATACACGCGCACAATCCCCATCGGCCCTTTCTATATACATAGACCTGCCTACATGTCTCCTGTACGCACATTATATCTTTAGGCCTGTCTCTCATGCATTGTCTCACACCTCTCTTCCTAATCGACGAGTATGATTCTAGCAGAGCATTCTGTAGGATGCCCCTTAAAGTTAGGTTGGATGAATAGTAATATCAGAGATAAGGGGTTACCTTAGTCCGAGAACCTAGGGTTGCAAATCCTAGCCAGCTTTGTCAGTGGACACAGAGTCCTTCACAATTCTTCTATCTTTGTCTTGTGCGACTAGTCATTCATGGGTCTCCCTAAATGCATCACAGGCCGACCAATGTGGTGCAAGATGGAACCGAACCAAGGGCCTCACCTCGACCCACTGGACCTCACGCGGTGACACACCCTCTGCCCCTAGGTCTCGTTATCTTCTCACACCCACACATACCAACACAGACACCACACAAAAAACAATTCTCCTCATGCCTTTATCCCCTCCCCCTTGCATATACACAATCAAGGGAATCTCTCACCGTGACATCATATTCGTCTCTCTCTCTAGACCTCTCTCATTTCTCGTGCTATCTCTCCCACACCCCCTCCCCCCGCCGGCCCTCTATCCATGCCTCTCTCGAATACGTAATACACACACACATACCTCTCTAGGCCCTGCCAAATACATCAACTAAACATTCATACATGTTATATCACGTACCCCATTGATCTAGAAAGCCCTCTCTTCACATTTATTTCGCATACAACATTCCTTTTGAATAAAGTGTGGCCAATTTTTTTAGATTTTCTAAATATATACAACATTACAAAGTTAATTTGCATTGCATGGTGCCCACAATGATATTTATTGTGCACTGTGAATTTTTATATTTTTATACTATATATGAAGTTAGTCATAATAAACAGAAACGAAGAGCATCTCTCTCTCCATCGCATACACGCCCTCTACGCCCCTTTCATGTACGCATACAAACTATCTCCAGGTCCTCTAAAAGTAAGCCCCCAACACATTCATGCATGCTTCATCTTTATCTCGCGATATATAAAGTGACGATCATTGTATTTGAAGCGGAAGCACGATACGTACATTGGACTTCAGAATCCACTCATTCTGGTCACCATTTACGTTTTGTGGTTATTATCTGATCCACGGGCTCACCGTACAACTCAGATTTGCTCAAGACACGACTAGTTGACCAGTTAAACGCTCCACGTGGCACCTCTAGTCTTGCAACACATTATCTCACTACCATTGGTCCCATATGTCGGCTTGTATCTACTCTACATCTACATCTACACTTTTATAAATAACAGAGTTGGTGACGATGGTGTGCCTGCCATCCTGCAATATAGGCCGTCCGATTTATATCTGATGGATAGGAAGGAAACTATGGCAATTTTGCAAAAAGGTACCCACACACCTCTCCACATTTGCAAATAAGGCCTTCCCTCGTTCATCCTTCTCTCTCACAAGATAAACTAGTCATACAACTGCATCTTGATGTTACGTGCAACGCACGAGCATCTTGCTAGTAAGAATGAAAACAAACGACAAAAAAATACTGGACGGTGGTTCGAAGTCATGACCGCGGGTACAGCGGACAAGGTGGCCTTGTATTGGTATGTTGAGCCATCTGTTTTAACACACAGGAGCTTGGTGTGGTGATTATACACACACCCACGCATGCACACTAACTGCATGCACGCAACACTCCCACGAACACATGTAGCCACGCACGCATGCAACACTCACACGTACACACACAGCCAGGCACTCATGCAACACTCACACACACACACGCACGCATGCATGCACACACCACATGACCAACACACACTCTCACGCTCAAGTGCTCAACCTACACGTGCATGCGCACACATCAGGCCCTGATAGACACATACACAACCAGGTGATTCCCGCGCACGGGTTGGAGTCTTATCGCGCCTGCATAAATTTGTTTTTATATGACCTTTTTCCTATGTGAACTGACAGCTGGGACCCACAAGGAACGTGGCCAATTTAACTAGTCAAATGGTGCCATGCAGACTATTTGGCCGGTCATCTGAGTGCAATTCGATGCTGAACGGTGAGCAAGTGACCGCATAATCACTGCAAAACGTATATATTGACCGTAATGAGCGTATTCCAAAGTTCGGTGACCGTATTACACTTTCTCTCTGTAGGCCCTCCAAAACTACATCTCTACACGTTCTCGCATGTTACATCTAACAACTATGCAATACATCACTACTACTACACTCTAACACGATAAATCATATGTGTTTTTATTTTTACTAGATATCATATTGTTACTTAATTATTCAGTTTGCATACATTAAAATTGCCTTTGAAATGTATGGCCGGTATCAACTACTGCGCGGGAAAAATCCCGCCCTTTCCTGTTTAATCGGGATTGTATCGATGGATCGTGTGAAACAACAAAACTATATACTATACAGTACAAGTGACAATTCATTTGGCCGCTGTGTCGTGTACTCCTCCATCGTAAGAGTGGAGCGCTCGCTTTCATAAATGTTCTAGTCCCTTTCACCTACATGTGGGACATCAAGCTACCGGGTCCATGTGCCATACCGAAATACAGTGCAGAGCAACAGGGGTGAATCACCCTAGTCATGGCGCCGGCGTAGTAATGAGCAATGAGGCGTCAAATCACAAAGCTGAACCTTTCCCGCAGTTAAGTTGGAGGGACGAAGTAATAATAAAGCTAGTAAAAAAAGAAGTTGGAGGGACGAAGCAAGCACCATTTCACTCGTTGCTGAATCCGCTTCTCCTGTTGTTCTGCCTCATGTGGGACGCGGATCGGCTTTGTAAAGCACTGACACCTGGGACCACATGTTAACAAACCGCCAGGCCAATGTCCTCTAAAAATAAGAAACCTCCCCGCCATCCGCGCAGCAAAATCACCTCCTTTTTACTAATCTTGATTCTATAATTTTTTTAGATCAATATAATTGATATTTGTATATATAGCACACAGGAGCAAAACCAAGTGGTATAGTTAAGGGCATCCACAATGTGTAGCCAAATGTGAAAATAGCTTTTGTCATCGATGGGAACCATTGTGGACGCGTCTGCCAAAGCCAAAAAGATGGAACCGAAGCTCCCTGGTTGATTGATTGATTGATTGAAGGAATAGAAAAAAATGCAACGTCTCTCCTCTTTCTCCCGTGCTTGGATGCATGTACAATATAGAGCACAGAGTCTACTCTGTGTCCCTTCTATCACAAATCACAAAGCAATGAGGCGTCAAATCACAAAGCACGGACGAAGCAACCATCATTTCACTCTTCTCTGACTCCGCTTCTCCATCGTCTTGTTCAAGAAACCACCTCACCGCACTAAAATGAACGGACGACGCTATTGTGTACTAGTAGTACTAGTACATTTACGCGTCCTTTGGTTCGATGGACTTCCTGGATGCAAATAAGGCAGTTGTCTCGGCTTGCAGGAGACACTTGCGAATGACTTACCGTGGTCTCCCTCAATGGTGTTCTCCGTCGAGCGCACTTCACCGAACCACAACGTTCGAGATATCGTCGACGTCACCGCAATGGGGAAGGAAGTCAAATAGTTACTACCTCCATTTTTTTGTACACAAGGCCAGTATATCAAAATTACAATTTTCAAAAGGACACTAACACTAATCGAGGCAAAATTGATGGGGTTTGCCTTGT
This sequence comes from Aegilops longissima, assembly GCA_021605205.1. NCBI lineage: Eukaryota > Viridiplantae > Streptophyta > Magnoliopsida > Poales > Poaceae > Aegilops > Aegilops longissima. The sequence goes on from CM038677.1 coordinate 325,799,117, forward strand.
ACTAGCAACCAAGGACATTAATATACCCTTGCATGCATGCGGAAGTGAGAAGGTTGGTTTGCTTGGCGCTGCATTAATCAAGCGATGAGGAGTGAGATGGTTAGCTCTTTGGGCTTTGGTGAAAAAATACGCATTAATTGACACGTCAAACGAGGATTTGTATCGATTAATCCCGCGAAGGAAAACCCCGCCTTTCTTGTTTAACACTAGTACTCCTAGTACGTACGTACTTATCATGTTTGGGTCTAGGCCTTGCATTGCCATACTTCGCCACACTGTAGCGACCATACCTTAAACAGTCCGATCTCTCTGCTCAGGTGTTATCCCTGGATCAGTAATGCTGACACCACACAGTACTTGAAGGATTTATAACAGAGTAGCAATCACACACTTATTACATCGAGTGTCTCAAAAGAGAACTTAATAAAATAAATATGGCATAAGGCCATCTAAATACGATAACAGCGGAAGGCATGGAAGAATAAGTGAGTCCATCAACTCCAACGGCATCACTGAGTATAGAACCATGACCTAAGCACCTTACTCGTCGTCTGAAAAGTCTGCAACATGAAACGTTGCAGCCCGAAAACGGGTCAGCACATGGAATATGCTGGCAATGTAACACATAGAGAACAATAATGGAATAACTATACTACATGCATATTTGGCTGGTGGAAAGCTCTATGGTTACAATTTTGCGTAAAGCCAATTTTTCCCTACTGCAAAGAAATAAGTTTATTTAACTATCATGGTGGTTGTTAAACATTGAGAATGGTTCACAGCATTCTCAATCCCAATTAAAAGTACTCATTATCATCCCAACAATATTAATTAGAAGTAACATGATGAGATTCACATGATATCCAAGTACTAGATACTCAAGATGACCATAACCGGGGACACGGCTAATCATGATTAGTTTATACACTCTGCAGAGGTTTATGACTTTTCCCCACAAGACTCGATCGCCTCCGTTGGATTTCTCGCACTACATGATGTTTGAGAAACGGATGACCGAGACATAGTCTTCGAAGCGCTAGCACCTTACGTGTGGGTAGACCGTACACCTACTTTCCCTACATCGCTAGTCTACCCATAAGAGTTCGCACGACTTAATCAACTATGCGAGCCCATAATGGCTTGTGGCTGCACACGGAAGTTTCTAGCATGAATAATCTCATGATCCCTTTGAGCACGGGTGGCGGTCCGAAGAAAAACAGGCAAGTCACGAAACCAGGTGCCTCAATCCACCCGGATGTGTGTTTAAGTTGCCACCTTAAGTAAACCATTAATTTAACAATCTACGCATCTGTCATGGAATACACTCATCCAATCCACGTCTACTAGCATAGCATGGCATAATAAGCAAACGTAGAAGTAACTCCCAAGGCTTGATAATAAAACAGGTAATAGGTACTACCTCAACTACTTCCCATCCCACAATTTAATTAGATCCTAAATCAATGCAATGTTTGAAGATTGATCTAATGCATAAAAACTGGGTATGAGAAAAGATATGATCAAAGTGTTACTTGCCTTGCTGATGATCCGCGAAACCTAGAGACTCGAAATAACAGGCGGCGCACTCTGGGTATTCTATCACAGTCAAACAAACAAGCACACAATAAGTACTCATCTAATGCATAGGTAAAACTCAAATAAAAGATCTAACCAGAAAGTTCAACTTAAGAACTCCGGTTTGCAAAAAGAATCAAAACAAACGAAGCAACGGAAGTCAAACGGCGAAAGAAAACAGCTTCGTTTTACTAATCTGGATCTTGTTTAAGTTGGTTATTCGGAAAGAGGGTTTCGAGACGAAACTCCGCGCTTGAATCGCCAGATTCCGATAAACGAGCGAAAAGTTATACTAAAACAAAAATCGGATCAGAAATCGTGATCAGAAAAATCGCGGATTAAATCCGAGAAAAAGATAAACGACGAATAGGTTAACGAACGAACGTTCGTTAACTAGATCTAATCTGACGAACACGTGCGTTAAAACGAACGAGCGAACGAACGCTCTCTATTTAACCTAACCGAAAAAAAACCGATCTAATAAAAAAACCGAAACTAAAAAAATAAACAATAGAAAACCGATTGGTTTTTTGAAAGAAAACCGACGGCGCGGTTTACGAGGCGCGGCGAACCTCGGGAGGCGGTCGTCGCGGCGGCTCGGCGACAATGGCGGCGGCGCTGGTGGTCGGCGGGAGGGCGGCGGCCAAGTGAGTAGGCGGCGGTGGCAAGGGGCGGGGCCAGTTAGGTTTAGGGTTTGGGCGGGGTGGGCGGTGGCGGGGTTGTTGGTTGAGGCGGCTCGGCGGCGCTTTATATAAGCTGCCCCCGGGCGGAGTCCCGCTTCGGCACGGCCCGAAGGTCGGTTCGCGTTTTTTTAAATAATTACGCGCAGAAAATCAAACGAAAGAAATACTAAACGGTCTCCAAAAATCCCGAAATAAATTTTCCCCGGCTTCTAAAATCATGCCAGACAAGATGAACATTTATTTGGGGCCTAAATGCAATTTTGAAAAACGCGCATTTCTCCTAAATCCAAATAAAAAAACGAAAAACTCCAAAATAAAATCTTATTTGATTTTTTTATTAAATCCTCATTATTTCTTTATTTTGGGAAATTCATTTTATTCCCTCTCTCATATTTTGATAGTAGAAATAATTGAAGATAAAATAAATAAAATCAAACGATCCTATTTTCAAAATTTGAGAAAACTCAAATATGAAAATAACTAAATCCCCAACTCTCTCCGTGGGTCCTTGAGTTGCGTAGAATTTCTAGGATCTAGCCAACAATGCAACAAAATATGATATGCAATGATGATCTATGTATAACATTCCAAATTGAAAATTTGGGATGTTACAAACCTACCCCCCTTAAGATGAATCTCGCCCTCGAGATTCGGGTTGGCTAGCAAATAGGTGAGGGTGGGCCTTAAGCAAATCTTCCTCTCGCTCCCAGGTGGCTTCTTCCTCGGTGTGGTGGCTCCACTGAACTTTGCAAAACTTGATGACCTTGCTGCGGGTGACTCGGCTGGCAAACTCGAGAATCTTAACTGGTTTCTCCTTGTAGGTCAAATCGTCGTTCAACAGAATCGCTTCCAGTGGCACTGTGTCTCTCAGTGGTATATCAGCCATCTCTGCGTGGCACTTCTTTAACTGAGAAACATGGAACACATTGTGAACACCTGACAATCCCTCGGGAAATTCCAACTTGTAAGCAACTTCTACCATACGTTCCAAAACACGATATGGTCCTACAAATCGGGGTGCTAACTTTCCTTTAACTCCAAAACGCTTTACTCCTCGAAGCGGAGATACTCAAGATAAACTCGTCTCCGACTTAGACTCGTCTCCTTGCATTTTGAATCCGCATAGCTCTTCTGTCTTGACTGGGCTACCTTGAGCCTATCGCGAATTAACTTCACTTTCTGTTCAGACTCCTTAATCAAATCTGGTCCAAACAACTGGCGGTCTCCAACTTCATCCCACAACAACGGGGTCCTGCACCTCCTTCCATACAAGGCTTTGAAAGGGGCCATTTTCAAACTGGATTGATAACTGTTGTTGTAAGAAAATTCCGCGTATGGCAAGTTGTCATCCCAACTTGATCCATAATCCAAAGCACAAGCTCTAAGCGTATCTTCCAAAATCTGGTTGACTCTCTCGGTTTGTCCATCGGTCTGTGGATGGAAAGATGTGCTAAACTCCAGCCTGGTACCCAAAATTTCATGCAACTGCTTCCAGAACTTCGAGGTAAACTGGGTTCCTCTATCTGATACTATACTCCTCGGAACTCCATGCAAAAAGACGATCCTGGTCATGTATATCTTAGCCAATTTGGCACTGCTGTAGGTAGTCTTTACTGGAATGAAGTGTGCTACCTTCGTCAACCGATCCACTACAACCCAAATCGAGTCGTAGCTGGAACGAGTCCTGGGTAATCCCGTGATAAAATCCATGCCTAGTTTATCCCACTTCCATTCGGGTATCGGCAATGGCTGTGACAATCCTGCTGGCTTCTGATGTTTTGCCTTTACTCTCTGACATACATCACAAACTGCTACATATTCTGTAATATCCTTCTTCATTCCGGTCCACCAGAAAGTATTTTTCAAATCCAAATACATCTTGGTATTTCCTGGGTGAATCGAATATGGTGAATCATGTGCCTCTTGCAGAATCAACTTCCTGATCTCTGGGTCATTGGGCACATAAACAATGTCCTCAAACCATAAGGTATCGTGCTCATCCTCACGAAATCCCTTAGCCTTTCCTTCGCTCATTTTCTCCTTAATAGAAGCAACTTCCTTATCTGTCTTTTGAGCTTCTCTGATTTTATCCATCAAAGTAGACTGAATTTCCAACGCTGCTACATAGCCTCTCGGAACTATTTCCAAACATAGCTCACGAAGATCCTCGGCTAACTCCTTTGGTATTTCTCCAGTCATTAGTGTGTTGACATGGCTCTTACGGCTTAATGCGTCAGCTACTACATTATCCTTTCCGGGATGGTAATGCAACCTTAGATCGTAATCCTTGATGAGCTCCAACCATCTCCTTTGCCTGAGATTCAATTCCTTTTGCGTGAAAATGTACTTCAAACTCTTGTGATCCGTATACACCTCACAATGATTTCCAATGAGAAAATGTCTCCATGTTTTCAAAGCATGCACTACGGCTGCTAACTCCAAATCATGCGTGGCATAATTCAATTCGTGAGGTTTCAACTGTCGTGAAGCAGACGAAACAACTCTTCCCTCCTGCATGAGCACTGCTCCAAGTCCTCGACGTGAAGCGTCACAATACACCTCATAATCCTTGGTCTGATCTGGCAGAATTAGCACTGGTGAGGTAACCAAACGTTTCTTCAACTCCTAGAAACTAGCCTCACACTCCTCAGTCCATATGAACTTGGTATCCTTCTTCAACAATTCTGTCATAGGCTTCGCAATCCTCGAGAAGTTCTCAATAAACCTCCGGTAGTATCCTTCTAGTCCAAGAAAACTCCGGATCTCTCCAACTGTTGTTGGTGCTTCCCAGTTTGTCACAGTGGTAACTTTAGTGGGGTCTACTGCTATACCTTCTCCGGGTATAACATGTCCAAGAAATCCAACTTGCTTTAACCAAAACTCACATTTACTGAACTTGGCATATACCTGATGTTCTCTGAGCTTCTCCAGTACCAAACGCAAATGCTCCTTATGTTCTTCTTCATTCTTCGAGTAAACCAAAATATAATCAATGAACACCACGACGAACTTATCCAAAAACTCCATAAACACCTTGTTCATCATGTTCATAAAATAGGCTGGGGTGTTAGTCAGACCAAATGACATCACGGTATACTCATACAGCCCATACCTGGTGGTAAAAGCCGTCTTAGGTATATCCTGCTCCCGAATCTTCAATTGATGGTATCCTGATCGCAAATCGATTTTGGAAAATACTTTAGCTCCTTACAACTGGTCAAACAAGTCGTTGATCATCGGCAACGGGTATTTGTTCTTGATTGTCACTTCGTTCAATCCTCGATAATCAACAACCATTCTTAATGATCCATCCTTCTTCTCCACCAGAAGTACTGGTGATCCCCAAGGCGAGGAACTTGGGCGAATAAAACCTTTGTCCAGCAACTCCTTAATCTGTTTCTTAATTTCCTCCAAATCTTGGGTTGGCATCCTATATGGTCTCTTAGATATCGGCCTAGTGCCTCGCAGTAGTTCAATCAGAAACTCTATGTCTCTTTCTAGCGGCATGCCTGGCAACTTTTCCGGAAACACGTCTGGGTAATCCCTTACCACTGGTACTTCCTCATGCACAACTCCTGATAAGGAATTTACATGTGCCCTCCTTGGCTCATGTCGTGATACATACTTGATTCTCCTTCCTTCTGGTGTCGTAAGCAAAATTGTCTTACTAGCGCAATCGATGTTTCCTCCATACATCGATAGCCAATCCATCCCAAGAATTACATCCAAACCTTGGGACTCCAATATAATTAAATCCGTTGGGAAAACATGTCTTCCTATACTTAAAGACACTTGAAAACATCCTTGACTGGCCATATACTCCGCTCCTAGTGAGCTTACTAGCATGGGCGTCTTAAGAGTCCTAGTGGGCAGGCTAAACTTATCCACAAATCCCCTTGATATGTATGAATGCGATGCACCAGTATCAAAAAGAACAACTACAGTAAATGACTTAACCAAAAACTTACCTATTACTGCATCTGGCTGAGCTTCAACCTCCTCCACGCTAACGTGGTTCACCTGTCCTCTGTTAAGTGGGTTCGGCTTCTTTCCTAAGCTTCCATTGCCGTTACCATTTTGGGCCTCTGGACATTCATTTGCATAATGCCCAGTCTTACGGCACTTAAAACAACTGATATGGCTCAGGTCCACCTTGGATGGTGTTGACGGTTTGGTGCGGTTTTGTCCATTACTTCCTCCATTCCCGTTTCCATTCTTTGTGCCATTATGATTGTGCGAGCTAACCCATCCGTGAGTATGCTGAAATTGACCTCCTGTCTTTGGGGTAAAGCGTAATTTCTGCTGAGCTCCAGAATTGTACTTCCCCTGTCCATACTTCCTCTTACGATTGTAAATCTGTTGTCTGCTTCCTTCAATCATAAGAGCACGGTCTACCAACTCCTGGTAGTTATTGAAGGTGGCTACCATCAATCTGCACTTTCAGCTCATCGTTCAGTCCTTCTAGAAACTTCTCACCTTAGCTGCGTCCGTAGCAACGTCATCCGGGGCATAACGTGCTAGTTTACTAAAGTCATCCACATCTCGCCAACTGTCAGTCCTCCTTGGCGCAAGTTGCGAAAATCATCTTCTTCATGGCCATAGCTCCGGTGAAACATGGGCAGTATGGAAAGCTTCTGAAACCGATCCCATGTGGCGGTGTCTCTGAGGTAAGTGGTGTAAAATTCTCCCACCATGCTGCTGCGGGTCCTTCAAGCTGATGTGCGGCAAATTTCACCTTTTCCCCATCTGTACATCCTGCAGTGGTTAACTCCCTCCCTACTTTGCGGAGCCAATCATCTGCAACAATCGGCTCGGTGCTACTGGAAAACACCGGCGGATTGAGCCTTAAGAAACGGGTCAAATGATCAACAGGTGGTGGTGGTGGTGGTGGGTTGTTGTTGTTGTTGTTGCCTTGGTTCTGTACCAATGTTTGAATCAAGGCATTCTACTGCTGAATCAACTGAGTGATCTCCGGCGGGAAAACAAATCCGGGGTCGCGTCTCGGAGGCATCTGAGGGTTTATAGAAAAGACGAGAGTTAAGAATAGAATGAGATCTAGGGAGAAAACACTACCCATATGCACATGAGACAAAAACACACAATATCACTCCAATCAAATCAACAAGGGCATACAACGGTCTATCTATCGTTACAAAGTGCTGGAACTAAAACTAATTTTTTAATGGGGGAATTCTACTACTGTTATGGTGGTCAACTAGAAAAACTGCTCCGATGAAGACTCCATGATATCTGCTGCAGCTTCATCTTCGAAATCATCATCACTAGGACCAGATCCAAATCCACCGGTTTGAACATCATTGTAGATTTGCTCGACGGGATGGTCTTTAGCAATTCTTACTCGAACTCGTGAAAGCTTTTGCTTGGGTCTTCGTTGAACATCTTCTTCATCTTGTTCTTCTTCTTGGCCTTCTTCATTGTTGGCATTGTCGTTCTCTTGTCGTGGTGGAGAAGGAGGTTGTTGACGTTCATCTTGATGCACTTCCTTGTTTTCTTCATCTTGGTGTGTCCCACTTGTGGATGCTTCCGTATCAACTCTTGGTTCACCTTGTCATGAAGTAGAAGCTTCCACTTGGACGGACGAGGTACTCTCCTTCACCTCCGTTGGACGGACCTTGCCAATAGACAAGTCTTGGATTGCTACCGAAGGATCTTTGTCTCCTACATCAATTGGAAATTGCTCTACTTGCAAGTCGTTAGATTCATCAAACTTCACATCTACCGTCTCTTCAACCTTTCGGGTGAAATTGTTGTAGACACGGTAAGTGTGAGAGTTTGAGCCATAACCTAGTAGGAAACCTTCATGAGACTTAGGAGCAAATTTAGAACGACGATGCTTATCAAGAATGTAGCACTTTGAGCCAAGTACTCGAAAGTATCCAACTTGGGGTTTGTTACCGGTGAGGAGCTCGTATGCCGTCTTGCCGAGTAGCTTGTGAAGATACAAGCGATTTGTTGCATGACAAGCTGTCTCAACCGCTTCGCCCAAAAAGTGCTTGACGTCTTGTACTCATCAAGCATCGTTCTCGCCATTTCGATGGCGTCCGGTTCTTCCTCTCAACAACTCCATTTTGTTGAGGTGTGTCCGAGTCGAGAACTCGTGTGAAATCCCTTCTTCGTCAAGAAAGGTGTCCACATTTGCGTTCTTGAACTCCGTTCCGTTGTCGCTGCGAACCTTCTTGATCTTCACTTCAAATTGGTTTTGGGCCTTCCTAGCGAAGTTTTTGAAGATCTTTTGGACCTGCGATTTACCATCGAGAAAGAACACCCACGTAAATCTGGAAAAATCATCAACTATAACTAGACCAAAAGAATTTCCACCGAGACTCTTGTAAGAGTTGGGACCAAAGAGATCCATGTGAAGTAGCTCGAGTGGCCCCTTCGTGGTCATGATGTTCTTCACGGGATGCCTTCCTCCAACCTGTTTACCTGCTTGACAAGCACTGCAAAGTCCATCCTTATCAAATATGACACCATTAACTCCAGGGATATGATTCCCCTTAATAAGCTTGTCAAGGTTTCGCATACCAACATGACCTAATCGTTTATGCCATAACCAGCCTTTTGAGGATTTAGCACAAGAGCAAGGAGTTCATCATCAACACACCATTTGTTTCCTCTTGGAGAGTGGTGTCTTCTAGATTGGCTAGGTGTCACTTGGGAGCCTCCGACAAGATTGTGGAGTTGAACCAAGGAGTTTGTAAGGGCAAGGAGATCGCCTACTTCGTGAAGATCTACCGCTAGTGAGGCAAGTCCTTCGTGGGCGACGGCCATGGTGGGATAGACAAGGTTGCTTCTTCGTGGACCCTTCGTGGGTGGAGGCCTCCGTGGACTCGCGCAGCCGTTACCCTTCGTGGGTTGAAGTCTCCATCAACGTGGATGTACGATAGCACCACCTATCGGAACCACGACAAAAACATCTGTGTCTCCAATTGCGTTTGAATCCTCCAAACCCTTCCCCTTATATTCTTGCAAGTTGCCGCTGCCTATATACTCTTTGCATGCTTGCTTGAACTGTGTGATGATTGCTTGACTTGTCCTAAATTAGCTAAAATCTGCCAAACTATAAAATTGGGAAAAGGTTAAGTTTTTATTGGTCAAGTAGTCTAATCACCCCCCCCCCTCTAGACATACTTCAAGGTCCTACAAGTGGTATCAGAGCTAAAGTTCATAGCTAATGTATGCTCATGCAAAATTGAGCACAACAGATCATATGAACATGTCTCTCCCCTCAAGAAGACATGTGGACATCTCTCCTCTTGAACACCAAGCATCTGGGATCCTTGAGAAATATTTTCTACTAGTATTCCCTCCCCCTGGAGATCTCTCTCTCCCCGTGAAGGATCTCTCTCTCCTATCTATCTTATGTGATCACTCACTATGCTTGGTGATGAGTGCATGTATTCATTGTTTATTATTTTGAGCGCTCCACCAAGATGTATGTGACATGGAAGAGTAACCCATGAGCCTAATTCATTGTGCATTTGCAGTCCAAAGCAAATCTAAAACTATGCACAAATTTAGGGGGAGCTCTTGCTTATCACATACTTCTCAAAGCGACGATGTTATTTAATTTTATTATCATTTGTCGAAGCTTTGATCTATATGTTGTCATCAATTACCAAAAGGGAGAGATTGAAAGTGCAACTATCCTAGGTGGTTTTGGTAATTCATAACAACATATAGCTCATTGAAACTAATTCTATTCAAGACTATTATTTCAGGAAAGCTCAATGAATGGCATGGCATGGATGATGAAAGTAGATCCTCAAAATACTAAGGACAAAGGTTGGATCAAGCTCAAAAGCTCAAGACTCTTCATTTTACATTTTAGTGATCCAAGATCACATTGAGTCTATAGGAAAAGCCAATACTATCAAGAAGGGATGGCGTGTTGTAATGAGCCTTTTGCTTCATGTGCTTAGTGATATGCTCCAAAACCCTCAACTACTTACCCACATCCACAAATGACCTAAACCTAAAGCCAAAATCGGTCACGCCGATTCTTTCTATCCGGCGCCACCGATTCCAAAAGTCATAGCCACTGCCACAAACCCTAAGCAAATCGGTCTTACCGATAGGGATCTCGGTCTCACCGAGATGGGGTTACAATCTCTCTATTTCCCTTCGTAGCGTTTGGTCTAACGAAGTGAGCGTCGGTCCCACCGAGATTGCAATGTAAACTCTTTGTTTCCTTTTGTAACATTTGGTCTCACCGAAAAGAAAAATCGGTCCCACCAAGTTTACCTGACCAACTCTCTGGAAAGCTTATTACCAAAATCGGTCTCACCGAGTTTGTGTAATCGGTCTTACCGAGATTACGTTATGCCCTAACCCTAACCATATCGGCCTCACCGAGATTCATGTCAGTCCCACCGAAAATCACTAACGGTCACTAGGTTTACTAATTCGGTCCATCCGAGTTTAACGATTCGGTCCCACCGAGTTTGGTAAATTGTGTGTAACAGTTAGATTTTGTGTGGAGGCTATATATACCCTCCACCTCCTCTTCATTCGTGGAGAGAGCCATCGAAACGAACCTACACTTCCAACTTACCGTTTCTGAGAGAGAACCACCTACTCATGTGTTGAGGCCAAGATATTCCATTCCTATTATATGAATCTTGATCTCTAGCCTTCCCCAAGTTGCTTTCCACTCAAACCCTCTTTCCACCAGATCCAAATCTATGAGAGAGAGTTGAGTGTTGGGGACACTATCATTTGAAGCACAAGGACCTTGAAGTATGTCTAGAGGGGGGGTGATTAGACTACTTGACCAATAAAAACTTAACCTTTTCCCAATTTTATAGTTTGGCAGATTTTAGCTAATTTAGTACAAGTCAAGCAATCATCACACAATTCAAGCAAGCATGCAAAGAGTATATAGGAAGCGGAAAATAAAGCATGCAACTTGCAAGAATATAATGGGAAGGGTTTGGAGGATTCAAACGCAATTGGAGACACGAATGTTTTTGTCGTGGTTCCGATAGGTGGTGCTATCGTACATCCACGTTGATGGAGACTTCAACCCACGAAGGGTAATGGCTGCGAGAGTCCACGGAGGGCTCCACCCACGAAGGGTCCACGAAGAAGCAACCTTGTCTATCCCACCATGGCCGTCGCCCACGAAGGACTTGCCTCACTAGCGTAGATCTTCATGAAGTAGGCGATCTCCTTGCCCTTACAAACTCCTTGGTTCAACTCCACAATCTTGTCGGAGGCTCCCAAGTGACACCTAGCCAATCTAGGAGACACCACTCTCCAAGAAGTAACAAATGGTGTGTTGATAATGAACTCCTTGCTCTTGTGCTTCAAATGATAGTCTCCCCAACACTCAACTCTCTCTCATAGGATTTGGATATGGTGGAAAGAAGATTTGAGTGGAAAGCAACTTGGGGAAGGCTAGAGATCAAGATTCATATGGTAGGAATGGAATATCTTGGTCTCAGCACATGAGTAGGTGGTTCTCTCTCAGAAACGGTAAGTTGGAAGTGTAGGTTCGTTCTGATGGCTCTCTCCATGAATGAAGAGGAGGTGGAGGGGTATATATAGCCTCCACACAAAATCTAACCATTACACACAATTTACAAAACTCGGTGGGACCGAATCGTTAAACTCGGTCGGACCGAATTAGTAAACCTAGTGACCGTTAGTGATTTTCGGTGGGACTGGCATGCTTCTCGGTGAGGCCGATATGGTTAGGGTTAGGGCATAACGTAATCTCGGTGAGACTGATTACTCAAACTCGGTGGGACCGATTTTGGTAATAAGCTTTCTAGAGAGTTGGTCAGGTAAACTCGGTGGGACCGATTTGCTCTTTTTGGTGAGACCGAAATGTTACAAAAAGGAAACAGAGAGTTTACATTGCAATCTCGGTGGGACCGATCGCTCACTACGGTTAGACCGAAATGTTACGAAGGGAAACAGAGAGATTGCAACCCCATCTCGGTGAGACCGAGATCCCTATCGGTAAGACCGATTTGGTTAGGGTTTGTGGCAGTGGCTATGACTTTTGGAATCGGTGGCGCCGGATAGAAAGAATCGGTGTGACCGATTTTGGCTTTAGGTTTAGGTCATATGTGGATGTGGGAAAGTAGTTGAGGGTTTTGGAGCATATCACTAAGCACATGAAGCAAAAGGCTCATTAAACAACACCTCATCCCTTCTTGATAGTATTGGCTTTTCCTATAGACTCAATGTGATCTTGGATCACTAAAATGTAAAATGAAGAGTCTTGAGCTTTTGAGCTTGAGCCAATCCTTTGTCCTTAGTATTTTGAGGGATCCACTTTCATCATCCATGCCATGCCATTCATTGAGCTTTCCTGAAATAATAATCTTGGAATAGCATTAGCTCAATGAGCTATATGTTGTTATGAATTACCAAAACCACCTAGGGATAGTTGCACTTTCAATCTCCCCCTTTTTGGTAATTGATGAAAACATATAGATCAAAGCTTCAACAAATGATAATAAAATTAAATAACATCGTCGCTTTGAGAAGTATGTGATAAGCAAGAGCTCCCCCTAAATTTGTGCATAGTTTTAGATTTGCTTTGGACTGCAAATGCACAATGAATTAGGCTCATGGGTTACTCTTCCATGTCACATACATCTTGGTGGAGCGCTCAAAATAATAAACGATGAATACATGCACTCATCACCAAGCATAGTGAGTGATCACATAAGATAGATAGGATAATATCAAGCATGCATAAGTGTAGCTTATGATCAAACACATGATCATCAATGTCTCACAAGCATAACCAAAAGCAAACAGAGTTTGAAAAACCACCAAATAAAGCAAGAGAGAACAAAAGCAACACTCTCTCTCTCTCGAAGCCTATGATCTATACATTTTTCTCCCCCTTTGGCAACAAGTTACCAAAACGTTCATAGAAAATGCATAGTGCTAGATCGACTCTCAGGCTTGATCTTCAGGTGGTGGTGGAGTCCGGATAACACCGAGGACGAAAGCTTCAGTTGAAGTAGATGGAGCTGGAGTTGATGTAGATGCTGGAGCTGGTGGCACTGAGGCTGTAGCTGGTGTAGATGAAGTTGCTCTTGTGTCAGAAACTGGTACAGCAGATGACCTCTGGGCTCTAGGCACTCTGGCAAATGCATCAGTTGTTGTTTTTCCCTTCCTCTCCTGCATGTCATCTTGTAGTTCCTCCACTGCAGACTGAATCTCAGTTACTTTCACATCTTAGTTATAGAACTTTTGTTCTATGATTCTCTCCAGGCTCTCCTGATTTTGAGTGAGGGTGGCCAATCCCTTCTCAATCCTCAGGTTTGATGCTATTAAGTATCCGAGCTGCTCCTGCTTGTTCTTCATGAAATACTCAGATGCCTCCTCTTGAGTTGGCATCTTGGCAGCTTTCTCCCTCTTTGCCTTCTCCTTCTTCTCCTGAGCTTGAACTGATTGTGGATCATCTTCATTCATGACAACCTCATTGTCCTCAAAGTATAGATAAAGTGGACAGTGTTCCTTATCCAACTTATATTTTCCTGTGCCCATCTTTGAGTTTATCAATTCTTGAATCTGAGGTGCATATTCACAACTCCTCTTCTGATCTGCTGCAGTCCTCTTGATTGTTTCAATGATCAGGCTCATGACTTTGAACTTCTATGGCACATCAAACACATGCAACATGTTGATGGCATGCCCTCTGATCATGTTATGGTCACCAGACTTGGGCAACAAAGTGTGCCTCAGAATCCAATTTATGGTTGGCAACCTTGACAGCAGAAAGTGAACTGATCCAAACTTGTGAGTTGCTAATGCCTTGTCTGGAATCTCCTTGTACATGTGAGCCATTGAATTGTGACCCATCTTCTTCTTTGCATAAATGTCTAGGTCATCCTCATTTTCCTCGGGGGCATTGATCAGCTTTGCCCATTCTTCAACAGTTGGTGGTACCTTGTACCTTGGACATCAAACTATTCTTCCATCTGGGTAAAAATGTGCTGTGGAGTAGAACTGCATGATAAGTTCATCATTCCAATTTGTGAGCTTTTGCCCAACAAAATCTGCAACTCCACAAGAAATAGAGCTGTTTTGCACTCCAGGATAGTGCTCTTCATTCTCCTTGATGAAATTCCAGTCAACCCAGCTCATGTCACAGACAATGGGCTTCTTGTCCAACAGAATGGTTTCATAGAAGTCCTGTTGTTCCTTTGTATGGAACCTGTAATCAACAACAGTTCTTCTCCTTGATGCATATGGATCTTCCATCCTCCATATCCTCAGCCCTGAATCCTTCCTGATTCTCATGTCCTCAGCCACAGGATGGGCATCATTGTGGTCTGGTATCTTGGGCTTGAGCTTCCTCATAACTTGTCCTTCATCTTCCTCATCAGCATCCTCGAGCCTTTGGGGCCTTGTTCTTCAAAGCATTGGAATACTCCTGGTATTCCTCTTTGGTCTGAGACTTGGCCTTGGGGGCAGCTTTGGGTGCTTCCTTGGGCTTAGATGTGGCAGCCCCTGATCTAATAGCATCTCCCATAAGCTTTGGTGCCTTTGGAGCTGGTGCAGCAGGTTCATCCTCTTCTTCCATCATGGAAGGCTTCCCAATAACTATGGCCATGGTCATCTTGACCCTTTCCTTTCTTTTCTTCCCTTCAGCAGCTGGCTCTTTGGGATCAGGCTTCTCAGGCTGTTTAGTTGATTCTCTGGCCTTGGACATTGGTTGTCTTCCAGCAGGCCTTTTGATCTTCATGCCTGGCTTTGCATTCTTTGCTGAGCCATATTCCTTCTTGAGCACAACTTTCTTGGAGATAACCTCATCTTCCTCAGCTCTATAATCTTCATCCTCTGAATCTGAAGTTCTTTTCCTCCTTTGCCTAGTTGCAGCCTTAGGCAAATTGCTAGGAGTACTTCTGCTCCCTTCATCTGAAGTTGAGGGACTAGTGCCCTCAATCAAGTTCATCTGCTCTTCTGACCTGTTCTGGCTGTCACTTTGATCAGACATACTGCAAAAGCTGACTGCTGACCCTGTGAAGAGTTGTAGATGAGATAAAAAAGATGAGCATCACAAAATGCAGAGGTTTTTGCAAAAGAATGACTCAAAAGTTCAGTCCTAGTTTTCCACAGAAAGCATTTCGGATCCACCGATTTTCAAACTCGGTGATACCGAAGCAATTTTTGGAACCTAAACTGATGATCTCGGTTGGACTGAGTTTTAGTTCGGTGGTACCGAGACTACTAGGGTTTCACAGAATTCTCAAATCGGTTGCACCGATTAGTAATTCTCGGTCAGACCGAGAGTCACTTGTGCAATGGCATAAGCCAAATCAGTGAGACCGAGTTTTTCAACTCGGTGGGTCCGAGATGGTTTCGGCGGAAACCTAAACCTAAAAATTTGAATCACATCTAATCTATGAACTACTTTGGCTGGATAGATGAGTTTCAATCGTGGCAAGATTCAATATGAAAACAATGTGCGAGAATCGACGTGGATAGCACAAAGTTCAAGTCCATACCCTAACTTGGCGGTGGACTTGCTACGGCGGCAACGGCGGGACGAAATCCGTTTGGCGAAGACCAGCGACGAGGAGGCTTTGGCGGCGAGGAGACGATCGGGAGACCACGATGGCAGAGCGAGCTGTTCTTGTGGCGAAGGGTTTGGAGAAATTTCAAAATTTTGCCCGTGGCTATATATAGCTCGACCACATCGGTGTGACCGAGTGGAACAACTTGGTGGCACCGAGATGCATAAAGCGAGTTCGATTCTGACAAATCGGTGAGACCGAAAAGTTCAAATCGGTTGACCGAGATTGAGAACTCAGATCAACTTGATGATCTCGGTAGGACCGAAATGGAAGGTTCGGTCGGACCGAGAATCACTAAGAGGTTTTGGAAGTTTAAGTCTATGACGAATCGGGGACTCAAGTGCTCCTCACGAGTGGTTCGAATCGACTTGATCAAATTTTGTGATGTAGCATGAATAGAGTTTGAGACGAGAAAATCATAGATAGCTAAAGAAGGTTCTTAGGCATTCTTGTCCATCCACTTGGCACAAAGAAAAGAATCCAAACAAGCAAAACAACAAGTGGACGTCCTTGAATGAGTAAAATATGCACCAACATGCTCACACAATAAAATGGCAATTGAAATATGTGGCAAAGCATGCACAACCAATTTTAGCAACTATCAAACAATTGGCGATGACTAGGTCATCTATATATGAGTATATTGACTTAGGAGTCAAATAAGAACATTTGATCATAGGTCATACTCATCGTTTAAGCTCAAGTGGGGTTACCACTTTTACATAATGCATTAATGTGTTCACACCATTAGAATTGCTTTGACTCAATTCTTAGAGTTAAGCTCCCCCTAGATGTGAGATCCCCCCTTAGAGGGATGAACTAACCTTGGGTTTTATCGATGATGACTTCATGTAGGTGTTGAAGATGTAGATGCTCAATGTTGATGTAGATCATTTGGAGCAATACTTTGGAGTGAGTTGCACTTTCAACTTGCCTACATGGGTTAGTCCCACAAGGAACAAACAAGAATATCCATAGACATAGAGTGATGCACACAAAAGATGATGTCCATGAAAACATTAGGTTACCTTGTCCCTTGCCTTACCAACATGAGGGTTTGTGACTCCTTGAACTAGTGCAAGATGTGGAAGTTGATTGCACTTGTTCTTGCCAAAATGATATGAGTGAAGAATGTTGGCGGAGTCACCCTCAAGAACTCTCTAGTTCTTCTTCTTGGGATCCACATCATCTTGATGGGAATCCTTGGAGTTATAGTTGTACTTGATGAAGTAGAACTTGGCGTAGTCTTGGGGACCCACTCGAGCGAGGCTTTAGGTGCTTCTTCAAATGCATCAATCTCTTCTTGAAGCTTGTCCTTGCCTTTGTTCTTGTGGTCTTGTGGTGGAAGATCATCTTGAGCTTGTGTCCCTTGAAGGAAGTAGGATCATACTTCTCTTGTTGAGGAACAAACTTTGTCTTGGGGTATTGATCTTCTTCCCACTCAACTCCATTAGCGTTGAACTTTCGTTCAAAACCAACACCTTGATTCTTCGGTGCCTTCCTTGCTTGCGTACAATTTCCTCGAATTGCTTACTCCGGCAAGGCTCTTGTAAACACCTTTCTCTATAATTCCCTTCAATAAACTATTTTCTTGCTCAAGTGTAACTTGGCTAAGAGAATCATTAGTGGAATCAATAGAACTACTGGAAGCAACAACATTGGATTTGACATTATTATTGTTACTACTAGAGGAAGTATCTTTCTTGTACTTGTTACTAGACTTGACTTGAGGCATGTAAGTAGATAAGAGTAAACGCTTGGCAATGTAAGAAGAACTTTTCTTGAGGATATCATCATTGATTGCCTTTAAGAACTCATGCTCTTGATCAAGATTGAGATTTTCAAAGCGTAACTTCTCATGAGCCCTTAAAAGTTCTCGATGATCTTCGAAGATAGTTTCATGAGCCAACTTAAGAGTGTTTAGTTCTTTAGTTAGAAGCTCAATTTTCTCCTTATCATTGTCATTCGTTTTATTAGCATGATTAATTGACGTTCATCATAGTATTAATCACTAGAGTTGTCAACAAGTAAATCATCATCACCTAGCAAGTCATCTTCATCAACATCAAAATCAATATACTCGGGATGTGTTACCTTAGGACCTTTGGCCATGAAGCATCTTCCAACACCTTCATTTGGTGATTCAAATATGTGGTAGGAGTTGGTTGACACAAGTGCTAGACCTGCAACACCTTCATCTTGAGTATATTCGGAGTCGGAGTGATAGCTTCTCTCGGAGTGATGGTCGGAGTCGGAGCCGGATACCCATTCACCAACATGAGCTTGATGTCTTCGTTTTGTGTATCTCTTTGATGACTTGTCCTTCTTTTCCGAATCCTTGCTTCTCCGTGAGAGTCTTCGTTCATAACGATCATCTCTACTCCTCCTCTCTCTTGGTGGTGATTCTTCTCTTTTGCTCCTTCTTCTTGGAGAATCTTCTCTTCTTTTGTAGGGTGTCGTACACTCATTGGAGTAGTGTCCGGGTCTCCCACAATTGTAGCAATTGCGCTCTCGACTAGAAGATCTCTTGTCATTGTAAGACCTTGACTTGGAGCTTCTTTCTTTGCTTCTACTTTTGTAGAATTTGTTGAAGTTCTTCACCATTAAGCTCAATTCTTCATTGAAGGTTGGTTTCTCACTTGATTATGTGGGGGCTTCACTTGAGGCTTTGTAAGCACCACTTGACTTGTTGTGAAGTTCCTCCTTATCCTTGAGTGACATCTCATGAGCAACAATCCTTCCAATGACTTCCGTTGGCTTGAGATTTTTGTAGTTTGGCATCATTTGGATCAATGTGCACACGGTATCATACTTTCCATCCAATGCTCTTAGGATTTTCTTGATGATGAATTTGTCGGTCATCTCTTCACTCCCTAAGCGGCAATCTCATTTGTGATAAGAGCAAGCCTAGAGTACATTTCAGCGACACCTTCACCATCCTTCATTTTGAACTTGTCAAGCTGACTTTGGAGCACATCAACTTGGATTCCTTGACGAACTCGGTACCTTCATGCATATCAATCAAAGTATCCCAAATTTCCTTTGCATTCTCAAGGCGGCTGATTTTGTTGAATTCTTGAGGCACAATCCGTTGAAGATGATGTCACATGCTTGAGCGTTGTATTGTAGCATCTTCAATTCTTCCGCATTAGCTTCACGGTTCGGTTCTCTCCCATCAAAGAATTCACCTTGCAAGCCAATACAAATAATTGCCCAAACGGCGGGGTTATGTCCAAGAATATGCATTTTCATCTTATGCTTCCAACTAGCAAAATTAGTACCATCAAAGTAAGGATCTCTATGGTGGTAATTTCCCTCGCTAGACGCCATACTCTCCTAGGTTGTGTAACCAAGGCTATGACCACCAAAAGCTATGGAAATCAAAGCAAATGGAGACCAAAGCTCTGATACCACTTGTAGGACCTTGAAGTATGTCTAGAGGGGGGGTGATTAGACTACTTGACCAATAAAAACTTAACATTTTCCCAATTTTATAGTTTGGCAGATTTTAGCTAATTTAGGACAAGTCAAGCAATCATCACACAATTCAAGCAAGCATGCAAAGAGTATATAGGCAGCGGAAAATAAAGCATGCAACTTGCAAGAATATAAGGGGAAGGGTTTGGAGGATTCAAACGCAATTGGAGACACGGATGTTTTTGTCGTGGTTCCGATAGGTGGTGCTATCGTACATCCACGTTGATGGAGACTTCAACCCACGAAGGGTAACGGCTGCGCGAGTCCACGGAGGGCTCCACCCACGAAGGGTCCACGAAGAAGCAACCTTGTCTATCCCACCATGGCCTTCGCCCACGAAGGACTTGCCTCCCTAGCGGTAGATCTTGACGAAGTAGGCGATCTCCTTGCCCTTACAAACTCGTTGGTTCAACTCCACAATCTTGTCGGAGGCTCCCAAGTGACACCTAGCCAATCTAGGAGACACCACTCTCCAAGAAGTAACAAATGGTGTGTTGATAATGAACTCCTTGCTCTTGTGTTTCAAATGATAGTCTCCCCAACACTCAACTCTCTCTCATAGGATTTGGATCTGGTGGAAAGAAGATTTGAGATGGAAAGTAACTTGGGGAAGGCTAGAGATCAAGATTCATATGGTAGGAATGGAATATCTTGGTCTCAGCACATGAGTAGGTGGTTCTCTCTCAGAAACGGTAAGTTGGAAGTGTAGGTTCGTTCTGATGGCTCTCTCCACGAATGAAGAGGAGGTGGAGGGGTATATATAGCCTCCACACAAAATCTAACCGTTACACACAATTTACCAAACTCGATGGGACCGAATCGTTAAACTCGGTCGGACCGAATTAGTAAACCTAGTGACCGTTAGTGATTTTCGGTGGGACTGACATGCATCTCGGTGAGGCCGATATGGTTAGGGTTAGGGCATAACGTAATCTCGGACCGATTACTCAAACTCGGTGGGACCGATTTTGGTAATAAGCTTTCCAGAGAGTTGGTCAGGTAAACTCGGTGGGACCGATTTGCTCTTTTCGGTGAGACCGAAATGTTACAAAAGGAAGCAGAGAGTTTACATTGCAATCTCGGTGGGACCGATCGCTCACTTGGTTAGACCGAAGCGTTCGAAGGGAAGCAGAGAGATTGCAACCCCATCTCGGTGAGACTGAGATCCCTATCGGTAAGACCGATTTGCTTAGGGTTTGTGGCAGTGGCTATGACTTTTGGAATCGGTGGCGCCGGATAGAAAGAATCGGTGTGGCCGATTTTGGCTTTAGGTTTAGGTCATATGTGGATGTGGGAAAGTAGTTGACGGTTTTGGAGCATATCACTAAGCACATGAAGCAAAAGGCTCATTAAACAACACCTCATCCCTTCTTGATAGTATTGGCTTTTCCTATAGACTCAATGTGATCTTGGATCACTAAAATGTAAAATGAAGAGTCTTGAGATTATGAGCTTGAGCCAATCCTTTGTCCTTAGTATTTTGAGGGATCCACTTTCATCATCCATGCCATGCCATTCATTGAGCTTTCCTGAAATAATAGTCTTGGAATAGCATTAGCTCAATGAGCTATATGTTCTAATGAATTACCAAAACCACCTAGGGATAGTTGCACTTTCAGTGTCATCGATGTTGATGTAGTTCTCTGGACAGGTGCAATCTTCATCTTCTCCTCCGGGTGCTGAATTTCCCATGAGTTCTTCAATCTTCTCCTTAAGATCGCCGTTTTGTCTCACTAGAGCTACAATCTCCTCCATGTAGTCCTTGCGAGTGGCCTTCAGTTCTCCTTCTAGTTCGATAATCTTGGCTTTTGCTTTCTTCAACTCCACCATGTATGCGCACATCTGGTTCTCCTGGCGTCGAATGTGCTCATTTAACTCTTGGATGAAAGCTGCAATGGATCTGTCCTTCTTAGTGCTAACTATCTCCCATTGTTCATCTCGGCGTCCGCAAATCTGGTAGATAGTATCCTTGAGGTCATCTTGGTAAACTTCTCCAATGCGTCCCATGGTTATGTGAGCTGCCATGCTCTTTCCTGACTCAAGTTGGTGCATTAAAAACACACTCTATGGGCTCCATGATTGGCGCAAACGTCCTTCCGGGAACTTGAGCTTGAATCTTCCAGCGCTCCTCTTCGGGTAAAGTGGAATTGTAGGTCCCGGTGAAGCTTGGTATTCCGATGTTTAGGTACTTAGTGACTTCCTTCAGGTGTCGTCCAAAGGGTGTATCTTCATCCGGCTGGGTGAACTTGATCCTCGCTTCCGTCATCCTAAAAGAGTAGAAAAGATGAGGAGTTAGAAATGAGAAGAGAGTAGTGATCTAGGGCTTTAGCTTAATGGTCGTGTCCTACAGTCAGTGTGTGCTCTGATACCATCTTTGTAGCGACCAGACCTCAAACAGTCCGATCTCTGTGCTCAGGTGTCATCCCTGGATCGAGAATCTTGACACCACACAGTACTTGAAGGATTTATAACAGAGTAGCAATCACACACTTATTACATCGAGTGTCTCAAAAGAGAACTTAATAAAATAAATATGGCATAAGGCCATCTAAATACGATAACAGCGGAAGTCTTGGAAGAATAAGTGAGTCCATCAACTCCAACGGCATCATCGAGTATAGAACCACGACCTAAGCACCTTACTACTGTCGTTCGAAAAGTCGCAACATGAAGCGTTGCAGCCGAAAATGGGTCAAGACATGGAATATGCTGGCAATGTAACACATAGAGAACAATAATGGAATAACTATACTACATGCATATTTGGCTGGTGGAAAGCTCTATGGTTACAGTTTTGCGTAAAGCCAATTTTTCCCTACTTAAAGGAATAAGTTTATTTAACTATCATGGTGGTTGTTAAACATTGAGAATGGTTGACAGCATTCTC
The DNA here is from genome assembly GCA_021605205.1 of Aegilops longissima. Lineage (NCBI taxonomy): Eukaryota > Viridiplantae > Streptophyta > Magnoliopsida > Poales > Poaceae > Aegilops > Aegilops longissima. Next base: position 325,821,307 of record CM038677.1, read on the forward strand.
AATCCCAATTAAAAGTACTCATTAAACCCAAACAAATTATATTAAGTAACGTGATGAGATCAACAGGATAATCCAAGAACTAGATACTCAAGATTGTCCATAATCGGAAGCACTCTTTGCTTTATCTGAATTTGTGTGTATTTTATTTGAAGCTAAAATAATGTTCATGTTGTAGAAAATCTTTTTCTAAAAATTTTGATATATTATATGCCTATATAATATTTTTATTTCTTTGGTTTTTTTTTGTTGTTCTTTGTCTCTGTGTAAAAACAAATGTTTTAAAAAAAATCTTCCCTGGACCGGGCCAACTGGGCTGAAGCCCAGCCAGCCGGCCCAGCTAGCCAGCCCGCGCCGCCACCGCCTAGCTCCCGCCGTGCCCGACAGGACTCATGAGTCCGGCTTCCCGCCGCCCGGGCCCCTCGCCCAAGGAAGGCCTCGGCCCCGTGCCGTTATAAGGGCGCCGCCTCGCCGCCCCGTCCCTCCTCCCCTCTCGCGCCGCCGCAGATCGACGCCGCCCCCTTCCGCATCTCACCGCCGCCGCCATCGGTTGCCGTCGCCGCCCGCCGCCGCTGTTCGGTGCCGCCGCCGCCTCTCCACCCCTCGCGCCACCGCCGCCACCTCGCCGCCCCGCCCCTCGCCGCGCATCCGGAGCATCGCCAGCGACCATGCCGACGTCGAACTCGCCAGAGTTCATAGCCACGACTCCGGTTTTCGTCAAAAAAATGAACCGGTAATAAACCACTCCGGTTTCTTTTCGAAAAACCCTTGGTTTTTTTCTTCTATAAACCGGTTTGTTAGGGTTTAAATATTTAGAGAGCGTCCGTTAGTTTAGGCTCTGGAGCGAACGATTTTCGCTGTTTAGCGTTCGGTAACGAACGTTCGCTATTTAGATTTTTCTTTTTATTTTAGTTTCCGGCCAGGGACCTATCTGCGATGATTTCCTTTACAGATTAGTCCCTAATTTTCAAACGCTCATAACTTTTTACTCGTTAGTCCAAATTCAACGAAACCAACGCTCACTTCTTCGTTATGATTCTATCCAGTAAAACAACTCAAACATATTTTTGAAAGTTTAAAATTTGAATTAGGTCAGATTTGAATTCAAACTTCGTTTGATCAAAACTTGAGTTTCGTAACTCCGATTTAGTTGATTCTTTTTGCAAATCGAAGCTCTTGACATAAACTTTCTGATAAGGCCAAATACACATAATTTTGGTACTGTTAGAAATTGTTTTATGTTGCGAGAGTTATTTGCTTGGTTTTGATGTTTTCTGAATCGTTTTCTTCGTTCTTTCCGATCTTTTGAGTGATTGCTTATGTGTGGTTATTATTGCTTGATTACGATAGATTGACCGGAGTGTGACGAGTAGACCTATCAAGAGTTTTGAGTGCGAATCTTCTTCATCAACATTGCAGGCAAGGAACACTTTGATCATACTCTTCTCATACCCAGTTTTTATGCATTAGATCTATTCCTCAAACACTTGCATGATTAGGATCTAATTAAATTGTGGGATGGGAAGCAGATGAGGTAGTACCTATTACCTGTTTTATTATCAAACCTTTGGGGGTTAATTCTACGTTTGCTTATCATGCCATGCTATGCAAGTAGACGTGGATTGGGTGCGTGTATTCCACAGATGTGAGATTGTTAAATTAATGGTTTATTTAAGGTGGCAACTTAAACACACATCTGGGTGGATCGAGGCACCTGGTTTCTATCGAGATTTACTGTATTTCTTGGACCGCCACCCAGTGCTCAAAGGGATCATGAGATTATTCAAACTAGAAACTTCCGTGTGCAGCCACAAGCCACAATGGCCTCTGGCGTAGTTGACTAAGTTGTGCGAACTCTTACGGGTAGACTAGCAGATGTAGGGGAAAGTAGGTGTACCAGTCTACCCACATGTAAGGTGCTAGTGCGTCTGAAAGACTATGTCTCGGTCATCCGTTTCTCAAACACCATGTAGTGCGAGAAACCAAACGGAGGCAATCGAATCTTGTGGGGAAAAGTGCGCAAACCTCTGCAGAGTGTATAAACTAATCATGGTTAGCCGTGTCCCCGGTTATGGACAATCTTGAGTATCTAGTTCTTGGATTATCCTGTTGATCTCATCACGTTACTTAATATAATTTGTTTGGGTTTAATGAGTACTTTTAATTGGGATTGAGAATGCTGTCAACCATTCTCAATGTTTCACAACCACCATGATAGTTAAATAAATTTATTCCTTTGCAGTAGGGAAAAATTGGCCTTTCGCAAAACTGTAGCCATAGAGCTTTCCACCAGCCATATATGCATGTAGTATAGCTTATTCTTTCATTACTCTCTATGTGTTACATTGCCAGCATATTCCATGTGCTGACCCGTTTCCGGGCTGCAACGTTTCATGTTGCAGACTTTTCAGACGACGAGTAAGTGATACGTTAGGGTTACGATTTCCTATACTCAACTTTGCCGTTGGTGTTGATGGGAATCCACAACCTTGTTGCCTCCGCTATCTTTTGGATTCAGGTAATAGTATTTACGTTATTTATACATGTGATTTACCTCTGTTATAAATCCTTGAGTACTGTGTGTGTCAGCATACCGATCCAGGGATGACACATAAGCACAGAGACTTGACCCATTCGGGTCGGGTCGCTACACTATCGCAGTCAAACAAACAAGCATACAATAAGTACTCATCTAATGCACAGTTAAAACTCAAATAAAAGATCTAACCAGAAAGTTCAACTTAAGAACTCCGGTTTGCAAAAAGAATCAAAACAAACGAAGCAACGGAAGTCAAACAGCGAAAGAAAACAGCTTCGTTTTACTAATCTGGATCTAAGTCAAATTTTATAGAAGCAAAAACTTGTTTAAGTTGGTTATTCGGAAAGAGGGTTTCGAGACGAAACTCCAGGCTCTTGAATCGCCTGATTCCGATAAACGAGCGCAAAGTTATACTAAAACGAAAATCGGATCAGAAATCACGATCAGAAAAATCACGGATTAAATCCGAGAAAAAGAAAAACGACGAACAGGTTAACGAACGAACGTTCATTAACTAGATCTAATCTTACGAACACGTTCGTTAAAACGAACGAACGAGCGAACACTCGCTATTTAACCTAACCGAAAAAACAGATCTAATAAAAAAACCGAAACTAAAAAAAATAAACCGTAGAAAACCGATCGGTTTTTTGAAAAAAAACCGATGGCGCGGTTTCTGAGTGCGGCGAACCTCGGAGGCCGCCGACGGCGGCGGCTCGGCGATGGCGGGCGGCGGCGGCGCGCGCGGGTCGACGGCGGCGGGCGGCGGCGGGGCCCGATTAGGGTTAGGGTTTGGGCGGGGTGGGGGCGGCGGGGTTGTTGGGTGAGGCGGCTCGGGGCGCTTTATATAAGCTGCCCCAGGCGGTGTTCCGCTCGCAGTGCGGCCCGAAGGTCGGTTCGCGTTTTTTTAAATAATTACGCGCAGAAAATCAAACGAAAGAAATACTAAACGGTCTCCAAAACTCCCGAAATAAATTTTCCCAGGCTTCTAAAATCAAGCCGGACAAGATGAACATTTATTTGGGGCCTAAATGCAATTTTGGAAAACGCACATTTTTCCTAAATCCAAATAAAAAAACGAAAAACTCCAAAATAAAATCTTATTTTTTTATTATTAAATCCTCATTATTTCCTTATTTAGGGAAAGTCATTTTATTCCCTCTCTCATATTTTGATAGTAGAAATAATTGAAGATAAAATAAATAAAATCAAACGATCCTATTTTCAAAATTTGAGAAAACTCAGATATGAAAATAACGAAATCCCCAACTCTCTCCGTGGGTCCTTGAGTTGTGTAGAATTTCTAGGATCTAGCCAACAATGCAACAAAATATGATATGCAATGATGATCTATGTATAACATTCCAAATTGAAAATTTGGGATGTTACACACACATTTTTGCCAAGCTCGCCTAAAGTTTTCAAAATGAAAAGGAGGTACACTTGCGCACGGCTATCGCGGTCGCATCGCACCCTCACACGGTCGCTCCTGCACGCCGCGGTTGTACCGCACCCTCACACAGTCGCTCCTGCACGCCGCAAACCCAACCAAGGGAACGCACCCTCACTGACATGTGCTACCGTTGAAAAATAATTTTCATTCATACATTATGTTTATCCAACCGCATGTTGGGGAGGATCCGTACGGCCCGTGTCGTGGTCTGTTGGGGATGAAGAAGAGGTGAGGAAGAAGGGTTAGGAGACGTAGGATATTCATCCAACCGTCTGAAATGGTAGACTGACCCAAATGATGAAAGTCGGGCGATGTGCATAACAATATATGTTTTTACACAGCAAAAGATCCCTAAAAACAACAACATAAAGAAAAACTAGCACTGCTCGTGGAACGAGACAGCCTCGTTGTCTTTGGCTGCCGGCGCGAACCAGCCGTAGCTGCCGACGTGTGTCTCCGCACCGTGGTTGTCCTCGGCCTCCGGGTACTTGTTCACGCAGAGCGTGCGGGCGCTCTGCATGGATGAGAGCACCACCCGATTCAAGTCGAGGACGTCCGGTTCCGCCTGCAGGAAGGCCGATGGCAGCGGCATCCACGCGCTCCGTGTCGAGTTGAGCCTCCGCTGCCCGGTTCAAGACGAGGACGTCCGGTTCCGCTTGTAGGAGGGCTTCGATGGCAGCGGCATCCGCGCGCTCCGCGTCGAGTTGAGCCTCCGCCACCCGGTTCAAGTCCAGGACGTCCAGTTCCGCCTGCAGGAGGGCCTTGATGGCAGCGACATTCGCGCGCTCCGCGTCGAGTTGAGCGTCCGCCGCCCGGTTCACATCCACAACATCCGGTTCCGCCTGCAGGAGCGCCTCGATGGCAGCGGCATGCATGCGTTCCGGGTCGGGTTGACCCGCTAGTCCGCCTGCACCATGGGGGACCCGGACGCCGACACGAAGTCGACGTCCATCGTCTCGTACCCATCGGGGGCCTTCTGCGCTGCGACCTCCGCTATGAACATTGAATCAGCTTCCTCCTCCTCGTAGCTTGGCTGCAGAGAACTCGGGGATTGGCCAGCTGCAAAGCGGGATTGGGAACAGAGGTCTGTGGCACCGACCGCCGCCGCAATTTCTGCGCGGCGCTCCGGCGTCAGCATCTTGTAGTACGTGATCTTGCGGCGCACCATGGCCTTCCGGCGAACTAGGGGATGCTTGATGAGGGCTAGAGGATCGAAAGGTGGGGGAATGGGCTGGAGAGGAGGTGTGGTTTTGGGGCAGTGGCTGGCATAGACCGAGCAGAATAGTGGTCGGTGACAACCGGTCAATCGGTTTTGACTGTACATCGCTCTTGTCGCGTTCGCGTTGCACCCGAGTACGTTGGACCCTCCACGTCGTTCACCGAATGGAACGCGCTTCGTCTTGCGTTTTCGCTCACTTGTGGGACCGTAGTTGAGAGCAAACTGACGTCCCTCCCCCGCCCGCGTCATTTATACTACCACTCCCTCCGTTTTATGCGGAGTAAATAAAAACAGAGGGAGTATACTACAGATGAGGATCCCTTGACGTGGCCGAACCCATTGAGTAACTGACATGCGGGGCCTAGCAAGCATGGGGTCCGCCAGTAAGTGACCGAAAGGGAGGGTAAGGCAGGGATACCTACGTTAGAGGATCCACTTCTACTACTCCCTCCTTCCATCTACAGGGCCTAATGCATTTTTCGAGGCTAACTTTGACCAAATGTTAGAGTAATAATATATGACATGCAACTTACACAAAGCATCCAATGATATAATTTTCACATTATACATCTCATGTACTATTAATCTTGTCAATACTCAAAGGCGGCTTTGAAAAACGCATTAGAGCATGGTTAATAATATAGCCAGCCGATGGCTATAAGGAACTGCCATGTCATCTATAGCCATCATCTATATGCACTCATACAATGGTGTGGGCTATAAGGTTGGCTATTTCCGACAAAAAAATAATATATAAGGTTGGCTATTGTATTATTACTTTTTTGCATCTCCTCTCTATCTCTTTCTTCATATTTATTGTATTTACCTAGGAATGCATATATAGCTAGGCTCTTGCATGAGAGCTCACTCCCCTTACTTTTTCACATCTCTCTCCTTCACATAGGCAAAAGTGCCATGTAAGTTGGCTCTTAGAATGGCTATTAGGTTGGCTCTAAGCATTTAATATTTGCATGAGCAAGGTATATGATGGGAAGAGAGTTGCATTATACTATTTTTTCTTGATCTATGTGTTATAGCCGGGCTGTAGAATATAAGAGCCCGCTTCACTCTTTCTCCTCTCTTTTCACTCCTCCAAGTAGGATTTTAATGACATGACAAGTCTTATAGCCTGCGGACTAGGCCTTATTAGACTTGCTCTTAGGCCCTATATAAATGGAAGCAGGGAGTACTATGAGCAATGCATACTCTACTGCAGATGTTGTCAGTACTCCACTAGTAGTATTGGATAGGGAGCTTAAAAAGTTACTATTGGACTGGCTATACGTGGCGAAATCCTAGTAGGAAGAGCATGCGCGAGAACAAGCACATTCACGTGGTTGAAAACAAATTGGAAACCATCTCTGTTTGAATACAAATCTAGGAGTACGTACGAATCTAACAATATTGATTGGGAGTTGTTGAATGTTGATACTTTTTCTGTAAGTTTGATCAAAGTAAAGATACTTTGACTACACATAAAACTTATATGTAAACTAGAAAGGATCGGAGGGAGTGTATTCTCCATTCAAAAGCGAAATGAACATTGAATAACCTTTATATATGATTTGCGGATGCTATGATCACCGGTTCAAAATTTTGAATCCGCCTTAGGTATCACACATGCACCCACTCATTTTCTCTCGATTTCATCTCGGGGTCTGGAGATCGATTGAAAGAGGACTAGGGTGGGTACAATACGTTCATTTCGCTTATGAACATACAATATACCCCTTCTGATCCCCACAGACCCCCGCCCTATGCGGGTCATTTCTATCATAGCAACAGACCAAACCTTTGTCTCCTTGCACGACACGCAATTGATCTCTCAACATCAATCGATCTCGTCAAGATGTGTCAGGGAATAAACCGAATGGGATGTCAAAACTAAGACGGGAAGTGACACGTAGTGGAGGCAAAGTGAAACTAAACGAACCGTATGCTTGTATGCATTTCGGACAAATTACAACATTGGAAATACAAGCATGGTCTAGGCCCACATGCGGATGATACTCGGCGGAATGTTCAAATGACGCATGAGGGAGGATGGACTCGACCGGTGGGCGGCATGATTGATGGAGAAGGGGGTTGGAGAGGAATGAGAAATAAGCAATGTCGCATGATTATACTTGAACGACTCAAATAAACAATAAGTTGTCTCGTTTTCCCTTCCGTCTTGGTCACGGAGTAAGAAACTCCCTCTGTTTTTATTTACTCTACATATTAGGTTTGACTGAAGTCAAACTTCATAAAATTTGACCAAGTTTATAGAAAACTAGCAAGATGCCCATGCCTTGCACGGAACATCAAGATCTTGTGGGAGAAAAGGATGAACGAGGGAAGGCCTTATCTGCAAATGTGGAGAGGAGTGCGGGTAAATTGTCATAGTTTCCTTCCTATTCGTTAGATCCAAATCGGATGACCTATATTGCAAGATGGCAGGCACACCATCATCACCAACTCTTCTTTTTATGTACACTAGCAAGATGCTCGTGCATTGCACGGAACATCAAGATGCATTTGTATGAGCAGTTTATCTTATGGGAGAAAAGGAAGAATGAGGGAAGGCCTTGTTTGCAAATGTGGAGAGGGGTGTGGGTATCTTTTTGCAAAATTGCCATAGTTTCCTTCCTATCCGTCAGATATAAATCGGACGGAAACTTATAAAAAAACAGAGTTGGTGATTATGGTATGCCTGCCATCCTGTAATATAGGCTGTCCGATTTATATCTAACGGATAGGAAAGAAACTATGGCAATTTTGCACAAAGGTACCCACACACCTCTCCACAATTGCAAATAAGGCCTTCCCTCGTTTATCCTTTTCTCTCACAAGATAAACTAGTCATACAAATGCATCTTGATCTTACGTGCAACGCACGGGCATCTTTCTAGTAAGAGTAGAAATATGAACATTTACAATAGCAAATATATATGATGTGAAAGTATATTCAATAATGAATCTAATGGTATTTATTTGTTATTGTATATGTTATTATTTTTGTCTATGAACTTTGTCGAAGTATACAATATTTGACTTTGAGCAAAGCTAAAATGAGGAGTAAATAAAAATAGAGGGAGCACGCAGGGACTAGTATAGTTACTACTGCCGGAACATGGTAAGTTGGACCCCTAAATTCGGGCACGGACTGGGCACACCTCAATTATTCTTTCAAAGAGTCGGACACCTACATTTTGCACACCATCCGGCTACTTAATCAAGTGTTACGTTTCACTACTTGAAAAGCAAAAGGGTGGTACCTACCCAAAACCACCACACTTGGGGCTAGGGAACAACTTGGTACTGTAACACATTTGAACCAGGGCACAAAAACCACCTGTTATGCGCCTAATGCGCAACGCGGAGCACTGACGCTCGAATATGGTCGGGAAAACAGGGAAACCGACATGTGGGGCACACCTGTTGGGACGACGTGGCGCAGAGTAGTCCAATGGAGGACCTGGCCCACGACCTCCTCGCCACCGGCAACCGTTCATGTGGGTCATGGGGGCTAGCAACGTGGCGCAGCTCCAGCACTGCCTCTAGACAGTGCGACCGCGGTGAGCGACATGCTCATTGTTGTTGGACACTGTCGGTTTCAGTGCACCGAGGGTGGCGTTAGCGCTGTGGCACGACCAGCAGATCAACACCCGACTCGTCGACGATGCACGGGTCGAAGAAGTGCGTGCGCGCCGCTACGCGTCCGTGGAGTGGTGTAGCGCGGCCAACTGCATCCCCAGGACCTGAGACCATGCCGGGTCGTCTTGCTTTTTCAGTGACATGTGGGGTCGCATGTGAGCAAAGGGCATCACCAATGTTGCCACGACCGCAACTGACTACCCTAGGACACCAAAAACCGTCGTCCCTCGCGCGGTCGCGTGGTGCGTTCCTAGCTGGAGCCAGCTGCCCACGATCATGCCGTCTGTGTGTATGTCGTCGTTAAGAGGCTCGGTGCCTGAGGAACAAACTCTGATGACTTAAAGAAGCATCTGGACGCTTTGGCCTCACTGGAATGCACTACTTAAAGTGGCAATGCCCAGCTAACCTCCACACCTTAGCGCATTGTCCTGCTACCTGGCACGACATCTGCCATGACCGCGAGCGTGAACGCTCTGCGGGAGAGCTTTGTCTTCGGGGATGAAGCTCGAGGTCGCCGCCCTCGCTCAAGTTGCCACTCACGACGCAATAGAGGCATAGCCGGACGAGGACGCGACCGCACAAGTGGTGGCCACGATGGCGGTCAACGACGGGAGCACCGTCAGCCACGCATCCTACTTGCCGCCGTCCAATGTTCGGCACCGCCGAGGTCGGGGACTCCTCCGAGGATGAGTTGGGCAAGGGAGGCGGCAGGGCATGGTGTGCCAACTGGCCGGTCCATCTCCCGTGTTCTACTCTTCCTCGCCGGAGACCGCACCTTCATCTTGAACCCTGCCCCCATACATGGAGATCGCAGATGGAGGACGTCAGTCGCCACTGTAGAATAGGTTTAGGGTCGGGTTTCTTTTATTTTTCTGCCCTATAAAAGTTCGAAATGTAATGAAAATCTACCGTGTTTGCATTAATCTCGACCGGTGTATATGAACTTTCACAATAATATAGTACATTGTAGGAGTACTAGCAAGATGCCCGTGCGTTGCACAGAACATCAAGATCTTGTGGGAGAAAAAGATGAACGGCGGAAGGCATTATCTAAAAATATGGAAAGGAGTGCAGGTAAATTGTCATAGTTTCCTTCCAATCTGTTAGATATAGATCGGACTGCCTATATTGCAGGATGGCAGGCACACCATCATCACCGAGTCTGCTTTTTATTGAACCGAGACAAAGCTAACATGCGAAGTAAATAAACACATAGGGTCTACATACACAATTTATCTTAGGCACTCCAATAGTACCTCCACTACACATTCATGCATTTCACATCTTTCTACATCTAAGGGAACCTATGAAAGGGTTAACGTAAATTGCCTCTCTCTCTCCTCCCTGATTTTCATGGTGGTGGGCCCCTCCCTCCCCCCAACCTACAATCAACAGCTCACACGTCCCACATTACGTTAATTACGTAAATGGGATTACGTAGGTGTAGCATTACTCACAAAAAACCAACTAAGCCAACCTCCCAGCATATCGCGCGGGAAAAGACCCGGCCGCGTCGTTTTAGTTGGGATTATCGGATTACTAGTAGTAGTATTGATGGATCGCGTGAAGCACCATGTTTTTTTGAGGGGGTGAAGCACCTAGTTTAATAGGAAAAAAGGCAGTACACTCACAGCACCCCTGTCGCGGTCGCATTGCACCCCACACATGTTCGGTCCTGCACACGGCTCACGCAAATGGATCTCGCTTCGGCTTGCCTCTTCACTGACATGTGGGACTGCACTTGGAGAAACCGACCATCGCCAAACTCCCCGCCCACCGCTGCCAAATCCCCCCAAAAAATTCCCCAAATCCCAAATTCAACCGCCCTTGCCAACTAGCCAATAATATTCCCCAAATCCCTCCCCATGCCCCTCCACTCCATTCGCTCCACCAAAGCCGCCCTCCCTTGGCCGACATCGTCGGCGCCATGTTCGTTGAGGGACGCTGGCGATCCTCTCACTCCACAAGACGCTCTCAGACTGCCGTCCTCGAGTCACACCGCCATTCTTGGCGATGTTCTTGTGGAGGCACGACGGTCGGTCGGCGCCGCCTCGGGCGGCGTCAGTGTGGAGGCGACGGCGGTTCGATTCTCCCGCTGATGCAGCGTATTGTAGGCGAGGCCCGTGCATGTCGGTGTAGCGCTGAATATTAGCTGATAGACGCTGTTCATCTCACTGTTTGCCGAAGTAGTTTACAGTCAATATGCATTGCTTAAGAAGCTTCCTTGCCCTGTTCTGCACTCAATCTGCTTAGCTGAGATGGCATGCCAAGCCTGATTAGTTGCTAAAATATCCTGCCATATATTTATTGTGACGTAGATTGCCATGGTCTAGTAGCCAATCTGTTAGGTGAAATAGCTCTACACCGTTTTATACTTAAGCTTTGTTGTTGTGATGGTGTTGGATAGTTTGATGGCTGTCTGCTTGGCCTCATTGACTGCTGAAACAGCCTGCCATAATTTAGCACTCAAATCTGTTTGCTGAATTAGCAGTAAATATATTTTGTTACTTAGATCTGCTCGTCCAAATATCCTGCCATAGCTTTAGACATCGACCTAGGTATTTTTTCTGGACTTCATAAAAAAGCATATATGTTTTTCCGGTAATATCTAGTAGAAGAACTAATTTGTATGTCTAACAGATGGACATGACTTGGTTAACTTCTGCTCAAAGATTCTACGCTGCATATGTCGAGGGGGTTGAAAACTTCATGAACTTTATCAGAGCTGAGTACGGTGGTCCGAAATCAGATGTGCTCTGCCCATGTAGAAGTTGTATGAATTCAGTTACAAGACCCTAGTCAACCATGCAAAATCATCTACACTTGTATGGGATGCCCGTCACATATACTAGGTGGGTTCATCATGGTGAAGCTATGAACGTCAATGTTACTGACTACGTGGAAGCAGCAGATCACCATCTTGATCTGCCTGATGCTCAGGCGGAAGAGGAGGAGGTGGTGGTGGCGGAGCCAGTGAGTTTGACCAACATTGAAACAATGCTATGAAATGCTCGTGCATTTCATGAACTTTCACCTGCAGAAGAAAAATGGTGGGCCCGCATGTTGGAACCATGCAACGTGGCGGTCACCCCAAGAAATAAGCTGTCAGTATTCTCAGCTATGATCACCTTTCTTCAGGTGAAGACATCTGAGCGGATGACCAACAAATCATTCGATGCGATGTTGGCTGCTTTCCGCAAAGCTTTCCTAGATGCGTCTAAGCTGCCACACACCTAGAGTAAAATGAAGAATTTCCTTCGTGCAATTGGAATTGGATATGATAAGATCCATGTTGGTAAGAATAATTGTGTTACATTAGGAAGGATTATGCCAACAAGTGAATGCCGAAATGCAAATCATCAAGATGGGAAGATGGTGATGCTGTCAAGAGGATTCCTCATAATGTTACGAGACATTTTCCAATTACACCAAGATTGCGAGAGGTTGTTTCATGATGCTGAAACAAGAGAGGATGTACTGTAGCATTCTAGGAACCAGGAGTATAGAGATCAGAATGTAATGATCCATCCATCACATGGTAGTGAGTGGAAAAACTTCAATCAGAAACCCAAAAAGTTTGCTGCTGACCCGAGAAACATTAGACTTGGCTTAGCTTCAGATGGATTTAACCCATTTGGCCACCAGAGCGCCACATATAGCATGTGGCCAGTGCTTGTTATCCCTTACAACATGCCTCCAAATGTCTGCACCAAAGAATCAAACTACATGATGGCCTTTCTCATCCCAGGTCCAAAAATTCCTGGAAAGGATTTTGATTTATTCATGGAGCCTCTTGTGGAGGAACTTCAACACCTATGGAGGGGCGTTCAAACTCAAGACCTATATAGCAGCCCACTAGCTGATTTCTTTCTGCGTGCTATTATAATTTGGTGCATCCATGATTATCCGGCTTTGGGCACTATTTCAGGCAGAACGACACATGGTTACAATGCATGTGTTCGCTGTGATAGGAATCCCCTATCATACGCAATACTTAGCAAGATCTGATACATTGGCCACCGCCGTTTCCTTGCCAAGGACAAGCCGCGTCCTACCAAATACCGAAGATATGTGTTCAATGCAAAGCATGAAAACCGTGATGCGCCAAAGAGGCTCACCGCCGATGAGTTGCAAGTGGAATTAGAGAAGGTCAGGCATATTACACCAGGAAACCATCCTGGTAATGGTAGCGGGAAAAGGAAGCATGGCAGGGCAGAAGAGAGATTATTGTTTACCCGCAGGTCCACTTTGTGAGAATTGGAGTATTGGAAATATTTGCGTCTATGACATAATATTGATGTGATGAACATCGAGAAAAATATATGTGACAACATTATCGGCACACTTCTTAATATTGAAGGCAAAACGAAAGATACCTTAAAATCTAGGATTGATTTGACACACCTTGGTATCAGAAAGGATTTGCAGGTGGAAGATGAAGGTAAACCACGGGATATGGCACCAGCCGTGTACGTCTTGGACAAGGTAAAAAGAAAAGAATTATGCGAGGTCCATCACGTGTGAGATTCCCACATGGATTTGCTTCCAACCACGAAAGGAGAGTCGGTGCAGATGGAAACAAGGTACAAGGGTTGAAAACTCATGATTGCCACGTCCTACTTCAAAGGGTTTTTCTGTTATCCTTAGAGGATTGGGCATACGACTTATATAGAGCGATTAAGAGTTGGGACAATTCTTGAGGGAACTCTGAGAGAAATATCAGGTTAGATGCTTTGGGCGTCTTAGAGACAAGATACCAACTATCCTATGCGACCTTGAGAAGATATATCCTCCATCCTTCTTTGATGTGATGGTGCATTTGGCTATTCATCTACCTGATGAGGCACTACTTATAGGTCCAGTACAGTATGGCTGGATGTACCCTATTGAAAGGCAGCTAGGCACTTTCAAGGGCTATGTTAGGAACAGAGCTAGACCCGAGGGTTCCATTGTAGAGGCCTACATTGCTACAGAAGCGTTGACATTCTGCTCAAAATACATTGAAACAGCTGATCAGCTTAGCAAAGAGGTGGGTGAAGACAATCCAGGGCTCAATGTTTTCGATTATTCTATTCGAGTTACAGGGAAGAGTCGACAAGAGGACAAACCTAAAGATTTGGACAAAATGGTTTGGTATGTGTTGAATAATTGTCCTGAGATACTACCTTATGTCAAGTAAGTGCTAAGTACTGCAGCTTATACATCGTAATCTACTAAACTTGTAGCACATTCTTATATATTTACATGTTTGATGTGTTCTGCAGCATATACAAAAAGGAGTTACTGCCGCAAAATCCAAGAAACATTGACAAACTGGTTATGGCAGGATTGGCGAAATGGTTCAAGAGCCATGTAAGCTTTTGAATTGCACTGTCTGTTTTTTAATATATTGAGTACATAAGATGATCAGCTTGTCTATTTTCTAACCATAGGTTAAGAAGATGCGGGAGGATGGGCAGGCAGTTGATGATGCCCTTTACGCACTAGCAATGGGTCCTGATACTCGGGTAAGACATTATGAATCTTGCGTTGTTGGAGATGTGCGCTACAACACCCTTGCACGCGACGAAGGCAGGAAGACACAAAACAGTGCCATCATGAGAACGGATACGTACGATAGAGAGACAACTGAAATATATGCTAACATAACAGACATTGTTCGGTTGCAGTATATCTCCAGTTTCGAGGATCATCGGTGTGTGGTTCTATTGTGCTGTCGTTGGTATAACCTGTTTTCCAGGATCGCAAAACCTAGAGCTGATGATTATTTCAAATCCATCAATGTCAAGGCGGCGTACCAGACCAACGAGCCTTTTATTTTGGCAAATCAAGCAACACATATATTTTTCTTGGAAGACACATTTGCACGTAGCAATGACTAGAGAGTATTGCAAAGGTTTGAGCAGAGGAATTCGTTTAATGAAGTTGCACAACAAGATGATGCTTACACTGCTCCTGATGTACAAGATTCCACAGATGTTCCTAATATCTTTGAGAACCACCACGTCAATGAAGTTGGCGAAAAGATTGCCTATTGTGCTGTGGACATAGAAGAGTTGATCAAGAAGAAGCCAACATTCGAGGACATTGAGGATGAAGAAGAAGATGGCACTCTGGGGAATTACGATTCAGACTGATACACATGGCGAAGATGTTGATGCTACTACTACGGATGATGATTAGATTGCTTTTGTTGTATTTGCCTGTCAGAAGACCTTTTTTTATCTACTATGTGAAATTGTGTTTGCTATGACAACTGAAACCTAATGAATGTGTTGTTTATTATTTTGCTGTGAGAACATCACTTGTTATGTATGTTCATTTGTGTTTGGTGATTGTATGACGACTAAAACATGATGACATTGTTGTTTACTTGTACTCATATTTGGCTGTGAAACTTGAATTTGATGACATAGTTTGCTGTTGGACTGCAATTTGCTCGACGTCTTCGAATGGGAACAAAGCTGACCCGACAGGGCCTCTCCTAATTTATTTATTTATTACCAAAAGGGCCTAGGTATTTATTTATTTATGAGAAAAAGGGGATACCCCTGATTTCTGTTAATAGAAATCATTAGATGTTCACAACACTACGCGCAGCCTGCTACACAGGGTTCATTCATTACTAGTTTCACTAAAGTGCTCATGTCATAGCCACTGAATACATCACGAGTGCTACATACACTTCAAATAAAGAGACAATCATCTTACAGAGCACATCGATTTTGCCCATTATCTTCACAAGCTCTTTCATGTCCTCATTGTTGTCAAGGCCATTCACCAGCTGTTGCTTGGCCATGATCAGAGGAACGGCATCTTTAACCTTCTGCTCTGCATCTTCCTCTTCCGTCGTTCCTTCATTTACTTGTCCAACACCCTGCTGGTATTGGATTCCTCGGCTAATCAAATAATTAGCGTATTTGCGTCCCCCCACATCAGCAACTTCCCAGAAATACAAATCACGCGAATCTTTCCTTTTCTGCACAAATCAAATTGGAAGATCATCAACCAAACTATTAAAAAAATCAGCAACTGAAAGCAGCAGAACAACACTTAAACGTATTATTTCCCCATGATTCGGGCATTTGTAGAAGACTCGGCCAGGGTTGAGAATTGTGGTTGAGACGCGACAGATGACTCTGCTTGATTTGCAGCAGTGGCACCACACCAACGGCAGCGGGTTGCGATGAGCAACAGGCTGCGGTGCGTGTGCCGGCAGGGGTGTGATGAGACCCACAGGCGATGGTACGGGTGGTGACATGGCGCATATCTGGTTGTTGCCTGCTGAAGAGCAGGTGGACAAGCAGCCAGCAGACATGGTTGCTGTGGCCAGAGCTTCTGATGCTAGGCAGAGTAAAAAGAGAAGAGGAGAAGCGAACATTGGATATGTCAGTTTCATTACTTGCAGAGTAGCATAGCACCATATATAGTCATAGTCTAGGTTTGGACTCGAACCAGCTACAGGAGCATGTCTCTCTTTTTTCGAAAACTCAGCAACGTCTCTTTACTGGTACACTAGATTATTCTGTACGCCTTCTCAAGTCTTTGATTTTCTTTCTTTTTTTTTGCGAGGAAAGAAGGAGGACAAAATTGAGAGTTCCTGGGACTCGAACCCAAGACCTCTCGGTTGAAAACCAAGGGTGCTAGTCACTTATGTGGCGAACGTTCCCTGGGAGGAGGACGGCACACGAACGCATTTTCCTCGCAGTTTTAATTGCGACGCAAGATCGAACGGTCGCAGTTTCGGGAATGTTTTTAGGCGAACGAGCCCAGTTTTTGTTTTCTTCCTATATATAAAAAAGTATGCTACTTGGTGTCAGCTTAGTCAGCAAACGATTGTGCCAACCTTGACCGTTGGGTTGACATTCAAGGTCTGTCGTGTTTCTTCAATCTCTTCTTCCTCCAGCCACCAAAGCCAAACCAGCGCCGGCGGGACCGCCTGCTCCCGCCTTCCACAGCTAGCTGTGCTGCCGCGCATGCATCGGGGCCACATCGCACCCTAAAACTCGGCGCATCTTCCCTGGCTCCTGTTCATTCCCGTCCGAGGCCTCACCATCATCCTCTACCTTGGTTCGCTCGCTGCGGCGCCGCCCTCCAGTGTTGTCAACATGGTCAACAACCGAGAGGAATAAGGAGATGACTGTACATGGTGAGGATGACAGTATGGACCCAGCGGCGTGCGTAGTAATTTTGTTTTTTCGGGACGGAGAAGGGTATCAACTGGGTTGTTCGGGAGCTGTGGCCCGTCTAGCACATGACCAGCCCAGATTGTTTTTTTCCTTTCTGAAAATGGCTAGCCTAGCTATCAGAATAACCAATGTAGGCCTACTTGCTTTTCTACGCCCTGCTAGGCCGGAAATCATTCAAGACCAGGAGGGATGCATTTTGCCCAGAAAATGGGCTATAAGTAATAAGAAATGGGCTATAAAATGAAAAAAATAAAGCAAATAGGCAATTAGTTCCAAAATACTTTTTTGTTTCCGATTTTAATATTTTAAATTTCATTGTTTTTGTGCGGGTAAAATTTCATTGGATTTAAATTAAGCTATGTTTAGTTTTTTAATTAATTTGAATCTGGCTAGAAATTTCGGGCTGTATGCTGTTTGGGACAAATTTGTAGGCTGACTTGTGGGTCTACTAGGTTGACGTGTACGAAAGGCTTTGTCAAGTTAGTCCACAAACGATTTTAGTAGCAGTGACCGTTGGATGTTAATCCAACGGCCGTGCTACTTCTTCAATATCTGATCTTCTTGCTCCAGGCGCCCAAACCAGCGCCGGTGGGACTGCCTGCTCCTGCTCCCGTGGTCGCTGCCGCACAGGCCGCACCGCCCCACCCTACTCCATTGCTGGCCAGACCATTCCTCTACTCACCCACACCTCCTGTTATTTTCCGACGATGGCAGCCGGACCAGTAAACCCTCGTACTCCCCACCGCCTAGGCAACCACTGCCGAGTCTTCCCCGGCTCCGTGTCGTTCCCTTCCTAGGCCTCGCCATCGTCCATCGCCCTGGTGCTCTCGACGCGCCATGGTCAACGTGGTCTACGAACGGCATCCGTCGAACGTGGACTATACGTGGAGAGGCTGACAGCTGGGTCCACGGCCGCACACAAGGAAATGCCTCCTTATTACGCGCAAAATAATGATTCCTCCATCTGACATCTGGGACCCACCGGAAGGGCCTCTGTATTTTGCGAAAAAAACGTTCCCCCCGCTGAAAGGTCCGACCCACCAGCTATATCTTCCCACGCAAGGAAGTGCCTCCTTATTACGCACAAAAAAATGAATACTCCCCCTGCTAGCTGGGACCCAGCATAGTGGAAGGCTGACATGTGGGCCTACTAAGTTGACGGGGATTGAGGGCTTTGTCAACTTAGTCAATATGAACGATTCTAGCTCCAGTGACCGTACGTTGTCCATCCAACGGCCGTAGTGCTTCTTCAACCTTTGGTCTTCCTGCTCCAGCCGCCCAAAGCAGTGCCGGTTATGTCGCCTGCTCCTGCCTCTCGTGGTCGGCTGTGCTGCCGCGGAGGCCTCGCCGCTCCCTAGTACTCCCACCGCTGGCCAGGCCCTGTGGCAAGGGCAGCCTCACACCGCAGCCGAACCAGTGAACCCTCGTACTACTCTCCGTATGGGCATCCACTGCCGCGTCTTCCCTGAATCCACGTCGTCCCCTTCCTAGGCCTCGCTGTCGTCCACCGCCTTGGTGCTCTCGGCGCGGCGTGGTCAATCTGGTCAATGACCGACTTCCATCGGAAGAGTACTGTACGTGGAGAGTCTGACAGCTGGGTCCAGGGCCGCACACAAGGAAACGCCTCCTTATTACGCACAAAATAATGATTCCTCCACCTAACACCAGGGACCCACCGGACGGGCCACCGTATTTCGTGAAAAATTGTTTCCCCCCTGACTGCTGGGACCCACCAGCTACATCTTCGCACACCAGGAAGTGCGTCTGTAACATCCCAAAATTCTAAATTTTGGAATGTTATAATAAATAGATAGATTTGTTTGTTTGTTTGAATTGTTGTGTGATTGATTGAGTGAAATTTGAAACTTTTTGAAAGTTAAATGAGAGGGAATAAAAGGACTTTCCCAAACTTTCATTTTTGCTTTCTCGATCCCGTGAATTCAAATATTTTTCATCACAAAACCACGAGAGAGGATAACATGACTTCTTCCATTTAAATGAAAAGGGTGTTGAAAATATTTGAATTTCATTTGGAAATATTTTCTAATTCATAAACTTCATGCAACTCAGTGATTTTCACGGCGAGGATAAAATGACTTCTTCAAAACATATGAAATATGAGTTGGGAGTTTCAAAGGATCAAATTCAAGTCCTTTTGGAATTGTTTTCAATTTGGAGTTATTTGAGTTTTATTCAAATTATTTTCTCCAAAACAAAATATATGGAAAATAGGGTAACATGATTCCCTACATCAGAAAATTGGAGAGAAATTAATTTGAAGTCATTCTGGTATTTTAAAAATGATTTTTATTGGATTTTATTGGACCGGTAGCACTCTGTGAATTATTAAAAATTTGTGTGTATTTTATTTGAAGCTAAAATTGTGTTCATGTTGTAGAAAATCTTTTTCTGAAAATTTTGATATATTATATGCCTATATAAAAAATTTTATTTATTTTTGTTTTGTTGTCTCTGTCAAAAAAAAAATTTCGCTGTGCCCCGCCGGGCCAAGGGCCAAGGCCCAAGGCCAAGCTAGCGGCCCGGCCGCCAAGGCCACTGCGGCGCCAGCGCACTGAGGAGCCGCCGCTTCTTTTTTTCCTAATACTAGTAGGACTTTTGTCCTACTTCCGTTTATTCCGATTTGTTTCTAGATCTTTTCCCTTTTGTTTCCTAATCCTAGTCTATTTATTGTCCCCTACCCCAAGCAAAGCCCTCCCCTCCCCAATATAAATACCCAAGCACCCCCTCCAACACATCAAACAAACACCTCTCCTCTCCTCTCTCAGCAGCAGAAAGCAGCAGCCCACCACCGCCGCTTGCCACCGCGCCGCCAAGTGCTGCATGGCGCCTCGACCTCTCCTGAGGTTTATATGATCTCAACACCACCGTCCCGTGATCTCCTTTCCTCTAGGAGCAACCGCAACATCAGAATCCGATCTTCTTCCCCAACTCCGACGACTACTCCGGTGAGATCCACGAAATCCCGTAATTCATTTTTTTCAGAAAATAGCAATCTTAGAAAATTCATATCTTTTAGATTTTTTAGTATTTTTGAGTGATTCCAATTGCTATGTGTCACAAATTTGCTGAAGTTTCTGTTAGTGTCTCTGGATTTCAAATTTGGGCAGTTTAAATTTGAATTTGATAAATTTTGTTCAGATTAGTATTTTGGCCATAACTTGAGTTTAAAATAGGTTTTAATTAATTCTTTTGCTCCTGGTCACTTGTGATATTTTTTAGCTGTAGGATTTAGTTTGGTAATTTTGGAGTATTTTAAATTAGATTTTAGTAAAAACAGTACTGTTTTGCTTATATAGTTGTTTAGTTATGTAATTATTGTTTTAATTATTTTAGTTCATTCCTTTTGTAGATTTTCACTTGTTGTTATATCGTTTATGTTTAGCTACAGTAGATAAATTTTGTAGTTATTTATTAGTGTTTAGCTACTGTTTTGTAATTGCTTGTTTAGTTCATAGTGATAGTGGATAAAAATAGTTTTGTTAGTTTTAAAAGTAATTCTTTTTCCACTTCAAGTTATATTGTTTTTGTTTCTGTTATTTGTGAACACATTAGTTGTTATATTTATTTAGTATAGTTTATTAATGTTTTAATAAATGATTTGCTGTTATAGTTGTCTTAGTGTTTTGCTAGTTGCTATATTTGTTCTAGTATTAACTAGATGGTTATAGTAGTTTTATATTAGTTCTTTTTGTTAGTTATTAAATTAGTAATTTATTTTATGTTATTTTATTAGATTTATATTTTCTTTGCTGTAGAAAAAATATTAGAGTAATTTAGTGATGTTATGTTAAGATTTGTGTGAGTTGGTCACCACTAGTTTTTCCTTGAATTTTTCTTTCGAAGTTTTTCCTTTGGTTCTCGACTTGGTTTTCTTTGTTGCTTTTATTTTGATTGAGTATTGTTATGATTGATAGAATTGATTGCTAGGATGATTGCTTATATGATTGTCTGTGTAATATAGATTTTCAAAGGAGTGACGAATAGTTCTACCAAGTCTTTATTCTGAGAGCGTTATTATCTTCATCAAGTAATACCAGGCAAGTTCACTTTGACCATGTTTTTCATACCTATGTGTTTTATTGCATCTAATGTCATCTTCGCAACAATCCCTCCAGTAGTGACATTGAATCCTTGTAGTTGAGTAGTATGCATGAGGTAGGAACCCATCACCCTGTTACCAAGCCCGGGACGTTATTTATTTTAATGCTACGCTATAGTAGACGGGGTTGGAATGAGTGCTCGGGAGTGGTGTGAGAATGAAGGATCTACGTCAATGACGACAACTCCATGATGGAATCTGCAAGGACTGCATCTTCAAGGCCTCAGGACTCCAAGACTCGAGACAAGAATTCAATAC